>CM076610.1:21716026-22117543 GCA_038502775.1 Hippodamia convergens
CAATCCTGTTCCGGTGAAACAATTTATAGGACTTACGTCTTCAAGGTAAGTTTTCTGGGAACTTCCAGGCATTTTATTTCAATTTAAGCAGTTTATAGTGAGATTTAAAAAAAAATGTTGAGTACAATCATTATAGAATTGATAACAGTTAGCTGTAATAGGTTTTAAAGTTTTGATGTTGAGAAATATACATATACCTATATAGATGAAGTAAAGGAATGTGTGTCAGTAATTATTATTAGTTAGCAAAATTTCAGTAAATTAATGGGGAAATATTTTTCAGCTCAAGCTCAACCGTGAATGAAACTCCCTATAGTGCTAAAAGGTAAGTAGCTGTTATGACTAATTGTATCTTCTTCAAGTCCCTTCTATTATAAGGTATTATCGTTTCTGAGATTGTGGCCAGAGTATTCCAAATTTCGTTCGTAATTGTTAGCATAACTTCAGACACTTTTGACATTCTTGTGCACATCCACATTGTGCACTTTATCCATCCAGGATATTCCTACACATAATATACGTCGATAAGACTACTTTTCAAACGTTCTGGTTTTTTGCACAATACTGTCTCTTAGAGTCTATACTTCAACTCCATATTAGAGGACACTGAAGACGTAACAGCACAGCACCCAAGTACAAACGGACAGCGAAAATACAAATATTATAATAATATAATAATGTTTATTCAAAGAAGAAGTACTACATTGAAAAAAAAAAAACCAAAACTACGAGATAATAGTTTACCGAGAAAAAAAAATTATCTGTATGTAGATGGACTTCATCTTGACAAATGATTGCCTAGAATGTTCAATTCATTGTCTGAGAATGAATATTTAAAGAATTTTATTTTACAGCGATCAAGTTCCAACCATGATGCAGAAATTTATCATTATATTGATTCCATTGCTTGTTCTCCAAAAAGAAGGTAAAACTTAATGATTGTAACATTGCTGATTGAACATATTTGGTGTAATTTGTTTCAGTGTTGCAAATGTGAAATATTCCTGGTGTGAAGCTGGAGCAAACAGCGAAGAAGTTTGATTCAAATGCCTTCTACTCAACAGAAAAAACAATTTTCTTTTAAAATTTAAGGGGGAGGTAAATATTTATTGGAAGCATTACCCAAAAATCAAATTTATGAACCTTTCTAATTATTACTATACTATTTATATTTTCTCCCAAGGAAAAGAGCCTATGTGGGAGATATACACACTAGTGATTTTCTACACCCGAGAAGAGGAAAGGAGCATGAATATCATCAGGAAGAGAGTACAGTGTCAAAATAAAAAGATCCGCACATTACAGCAGTCTGTTCGAAGGATGAAGCATAAAATCACTTCGATGAAAACATTGGTAGATTATTTGAAAGAAAAATCGCTTGTATCAGAAGCTTCAGAAGCAGCTATATCTGTAAGTTACCTTTAAGTTCATTGTTACTGTACATAAATATTATGAGGCAGCCAGATCAATAAATGTTTTTTTTTACAGGCATCAGTCAAGCCTGGAGCTGCAAGTGAATTATTGAAAGAATGTTGAAAGGATCAAGTAGGCAAAAATATAGTCCAACATTGAGAAGCTTTGCATTAACCTTGGCTTTTATTCCCCGAAAGGATATCATTTTGTCAGGAAACACCTTCAACAACAGCCTACCTCATCTAGATACAATTCAAAGTGGTACAGATCTGTGGATGGAAGTCCAGGGATTCACAAATGAAGCATTGATTGCTTTGTCTCTACGACAAAAGAAAGTTGAATATCCATTGTTTATGCAATCTTATTATGGATGAAATGTCCATCAGACGTCAAGTTGAGTGGACAGGTTTCTAAATTCACAGGATATGTTGATGTTGGAACCAACTTAGATTCTGACATTCTACCTGAAGCTCGAGAAGCTTTGGTTTTCATGCTAGTGTGTTTGAATGGCTCCTGGAAAGTTCCTGTGGGATATTTTTTGGTTGAATGGGTTGGTTGCTACAGAAAAAGCTGAATTAGTTAAGAAATGTCTGGGTTTTTTATATGAAAGTGGAATTAGAGTCATTTCATTAACTTTTGATGGTGTTGCCCTTCAAACTTTTCGATGGCTGAAAAATTGGGAGCAGATTTTAGTGATCCATCAAACTTGAGAACCAAATTCGAGTGCCCAATTTCAAAACAAGAAAATATACATTAATCCTGATGCCTGCCACATGATTAAGTTAGTAAGGAATTGTTTCGCTTACCAAAGTGGTCTCCGGAATAATGAAAATATGGAGGTGAAATGGAGTTACGTTTCAACTTTAGTAGATAAGCAAGATATTGAAGGTCTTCATGTGCTACAAAACTGAGCATAGGCATTTGCAATGGATGAGAGAAAAAAATGAAGGTGCGATTAGCAACTCAGACACTCAGCAAAAGTGTAAGTGATGCTTTAGATTTCTTGAGAGATGATCTTAAGTGTCCTGAATTTCAAGGATCAGAAGCCACTTCTGAATTCATCCTTAAATTCAACAACCTATTTGATATATTTCAACTCAAGAAATATTTCCATGCAAAATACTTTTTCAAAAAGCCTTTCATGTTTAGTACAGCTGAAGCCTTCATGAATTTTTATGAGCTCCATGAAAAGATAAATTCTTGGTTTGAGTTTGAACGGAGTTTCTATCACAAGAAGTGGAAGAAAAACAGGATTTTTGGGTTTCTTGATTTGTATAGAAAGTTTGGAAAAAATTTACAAGAAATACATTATAGAAGAAAAATATGCTTAAATATCTTCTCACTTACAAAACTGTCACAGGACCATTTAGGAGTGTTCTTTGGATTGTGTGAGAAGTAAAGGTGGATATAATAATAACCCACTGCGAGGCAGTTTGAGGCAGCCTACAAAGATTGATGTGCATTCAAAAATATCGGCTACTGCACAGGAAATGCAATTAATCTGGAATCCATCAGTATTTTTAACATGTGGATCAGCCAATAACATTCTTTCCTCTGAACACGCAGACAGTATTAAAAAAAGTGATGAAGCAATAATGAAAAGTGTATTTATGGATATGGAAAAATTTGAATTTTCTACCTCAACAGCGTGGATCTCACACTCCCTATGCAGAAGATATTGTGAGGATATATTTCTGGCTATGTTGTCCGAACACTTGAGAAATGTATTTCATGTCGAAAGTGTCTGGATCTTTTAAAAAATGACATCGATGTCTCACTGCTGCAGAAAAGGAAAACTTATGGCAAATTGATCAGGGCCAGCCAATTAGTGATTGACGTTTGTAAGGAGGGCGAAAAATTCTTCAAATTTTTCCATAAAACCACAACATTTTGAATAAACAAGTGGAGCATTTATTACCAGTTCTGATCAATCAAAAACCATGCAAAATATCAGTTCGGACTATTTTGGATCATTTCGAAAATCATCTCTTTATGATGGAAATTTCATAGATGGACATTCGGATCAGTTGATCAAAATTATTTTGAAAAATTACTTCAGAATAAGAATCTATCATGAAACAACCAAACTTTTGGATGTTTCAAGAAAAAATAGATTGAGATCAGTGAACACGAAAATTATATTGTTTCGAAATGAATAAATAAATGATTCTCGCTCCCTATGCAGATGATAAATGTAATTGGATTTATGTGAACTTGGGTACTTGACAATCATGAATCGACATGTCGATATTCCATATTGCATCTGGATCAACCTAATGAATCACTCCTCTTTTTCCTTTTCTCTAATCTATATTCAAATTGATGTTAAATTGTTAATACATTTTTTGTCAGTCGCTTTTGAGATTATTTTATTTGTTATATTTTATTCTGTTCGTTTATAATCTGTTATTTTTTATTAATGAGTTTGTATAAAGTTTAACAGTCTGAGATTTTGGCATTATTATATCTCCATTGCCCATGAATTCCGTCAAATGTTTACATAAGTATACCACATAAATTCCAGAACCATAGTATTTTATTCTTATTGTGAATGATTAAAAAAATATTCCAAGTTTGTGGGTAATTGCTGGATTATTGCAGTAACTTGTAAAAGAATTCTTATAATGATGTGAATGGTGAATGAATTTTATACCTTCTAAAGGTTTAGGGGCACTCAATTATTATTGAACATCTTGCACTGAATGAGAAGGAATGAGAGGTCGGTCAGGTAACCATATATGAATGGGAAAATTGTATAAAAAAGATTTTCTACTTGTATTCTATGCATATTCAGGCTGAGGGCATAATTTTTCTTACAAAAATTTTCGAATAGTGCTGAGGAAATGGAATGACAATCGTCTATTAATCAGGAATGTACCATGATACGAAAAGAATGTTATCAACAGTTTATACCATTGTGAATTTATGTGAGAATCAAATTGATTTTGAAATGGAAATATGGTATTTTTCTAATTTTGTATGACACGATTCCTGATTTGATTTTCAATTACTGAATAAAGAACAGCTTTTAATATCGGAATGAAAAAAAAATGATACTTCAGGTTTTTTCATTTGAAATCCCTCGACATCGGTAAAACTCCACGCCACTGGAACGAGTTCAAGTTACACGTGCAAAGTCTCTGCAATGTTGCCGTCACGATTGCAGTCGATATAGCCGTCCTTGTTCCACTCATTCGAATTTTGTCGAGATGTTGGTTACAACGATTACTGAATTTATGAATGACATGCCGCGTCTCCCCTTTCTTTTGTCTAAGTTAAAAACACATGAAATTGGCAAATTTTGCAGAAAGATTCAATTTGAGACCGTACAAATTGTTTCGACTCAAAAACATAAGCCAGTCGTCGCTGAATTGGATCGAAATCATGCGAAAAAATAATTTTTCCAGAAGAGATTCAAGATCTTAGATGCTTTGAGATTGAAACATTGGCCTCTGGCTGCATTCGTGAGATTACGCACGATTTATTCCACCAAGTCGTCCAAATTATTTTCGTCGAATTCACGAAGCCGAAATGGATATTTGAACGACGTGCTTTTCAATACACCATTTCAAAATTCAGAATGAGCTACGAATTTGGCGAGCTCTTGAATGAATGACTGTTAGAATAATCGTTCTGTAAGTACCTATATTATACGTTATTATATCCTCTATCATCACTAAGTCATTGAATTGTTATTGAAATATTTCCACAGGCCCGGATCTAGGGGGGGGGACAAGCGAGGCGCTTGCCTCTGGCCACAGCTTGAGGGGGCGCCCAAGTCAACCAGAGTTTAAAAGTTTTTATTTTTTAATTTTCTCAGAAAACATTAATTAATAGTGCTAAAAACGAGACAGTGAAATGGAAACATGATAAACCATCATCATGCCAAAAATCTTTAAAATCAATGAGGGATCAATTAATTACATATCATTCAGTGAATTCAGTCAGGATCTACGAATGACTGCCACACTTGGTTGAAATAGGTTAAAAGATTGGATATGTCTACAATGTGTCGCAACGCAAGCAAAGCCAGTACTTTCTTCACCTGGGGAATTACCTACTGATCCTCATCACATCTCTAACTTAAGGCGTTGGCAATAATTGCGATTTCATTCGAATGACAAGTGGGAGAGTGACGAAAACTCGTCGTATGTCTTTCTGGTTTTTGGGTCAACGTGTAATCAGTGTTTCCAAATTTATTGTTGGTGAAACTTCAAAAATTTTTCAGAATTTTCATTTCGGATAGTGCTTTCATTTTCAAAAAGGAAGAATTTTTAAAAGTGTAAGAAAGTAATAATACGTGAAGGTTGGGCGGTCGGATTTTCACTTCTTTGTTCGTTGTGTGTGTTTATTTTTGTTCAATAGCATTATGGTTCTGAAAAAAATCTGTTTGATTAAGCGATTTGCTAGGTATTCGCGAAAAGTATACAAAAGCAATCTCTGAAAGGCGAGTGAAAAAGGACGAAATTGAGTTAGGGTATTAACTTTAGTTTTAAAATTTAATAAAGATCAGTATAAAAAATTAATGCATTTTAAATGACTAGACATTGATTTTTTATATTTCTGAAATTTTTTTGGGAAAAAAAATGAAAATAAAAAAAAATTCTTGAATTTCATTCGAAAATATATTTTTTTGATACTTGAGCATCCGCAAAAACAATTGTGGAAAAGCTCGGAAAAAACTTTTTTTCTCATTTTTCAGAGGTAATGAGCTTTTCAGAGCAAAAAAAACGTGATTCTTCAGTAATTTTAAAAACTCGAACGAGCGAAACAAAAAAAGCGGTTGGCTGGATTGATTTGGCTTTTAGTAGAGTTTATATGAACATGTTCATTGCAGTAGGCAAACTTAACATTATTGGTTTTCTAAATAGGTTTGATCCAGCGCTTGCTTTTCCGAAAGAACACCAGAAGCCCTCTTTTCGTTGCATTTTCAACTTCATATGGCAAGGAGAAAAAAAAAACTTTTCGAAAATGCAAAGAATTGCGTTTTAAGGAATTTATTCGGTTTTCGAAACCTACTGTGAACTTTTTGTGTAATTATTAGTTGCTGAAATAAAGATAGTCAAAGACACAAGGATCGTTTTTCATTTGAGGGTCCAAATCTCCATGATAAGTTGATGTATCAAGATCTAAAATAAGGAAATAAAAGCTTAATGAACGAAGTATTCGAAATTTTAGCGGTTGAGCAAAAAAAAAATTTCCACGCCCGTGAACTAAAAAATGAAAATTCGAAAATTTTGAAATAGTTTTTTTTGTTGGTTATTCTAATATTACTCAGAAATCACTGACGCTACAAAGTTTTGAAGTAATAATTCAAAAATAAAAAAACTCGGGACTACAATTACTTTTGTTTTTTCTTCTATGACCATTCCTCTCGAAGTTATGGCCTGTTGAAAATTGCTCAAAATTTGGATTTTCTTCGATCCTTTGATTTATTTCAGTAGTGCAGATATACATTTTCAAGCCTTCAAATTCTCATCTTCAACCTTAGAGGGGGAAAAGGGGGGGGGGGTTCAGAAAAAATCATAGATCCGGGACTGTATTTCCGTCATGACTGGTGTTCCTCAGGGAACTGTATTAGGGCCAGTGCTCTTTTTAACTCGTTTGAATGATGTGGGATATCTATTGAACAAATCATTTCATACGCAGGTTCCACTGGATTCGATACGGAGAGGGGGGGGGGTAATGGGGGTAATTACCATCATAACATATTATATAACAATATACTATCCTAAATTTTTGCATTGAAAAATATTGATTGACAAAACTGTCTTCTGTCTCATGAATTTGCTAGATAATGAATCAATTCATATCAGGGGGGCAACATGTCATCATGAATGTTCCCATGAAAACAGAGTGAGAATGATAGATTCTCGCATGCTTTTGTTCTACGAGTGATGTAGCCGAATGATCGGATTTGGCATAAAATTAGAGCAACCCAATTATACCAATATTCCATTTCATGATAATATCCATTGTGATACAAATTTTTCATAACAGTGTCCCTAACTTTTTCACCATAGTTTTTCTGAATCAGATGACACAGACACAAAATTTGAAGCGTTATAAATTTTCAGAAAACATCATCAGTTGGAAAAATTCATGAATTCATCAATTATGATTCAATGATCCGAATACATGAAATGTTTTATTTTATGGTCCAATTATTTCAATGGAGAAACCAAAAAAATAATGGTGATGCCTGACGAGTTGTTCTCAATAATGATTTAGAACAGCCTGTACCTGTTAAGTAGTAACCTTCAATGGGATATGAGAAATAACAGCGATCTTGTTTTTCTTATAAAATTGAAAAATCTGCCTAATGGGAGAGGAAGATGCAGAGTTTATATTCGGACCTCTAGTCCGAATAATCAGGAGTTGAATGGCCGCGATTTATGTCTCCATTCAGTGATCAATTATGATAATCATCACCAAGCCAATCATGCTGAAGCTTTCGATTTATTTTAAATACAAATAATTTGAGATAATCTTTCATCGGATGCGGTGTTAATCATCGGAAGATCTCATCAGACTTCTGTGACAGTTTACTATTATACTCATCAGTACATAGTTCAAAGTACAGAAAAAATGTTTCAATATATTGGAAGAATCATAGAAATTATCTGAAATGATAACTTTCGAGTCATCACAAGAGTAGCAGGATGGTTGACGTAATAGATAAACACTGCTATGAACGAACACAAGGGAAGACAGTAGACGCAGTCTCGTCTGAAGTTTAAATCGAACATAAGTTGGGACAAATCTCTGTAACTTTTGTTGATTGAAAATGGATGGGAAAAATTGACTGAGATCAAAAACCCCCATATAACAAATCCATATTCTTCAGTCTCAACTTACCCCCACAATTAACAATCATCACTCTTCTTCTTTGTCATCCAGATCCTTGAGTACATTCACTACGTTGTGGTTCATGAAAGCATCCTTCTCATCGTCGGGCATAAGGTTTTCCAGCGATGCCTTGTACTTTTCCCTGAAGTCAGCAACACGTTTCATCTGAAAAGATGAGGCTTATTCACATAATATTCGAAATTTTTTGTTATAATCTGTGTTTCGTCATAATGATTGTTTCTCTGATCCCGATATTTCCAATAGTATGGTACTACTACTAACAGTGTCATAGTGACCTTAATAATTGCTTCATTGTGTTTTTTTTCAAGAAAATAATTTTGAATATTCGAAACTGCGTCATAATATGTTTTGCCTATGTGATAATCTTTGCCTATGTGTATATCCTTTAGAAGTATATTTTCCATTAAATATGCAGATTGATGTTAGTTCATTCATTGTTTTCCGAGTTATTATGCTTTTTCTTCAGAAGAAGTTTCTAGTAAAATTCTAAAAATTGTATTTCTGATTGAATATATATGTGTTTTTTCGGTGAATCACCCCGTTTAGCATTTTCAAAATGAGCATCCTTTTATTCCTAATGTTCCAAATAAAGCTTATCGAATTGAATCCACTCTTCGATAATGATCTATGTCAGGTGAGTTTTGACATATATTTCAACAATAGGTTCTCGAAGTGGCGAGAATCTCTGTTTTCGTATAGGTATTATTTTTTCTGATTCAGCTCGGATATAAGAAAACAGTTTTTTGAACTTTCTCAAGTTAGCAGCATAATATATACCGCTTAAGCTCAAACCTTCGAAATAATGTAGCAGAAATTTAAATCTGTGAATCTTTTAAGCAGAGTGGCATTCAGCCAAAGTTCCCTAAGATTTTTTATTTCATACTCATGAAGTATTTTGAATAATGAATAACACGAAAAGTTCGTATTTCACGAGATTTTTCCAAGAACAATTCCTTTCCCAAAATTGGCGATATATTCATTAAATAGTATTCAACTTATTGGGTGCCATTGAAGTTTAGGAATAATTATGGATTAGAATAGTATATATAGCTAATGGTGATAATTAGAAAAATGAAACATGTGAGTGGAATTTTGCCTCGAAAGAAGATCCTATTGCGTCAATAAAAACCCATATTCAGATAATCTTTTCATTCGATAGAACCGTTTGTGGGGTATAACTGAAAAGTAGGTTTTCTAGAGATTTTCAATAGTCTATATTTTTTCAACCGAGCCGAACTGGTGACGAAAAAAGGTATTGCCTTCGACGTCAGGAGTCTTCCGTTGAAATAGTTGTACAAGTCAATGATTCCCCTGTGAATCATTATTGTAGCTATGGAGCAAAATATGAGAGACGAAAGAAATTTTGAGTGATACAAATATTCGAACCTATTTTGGCGGGTTGGGTCAAAAATTCAATATTGAATACAGCGAGAAATTATTATTGTGATTATGAATCGACAAACTATCAGATCAGTCTTTTTGACCACTTATGAAATAGCCTTTTGTACTCATCTTCAGTAATATAGAGTGATTATTTGTGTTCCAAACAATGGAATAATTCACTGCAAAAGGGCAACAAAATATTGAGTTGAAATCTGGCTACGGATTTCTTAGTAGGTTTTCATTGCGGCAATAGAAAATAATTTGCGAATAAAGGTATGTAGTTGTAGATATTTTCCAACGAGAGAAGTGTTGTTGAAATTGTATCAGTTCTTTTTCTCCGCCGTATATGAAACTCAGGAAAAAATATGTTATTCATACTGTTCATCAACTTTCTTCCCAATCACAATTACTCTGAGAAATATAAATTTATTGGCTGCCAATATTTGTTGTATATATCAGATTCGGTATTTGAATCCGCAGAATGAGATGCACTTGTCTTGATAGATTTAAACCTCTGTTACAATTTTTATGATATAATGTTATCTTATCAATAATCATTCTTTCATTTGTTATCATTCTGATCGAAGGTCCATATTTTCATTATATCGTTAAGTAATTCATCTAATAATATAGGTAATTTAGAAAAACCAAGATTTTTTTCTGCTCATTTTTTCGTTCATTCAATACCTCAGGGATTTCTCCTTCGAATTTCTATGGAATTGGCAGCATTGAGGTGCCATCCACCTTGTTTTGATAATTCATATCTCTTCATCACCAATAATTGTTGTTGCTCTACTAATCGACCAGTATTTCAAACAGCAGTCCTCTGCTGACCAGTTCGGCGTTTAATTTATTTCATCTTCATCTCCAAAATTAATTTAAGAAATCAAAAAATTTATTCTGGATAGCAATATGTCTTCTTATGCAATTGGAAATGAAAATGGATAGAATTGATCACTGGATAAAGTGAATAAATCACGTAAATGTTCGGCTGATGGATAACTTTTATATGTTGAATGGTTGAATGTGTTCATTTGAAATGGAAAGAAGTGAGTTCGAAGATGAAATTGATAATCATACAGAAAAACAGGGCCCACAGAAGAAAAAACTATACAACAATCTTCTAAGCGGAGAGTGTAAGAGCCGAATGCATTGAATTGGTTGGTTATGTATACCATGCTGTGAACCTAAACTAAGTTCAATGGAGAAAACTAATCAAAAATGTAGTTTTCTAATGTAATGAAGAGCTTTACTTTTATGTTAAATATTTATTTGAACTAACTACCAATTTTCGTAGAAAAAATCCTTGAACTAAAACATCTTTTCTCTATTTCAGTATCGAAATGGGTTCATTACAGTACTAAAGTAGTGCTGTAATGAAACCCATTAAAGCATTGCTTTCAGTTATATTTTTCGTTTTATGGTTGTCAGTACTGACCTCCGATCGAATTAAGTTTCGAATCAAAACAATTCAAATTCCGTGATCTGTCAAATTTCGTATGTCACACCAACTGCCAAGATACAAAACAAAAGTCACTGATCTGAATTTTCATTCGAATTTCGAGAATATTTCACAAAGATTGACTGAAATAGAGAAAATACCGTCTAATACTCGTTGCAGAAGGCAATTCAACACTCATGCTATCGAAAACTCGCTCCTTCGTCGCTCGTTTTCGAACTTCGCATTCGTGTTGGAATAGGAGCCCATTCTGCAACTGTTTTAGAATATACTATTCTCTATTTCAGTATGGTAATGATTTCATTACAGTACTAAAAGAAGTACTGTAATGAACTCATTACATCATTGTTTTCAGTTATGTTTTTCGTTTTGTGGTTGTCAGTACTGACTTCCGGTCCTATCAAATTTTCAAATAAAATCAAATCGAATTCCGCAATCTATCAAACTTCGTAAGTCACACCAACTGCCAAGATAAAATACAAAATTCACTATCAGTCATTTGAATTTCGAGAGTATTTCACAAAACTTGACTGAAATAGAGAATATCGTCTAATACGCGTTGCAGAAGGCAATTCGAACACTCATGCTTTCGAAAACGAGCGATAAAGGAAAGCATTCGTGTTGAAGTAGGAGCTCATTCTGCAACTTGTTTTAGAATACCATTTTTAAATTGCATTTTGTATTTTTCATTCCGTCTAGGGCTCTACAATACCGCCTAGAAGCTACTTAATGCTTATGCGAGATGGAGGGTAGGTGCGTTCTGTGAGGACTTTATTACTTACTACAATCATTAATTTTTTCCCGAACAGTGTGAACAGTACCGCCATTTATTCAATTCAGAAAATTTCTTCCATAGTAGACACTCTAACTCCGACTTGCCTTGCACTAACCAGCATTCGTTTATTCGGGAAATGTAACTAATGTAACTTTTGTGGAGCTCCACGATTTAAAACAAAAAATTGATACTTTTCTGGAATATATTTATTTTGTACCTGTGCTGTAGAAACTTTTAGCTACTTTTCGTAACTACTAGAATTGAGCTGAGACAGGACTCCTCATCAGGGTTGAGGCAACTCAAAGTCGGCAATACTGATTCAGATACTGAATCCGCAGAACGCCACTTTACTTCAATTTTCCTGTCAAAGCGACACGTGATGTCATATTTCATTTCAGCAATATTTCGTTAAGGACAGAGCTGGATTAAAAGAGTAGGTACTTGGCGCCCAGGGCGCTATATGTTTTTTCCACCTCCCCCCATTACAAAAATGATCATTTAATGAAAAACGAACAGTTATTCGCCCCAAATCTGGATGATCTGGGCAATTGCCCTTTTTGCCCAGGGGATAATCCGGCCTAAACTTCTGAAATCTGAATTAATTTTATATTAATTTTTCAGATAACTTTCATTATAGACATGGAATTTGTGTAAAATTTTCGGAAAGGTACCAAGGATTTTTATGAATTTTCTTATTCATAGGATCTTCGTATAATTTTATACTTATGTGATATTGATTGATATTCTACTAAAGTTATTGTGGTAAAAACCATTCAAGTAATTGTCTGGACTATGGCACATTAGTCTAACCTCACTGAGTATATTTGAATATAATTCAATAAAAATATTAATCTGCTTTGATGTTGCCGTTTCTTCAATAATGGCATTCTTAATGGGGACGACGAATTTTGAACTAAGTAAATGATGAAAACATAATTAGGACAGGAAGAAAATTTTGGTTGTTTGCTGTTTTTATACTTTTCAAAACCACCATTCGTTCTTTCTTCAATATTTAATTCAATAACTTATCAATCTTTATCGTAGGATGACTTTATCCGATTGTCGGAAATTTATCAAGAAAGCTCCTAGCTCAGATTTTAGTTATCATCACCAACTAATTCCAGATAACGACTAGCAAACAAAACATAAAAGTGCACTTTCTCAATGCGTATCTGACAAACCCCACTTCTCAAATTTCATTCCAATTATTCCTTCAGGATACTTTTATCTAGTTTACTTACCAGTTCATAGGCACTCTTGGCGTAGAATTTGCACGGTCTTAGGAAAATTATTAGGGTTGCATCATCAGTGTCGAAAAAAATGGTATCATCATTTGCCAATAACTCCGCGTAATTCTTGAAGAGCAGCAGCTACTACCTCTGGTGTTTCTCTGAGTTCTTCAGCTGCGATTTTCTTTCCTTCTTCGCTGAGAGGGGAAAGGTCAAGGTTAAATGGTTCTGGAGCCATTTCTGAAAAAGTAGCAGAAATTTTTTGAAAAACTGTTGTAGACAACAGACATTTCGCCAACTTATCTTTTTTTCGACTGAACATTTAATTGTTAATTGGAATTTTATATCTTATGAATCGAGGAGACTACAAAATATAAAAAGATCGAAAATTCTGTTCAGTTTTTAAGTAATGTTTATTTTTCTGCAAATAATATATGTACTCTAGTTTAATCAAAGCTGATAAGAATGAATAGCATGAGTAGTTGATGTTTATGGTAGTTTGTTTCATAAGTCATATTGATCTGTTTGTTTCCTTGAACACCAGTGGTACATTTAATTTTTAATTCTCCAAAAACTACGGGAAGAGGAGAACCACATATATACAAAGCAAAAGACTCAGACTGCGGAGCTCACTAACTAGTTTCGGTTTCACCGATTTAACCTTCAATCTGGGACGAAATTTTTCATGAAATGAAAAGGTTGAAAGCTTTCTTATCAAATACAACTTTTTTGACCAGAACAAGAAAGATTTAAGGAATCACTATCCAAAATTGCCTTGAATGAATGTGATTCTTCATCAGATTCCACAAAATTTAATTGAAAACAATATTGATATTATGTAAACCATGTGTTCTGGTAAGATCCGGGTGGTTGAAATGATTTTAAAGTTGGTGACAGGAGATTCAACTGTATTTATGGACATACAAGAAAACCTTGCACAAGGGAGATATAGTAGGTATCTAGGTAACTACTTACTTGAAACCGTCTGTTATCAAATCTCTCAGGCACTCACTATGTCACTGAATTAGGATCAAATAACAGAGTGGAAGAATTCGGATTTTGAGACCCCTTATATCTTTATTTATTATCATTTATCCGTTGACTCAGAACAAAGGTCAAATCAGGAGTTTACTGATTCGAAACTGCAGTATCTCCCAAACAAAAAGGACAGAGACCACTCAAGGAGTACCTCACGTATTGAACAGTTCAGTGAATGATATAATTCTCAAAGTACAAAGTGGCATCATTTTCTTTAAATAATGATTCATTATAGTTGATTATATTGTTTTATATGTCGAAATGAATTCGCCATATCGCTTAGACTATTTTCTGAACTCAATGATAAACACGGCACGTTTTTCAGCCTGGAAATGATTATTGATTATATTTTATTTTAGATGCTTAGAAATTTTTCAGAATTTTGGGGGATTTATTACATTTCATTAACGGATTGAATCAGTGTAGAATATTCCCTGTTGAACTAATCAAAAATTCATTCAACTGCACGACCAGCATTATCTTCTGGCCGATATGATTTATCGTAACAACTTCGAAATTTCGAAGGTTTTTGAGTAATATTTTCTTATCGCTGAAGCTCGAATAAAATTCATGGACGAAGCGATGTTTTCTTCCAATAGTGTTTACCGACCATTTGTTCTGTGAGCGATCTGGTTTATGGTATGGTGTCTACATGCCAAGTTTGTTCTCGTTGCAGATTTCAATTTTTTATTATATTTATATTATATTAGGTTATATTATATTAAATTATATTATATTATATTATATTTATATTATATTATATTTATATTATATTATATTATATTATATTATATTATATTATATTATATTATATTATATCATATTATATTATATCATATTATATTTTATTATATTATATTATATTACATTATATTTTATATTAAAATGATTTCAAAGTCTACACTGATTTTTAATTTTTTTTTATACCTGTCATCATCGGTTTTTGATTTTTCAAAGCATTTAAAACCAATAGTTGCTGGTTTGAATTTTCATGAATACAAACAAGAACTATATCATCAAATGAAAAAGAGTGATGAAAATAAAAAATTAATTTCTTCTTAAATTTTTCGCCCGAATGAAATATTGAGTATTCTTAATTTTTTTATGTCTAGGAATATGAACCATACTTATCACAAAACTATCTACCCAGTAGAAAGAGAGATAGCAACCGTGAGGTAACTTTATCTTTTTTTCCTATTTACTTGGGGAGATATTAAAGCAACTAGAAGGAAATGGATGACACATTCTTGAGCTCAATTTTCCAGACAAGTCCAAATGTTCCATTCTAAAATTCTTCTTTCAGGTGAAATACTGAGTATTCTTAATTATTCGTAGTGTTAGGAACATAGTCCTAGACAATGAACGAAATTGGCTATTTTTCCTGAAGCGAATTCTAGAAAATGACACCTATTGGTCTCATGTCGATTTTCCTCTCATGAATGTGCAAAATTCGTTGTCTACTGAAGAAACCTACATATTTTTTACGAACCCAGAAGAATTGGATAATATTATTTTCAAATTTATAGTTATCCAATTCAGCCTGCACTCGGTCCACAGATTGGAGTTGGTTAATAGGTTTCAATAATGATCGCATATCAGAATTAATAAACAGATTTGCCGCCTTTAAGAGAGCATTGTTGAAATTCCTAAACATATTCACTCAAGGTAGGTCCGACGGTAAATGGCACAATGAAGCTGCATTCAAATTCTGGAGCAATAAAGCTGCTCTACAGATAGTCCACTGCGAAGAAGGAACAAACTCTGGACCAATTCATACAAAAGCAAATGAAGGTTTTTCGGGTAGGTCTCGATGTCCCAAAGGCGGAGTGACCGCATAACATTTGGCAACGCTGTAAAGGGCCAAAAATCTTGCCCCAATATGAATTTTCGTGAATATCTCTGCCCCTATCGAACTTACGACATCTGAGCAAAAAGAAAGCTAATGAAATTTCCTAGAATAAAGGTCACGAGTCATTTTTCAATATAACAAATCATTTCGGCTCAATCATCAATTTGAACGGCAAAACGAAAGAGAAGAAAATTAGCGTTCGAAAACCTTTTCAAAAAAACATGGAGGTCGTGGATAAGGCCTACTAGGGGATACGCCCCGTACTCATCCTCAAAGGTGGTGTGGAAAAGAATACCGCAATTATCCAAAATATCACATAAGTTGAAATTGAAGGCAAGTTTGAGACAAAACGATTTGTTATGACTCGAAACCTTTTTTCTAGGAAATTTCATCAGCTTTGTCAAATGTTATGCGGTCACTCCCGCCTAGGGAACTTTTCGGACATAATTTGGAACACCGAGATTTTCCAGAAAAGCTTCATATGCTTTTGTATGAATTGGTCCGAAGCATAAGTCTAATTTCAGTGGACTGTGGACTAATATAGAAATAATTGCCTCTCAATAACACACTGTGTCAAAACAAAACTGTTCGGAAGATCTTTGTGAACAATTAAAGAAAATTCATGTTATAATAAATATCCTGATACAAATATATTGTCTTTGGAAGATTAAAAATACATTTCGATTTCTACTGACCGATGACCACCTCCAGAATTTGTTGGTAATAGCTTGCTCCAATTCAACTCCGTTTGGTTTAGACAGATCATCATTCTATTTACTCACCAGCATATCCTTTTTTTATCCTGGTGAGATTGTGAGATTCATTCTTAATAAATATAATTATTAATATAATGGATTTTATGTGTGATGAGGAGAGGAAGGCGCTATCTTTTTTAGTTTTATGCATGGGCGCCCGCAGGGGGTGGCCAGAGGGGGCCATCTCCCTTGAGATTTTGATCTGCTTCTTGTTTTCGAGCAAAACTGAATACTGATTTCGCCTGCGCCATTATTTGGCCCCCCTGAGAAAAAATTCTGCGGGCGCCCATGAATGAGTACATAAATTTCAATTGTCCTCCTTCACAAAGAAATTCCTCTGTTGCCTTGTGGGTTTCCTAGAAGATCTCAACACCATGTTCAGCGGCTAATTTCGGAGCATAATCACTCTTGTCCTTCGAATTCCTCCAATATTCAAATTTAAATTCTCAGAGTTGCTCCCTGATCGTGAGGGTTCTTTCGAACCAGATACGACCATCCAAGTGATGATTTTTCAGAACTTCAGATGTTTGAAGACCGCTACGGGACCCTAATGAAAGGAAATCATCTCTCATAGATAAACCAAACATCTAATAACACAGAAAACAGAAATATTTTCAGGACCAAAAATTTCGTTATATTCCGAGAATTGTCAAAATGATATTGGTGTATGAAATCCAATTGATAAAGACATGAGGTAGTGAGAACTATTTATCAAACATAAAACTAACCACGAGCGCCCGCAGGAAGGGGCCAGGGGGTGCCCCCCTGAGATTTTGATCCTCCCTTTCGATTTTCGCACGACACCCTCAATAAAATTTATCTAATACTGTGAGCGAGAAAAAAGTGTTGGATTCACAACAATTTTCCGGATTCCAATGGACTTACTATGCAATCGGCAGAGGTATGTAATGAATTGATAACTTCCTGAGGCGTGTAGAGTACATTTTGGATGAAGAAAAATAATGGAAAGTTTCCGTTGACGATGAATTCAATTCCACGATTTTTGTTTGTTCCAAAAGCGCTCAACGCACCCCTAAAGAAGTTATAAATTCATAAGAGTACCGATGCGTATCGGCATTATCCTCAATCGTTACCAGATTATCGTTTTATGGACGGTTGTTTTTATTGGGCGGCATCTTTGATGCGGATTTCTTCAAGGGGCAAGTGCAGCTACTCTTATATTTCAATAATTATTGTCCATTCTGCAATCAGAAATTTTTTTTCTGAAAAGGGGAAATATATAATCGTTTCATTTGTATTCCATTCTAGAGAAAAAGTTTTTGAATTCGAAACCCGTTGAGACTGTATTCAGGGAGTATTTTTAGTGTCTTTGCCTCAAATTGTGTTATTGAAGGTAATTATTCAAGTAGCTGATTTTTCCGTAAGGCGCCTCTCGTATGTTATATTCTACTTTTTGCTTTTAATATAAATATTCTAATACATAATGAAGGTCTGAACATTATAACACAATTTCTTTCTTCTAATTCGAAATATTGGCCATGAAATGAACTCATCAATGTGACGTTTCAACTACGAGTATTATATTTAAGGATATTAATCAGAAGTGTGAGAGAACAGAACGTGGTAGTCTTCGGGAACTGCCGATGGAAATGTAAACTAAGTAACTTGTGAACTGTATAGTGGAGCGTCGAACTATTAGATTATTATTTCCGAATAATTTTTAAACTGTAAGGAATTATTAAACAATTTGTAGACTAAAAGTTATTGGAAAATAATAATCGAATGGTTTGACGATAGGTACAATTTACATGTTACTTAGATTTCACTTATATCGACATTCCCGAACGACTCCCCTCTATTCTTTTGTTGAGAGTTACTTTGACCTATGTTTATATTTTTATGATAAATTAACCTCTGGAAAATATGGCTATTCGAAAATTTTTCAAAAGGAAATCCACTCCTTCAAAAAAATTTTGCTTCGTACACAAATGTAGACAGAGAAACAATACAAGAAGAAAATAACGAACCGGACCGTGCAACACAACTGCGTATGAATTCTGTAAAACTAACAGATATGCCATGCCCACTCTGTGTTATTACGATTCAGTATGTTGTTTTCAGAATAAAGAATATTTGTATGTGTTGTTTCTCTTTTATTTTATAATTTGTTAATTTTGATAATACAAGTTTTGTATCATTTCAGATAATATTTTAGTTTCTTGTTTCGAAAGTCATTCCTTGATTCAATTAATGGTCCTTTATTTCATATAGGTATGATTTATATGAATATCGTTTTATCGAGCGTATATGTATATTTGTTTTTATTTCGTTATTACTTGTCTTCATTCATTGGCAATTATAATATTTATTTGATTCCTTTCTCCATATTATTTATATTTTATTTTCCTCATTTTCCTGTAAATATTTAAATATTTTTCATGCAATGATAATTGTAAGAAAAAGAAAATTCTTTGCCTTTACGAAGGCACATCGAGAACATTTTTGAAACATAAATGGTATTCATTTCGATGATTACTATTTTGAATTCATCTATGTTTCAAAAATGATAATTGTTTCGAAACAGTTGCCGTCTTATTTTATACACATAACCTTATGTTGTTGACGTTGAAAAAATGTTGAAGTAGAAAATTTTATCAATTTTACTCTGACCCCTTCCACTTGAGAACAAATTCTTCAGGCGCCTCTGCATAATATAAAAAAAAATAGAAAAAAACGAAGCACTGATGTCGCATGAGCCTCATCGTTTTTCGAAAAAATTTATTTTTGCCCCCTGAGAAAAAATCCTGCGGGCGCCATGGTTTTATGCTATCAAAAACGCACCACCGACAGATATGTATAGTCCGTTTCAAAATGATCGTCATCAGAGCAAGCCATGGAATTCCAGCCGGAGCTTTATTTCTAGTTACAAAAAGTTACTAAAAATTTCTGTGTGTTCAGATTGAAGTATATCAATATAACCTATAGAATGGTTAAATATATTTTTCAAGGCAAATGAATTTGAAGAATTTTTCGTGAAATTACATTATTTTTCATCATTGTTGTATTGACAAATTTTCAAACTTAGCTTCAATTGCAAGCTGAGATGATGACTAAAATATACACACCCACACTATTCTGGTGTAGATCAAGCATGGGAATTGGAAATTCAGGATTGATAATAAGAATACCGTGGAATGCTTCAACATGAAATCTTGCAGGCTTTCGAGGAACTCCAATGTAGAAATATCATTCATTGAATAATTAAGACTTCATCAAAGATAACTAAAATTTCGTTGTCTACGAAGACCCTTCAGCAATCCTCATGACTAACAAAATTTCAGCCAAGTTCTCGATCTGTGTTATTTTTTCTGAGTATAAACAAAAAGTATAAAACTGACACAACTTTACAATTTCATAGCCAAGTTGTTGAAAACAAATAGAAAATATTTGTTGACAAATTGTGAATCATTTGGAGTGTGAAATGCTATAAAATAGATCACTAATTATTTGTATTTATTAATACTGTCCATTTTATGATTCATTAATAATATACAACTGTTAATTTTGATTTAAATTCAGTTACTTTTCAGGCAGTACAAACTGATTCATTCATTGTTTTTGATTTTAGAAAAAATAACGTCGTATAATGTTTCTTTGGTATAATCATGTGGAATAGGTTTCCATCCATTGCTCACTCCTGACTATAATGACTTGTTTTGCCTTCTTTTTTCTCCAAAATTCATCTGGCAGTTCTAGGTGAAAACTGAAATTTGGAGAATCATTTATTTATCAGAAAACACCTCGAACAAGTAAATGATTGTTAACTGAATAACTAGCAAAACGCGATTAATACTGGCAGAAATACCTGCTGAATTGTTGGAAAACTCGCAGTACCGACGATAAACTGCTTCACGTTCTCTTGTAGTTAGGCGAGGCGAGAAGTATCTTGATGAATTCCAGCCATTTTAAATTCGGTAATACTCGGTTCAAACTCTGAAATGCCAAAACTTTGTATTTTCAATCAACACCTAAATTCTACAACTCAAAAGTTACTGATGGGTTATTAGAATAGTATATTCTAAAACAAGTTGCAGAATGAGCTTCTATTCCAACACGAATGCGAAATTCGAAAACGAGCGACGAAGGAGCGAGTTTTCGAAAGCATGAGTGTTGGAATTGCCTTCTGCAACGAGTATTAGACGATATTTTCTCTATTTCAGTAAAGTTTAGTGGAAAACTCTCGAAATTCAAATAAAAATTCAGATTGGTGACTTTTATATTGTATCTTGGCAGTTGGTGTCACTAACGAAATTTGACAGATTGCGAAATTTGAATTGATTTGATTCGAAAATTGAGTGGATCGGAGGTCAGTACTGACAACACAAAACGAAAAATATAACTGAAAACAATGCTGTAATGAGTTTCATTACAGCACTACTTTTAGAACTGTAATGAACTCATTACGATACTGTTGATACTCTGCTCTAGCTCATTTCTCCTGACTTAATCAAATCTGAAAGAAGAAACGGCCTATCCTTTCTGGAGTATGAGTTATGAAGGAGAATAGAGAAATGATCCTTTTTAATTATACTGAAATTCTCGCTTTTCAACTCGTACTTGGTAATTGTTTGCAAAATTTTCAGGCACTTTCAATGATAAATTTAAATATGTTACAAGTACATATTATAAATTTTCAATTGAATTTCCATTCGGCATAAATAGACAATAAAAAAAATGATTCGAAAATCGGTAAATCCGATAACATAATATTAATATTAAGTATCAGATAATAAGATTTTATAATGCATGTTCAACAATGGCTATGGCAATGCCTTTTTACTTTCTACCTAAAAATGAAGTGGGAAGCAACAAAAATGCATATCTTTTCTCCATGAAATATTTGGGTGGAACTTAATACATTTTTGAAATCAGCAAAAAACTTGCAGCAAGAAGAAGAAATTTCAACTTTATTGTACTCCTGTTGAAGCAGAATTCTCCGTCATATTATGAAAATGTCATGTTATACTCGTACAGAAGCCTCATTTTAACACTGGTTCATTAAGAAACTCGGCACTTTCTGGTTCCTTTCTGAATATCGTTCAAGAATATGCTTTCTGCACTTGTATTATAAATAACTATTTCGAGTCAAATACTAAACCGATTTTGTAGTAGTTGACTTAATCAGGGGCAGAAAGTAAATTTGTTTTTGGATAAATGGCATATCTTCGATCAAATATATAAGTTTTTCAAAAAGACCCTGCAAATAGAAGAAAATCAAGTAACCCTACGTGATGTGTCCTTGAAACAGTTCACAAATGTTCCCGCACTAATTTCCCGAATGGAAAGTTTCACTATGAGCATTATCAATGTACCTGTTCATCTATTCCGAATCAAAAAGCGTTATTCTGAAAAATGATTGCTGTTTCATGAAGAGACTCTTAAAATCTGCAATTTTGTGTAAAAGGAAATACTGTATGAAGCGACCCGAACTGATGGAATCTACGAAATATTGAAAGTAAAAGTTTCCTAAAAAAAATTAATAATAATCCATACCCAACTGGGCAGTTACGATTATTCATAACTGGGTACAACCTATGAGAAGCTAAAGGTGATTTGATTGCCATCTCAGAAGCCTTTGGCGAATTCAATTTCGGATGTGAAATTATGAGAATCATCATGGCTGTCAAACCTTCCATGAGAACCGTGCGGGAAATCATTCCTTTAGTTTCAATCTTAAATATTTTCCATAGAACTATATCATCTAGGTTAATATATCTTCACCTTTTGTCTTTAATCGATGGTGAAAAACTTCATTCAGATGAAAATATCTATTAATATCTATATACATACCAAATTCTCGAGATAATTCGTTGCTACTTCTAAGTAAATACACGGAGTTATCGAAAGCTTTATCTTAGTACCTATTGGATAGATACTCATATATTCGAATCGCGGTACACACTCCTATTTTAACGATAAGTTTTTCTTTGATGAAGGGTCAAAAACAGATATCAATTGAATCACAATTTTGATGTAATCAGTTTTGGTACTCGACCATGGATTTATCGAATATAATGAGGTGCATAAAATCCTATTGTCTGTATTGAACGTATGGAATTTTCTATTAGGATAAGTTGTTTCATACTGTTATCAGTAAGGTGTAGAATTACCTGAGGAAATATATAAGCGTATTCTGTTTATCCAACAACCATATGGAAAGATCTTGATTCATGAAGACTTGATAGAAGGTCGATTCAAATTTTTCCTACAAGAAATCACATATTGAATATCATCAACCAGCGTTTCAATCTCAAAAAGAAATTACAGAAATACCAATTTGTTTCAACATGTTCAATCATTTTATCACTTCATGCATTGAAATTTTACTGTTATACTTTGATGATGAACTTAATTTATAGGAGATTAGAAGATTGATTAAGATTCCTCTTCATTTGTTTTTCTATTTGGAACATGACTTATCAACAGATTTTTGGATAGATATTTATAGTATTTAAAGTCAGAAGAAATTTATATTCTCGACTGAATTTTTAAATTTTTGTTTTTCATTCAAAATTTTTGAACAAGCCGGCAGGAGCTCTTGATTTCACCTCAATAATTGTCTTATTTGATTTCTCATCTAACTCCTGAATTTCAGTGTAGATGGTCACTGTTCCAATATTCAGGCAATTATAAGATAAAAGATCGCATGAATCACGATTCATTTCGGATCTGAAACATCATCAACTGATCCAGACTAACTTAATTGCACTTGAAGATACCAGAGTAAGAGATCTAAGCTATTCAATCTTATATATTTATTTAAATGAGCAATTCTTGTATATTTATATATAATCAGGATCTCGGAAAAGGCTCCAACGATTTTCATGAAGGTAAGCAAATTAGGCCAAGGGAATCGATTTATCAAGGTTGCGGGTCCTGGAAAAAATATAATACCTATACAGAGACAACATATTATTATTATGTCTCTGACCTATATAAATAAAAATTGATTCAAAATGATTATGACGTTTCAAAAAGGCGATGACAATTTTTTTTCGAAATTCAGTCAAAATGCTTACGAAACTAGGATTATTCTAAAGCTTATGTTGGTTATTCCTAAAGGTAAAAAACTGATGCATAGACGACACAATAACCGCGGTCATTAATGCTCAAAATCTATTCAAGTGTTGTAGTTTGAATATTATATCAAGTTACGGAATGCTGACATTCTGTGGTCAAATTCGATGTTGAGTTACATTCTATAGCAGTTGTGGAGAAATTCAATCAATTGTGTCATTTTAACGCACATGTTCACTTGAAAATGGACCGTTTTCAAGACTCTTGAACTGGAAAAAAATATGCGGGTGGATATAGAGCAATACCAGTTAGCAAATTATTTCCTAAAATACCTCAACGGCGAACTCAAAATAATAAGGCATAAATTGAAAGAACGCAGCATTTCATTTCAAACAACAATCTTTTTGATGAAGTATTTGGTAGTAGCTCAGCCAATCGAAATTATGAAGTGCATAATAAACTCCCCTCGATAGAGATTGATTGGAAAAATCAATGATGATATAGTTGCTGAACTTGCAGAGTACAAAATATACTATTGCCAAGGCTCAATGAAACTTCAATCTGAAGGTGCAGTCGCATTCATAACAGAATTTCCCAATGGTGTCAATATTTCAGACTTGCTACCTCATGAACTTAGATTGAAGAAAAATGGGTTGCCTACTTAATTATGTTGTTGAGTAGTTGAGACGTATCAGAAGGACTATGTACCTAATGGTGTAAGACTCATTTTTTCAAGTCTGTGCAATCATGTTATGAAGGCAAAAATTGTTCCTTGTGAACAACGCGGCAAAGAGGTATATCCTTGACTCGTCAAAACGACAACAGCGATGAACTATGCAGCGTCACCAATTTCTGCATTTCCCAAGGGAAAACTTTTGAATCTGTTGCAGTTGACTTGAAGTCCAGTGCGGTCTTCATGTATGGCTATTATACGTCGCCTTTTCGAGAGTCAAGCGACCAACTTAGAGAAAAGTCAGTTTTTCAAATGAAAATCCTCATCATACCCGGAATATAGTGTGGAAAGAAGTGCTTGCTCAAGCAGACCCTAATGCATGATTTCTCTACTTTAATGGTGAAAATATGTAGGTATAAAACTACACTCGGAACGGAATTTTCATGTTATCGAACAAATTTCAGTTATTCCATTATTATTTCGGAAAGCTTATTATTCTTATTTCATTAGTATGCAATTAATACACAGAATTTAGTTTTGAAGAAACGTTTTCTAACAGAAAGAAAAAACCGACCGGTCAAACCAGGTACCGGTGAAATGGGGTTACTTTGAACCACGGGAAATCTTTGAACAAAAAATGAATGAATAGTTAATTAATGGTAAAAAACCATTAGATTGAGCGACATCTGGTCTTCACTACTCAATTCATAATACATTCAAGAATTGCACGACAGCATTTACATAAAAATAAGTTAGCAATCCTGACATGTTACTTTGAACCTAAAATATCCACGTTCGATATGGTCTGCAAACATTTGTTTCTGTAACTACATGCTATCTGCTACAACAACACATTATCCTAGCAATAGTATAGCAAAGGAATTTCAAATACTTCAACACATTTTGTTCTATTTATACTTTTAGGGAACAATATGCTTGGTCATCGTTTTCGGGGTAACTTTCAACGTGTTCAATGAAGCTCAAGGTTTCAAACTAACTAGGTTTTTTCTCGTAGGAAATGTTGCGCTGTTACAAAAGAAAACATGGTGCAGGAAAATATGCCACTTATACTTCAGGTTCAGAAATCTCAGGGAAAGCTCCCGGTAAAATAAATTGAGAAAAAAAAGTTTCTTTGCGTGAGTTTTCCTGGCAATAAGTACCCGACGAGGGGAATTATACCGATCACCGAATTATTCACAGCTCGGCAAGACCCCAAGGTAGGCAGAAAGGAAAGGAGCCCTCTTGTTTATTGCAAATCATCTTCGCCCATATATGAGAAGTTGGGACTAGATAGTTCAGTCCTATTTATTGCTTTCTGATACCTTTTTTTTCTCTTATTACAAAATATTAGTTAAATTCATTTTATACTAACTTTATTTATCAGGAAAACTTAGGTTTTTTAATTTTTTAATTCATTTTTTTTGTGATAATGAATGCCTATTACTATTTCGAAAAAAAAATTATTTTAGTATATTATGTAAATATTTCTATTCCACATAATTTTTTTCAAGTATTTTTAAGTATTTCTAGTATTGATGTGTTCGAAGAAACTCTCTCAGGGAGGTTGAATCGAAATCGCGTGGTTTCTTTTTAGTCGTTCAAAGTATCCCCGATCGTAGGAAACTTTGAACACACATAATCTCATTTAAAGAAAGGTTATTGATCATTTTGAAATCTTATTTTTGTCAGCAGCAAGCTCTAACTGATGCCCGGGATATATATATTCTCTTGAAAGAAAAAATCGTTCAAAATTACCCCGTTTTACGGTACTCATTAAAACTGTGTCAATTCATAAGAATTTTACAGATATGAAAAATTGCTGGGTTGAATGACTATGTGAAAGATCTTATATAAAAAATTCAATCTTCTTCAGAATCAATCATCGGACACTTTGAATAATGCAATATGAAAAATTGTTCGGTAAGCTATAGACACTCCAATTTCCAATAAAAATAAATTATTCACGGACGATGCCAATATTCCACTCAGTTACTATATACATAAATGAGGCCTCATAATATTGTCATTTCGTCATGACAGAATTAATAATAACTCCACCATTTTCTACTGAAATCGCTTTTCGTGAAATTGAAATGATCACGCATGACGAATAAACAGTTTTTCATTGCTTTCTTCAATGACAAACAGTTGATAATGCTGAGAAATTGACAAATCCTCCTATATTATATCATTAATTCAGGAAGAGAGCACGTGCATCGTAGAATTTATTTCAGTTCTATGAAGTAGATAGATCATCTCCAATGGTTGTTACGTATAATGAACAAATTGCATCGGGAGAATGTAATACCAAGATTATGTTCTTCATGCTAAACGTAAAGAACGGCAACTCTGAAGAAATTAGGATCAGGAGTGGAAAAAGTTAGAGCCACATTTACTAAAATGAAAAAGGTTTTCTGCGGACAACCTTGTGGACATTAGAAAAAATTGATACCAAGAAGGTAGAAAAAAACATTTGTTTAATTTGAAATAAATTGGACAGAGAGAGAGAGTCTGATCAGGAGCTTTTTTGAGCTTGGAGAAGAAGATTTACAGTAACTGAAACTTATTATACAGGAAAAATAAATGGGCAAAAAAATCCACAGAAAGAAGAAGGAATGAATTGCAAGAACTGCCAACTGTCTTAACAGTTGGCAGTTCTTGCAATTGTACTATTCCTTAGGTCTCAACCTGCAAAATAAAAAAACGCGTAGCTCTGATGATAGACAAACTTCAGAACCAAGACAGAAGAAAACCCCAGATCCAAGAATTAAAGAAAACTCACGTGGGAGATGCTGAGGCAGAGGTTACACGATGCCAGACCTTTTCATCTAAAGCCCAAATACGAGCAGAAGGAATATGAGCAGAGAAGTTTTTTTTACTGCTGGTAATGTACAATACAATATAATACAACATTATTCATCTGGGTGATGCAACTGTTTGTAGCAAAAATCTAAAATTTTTTTTTAATGGAGTAAACAGAACTTCTATAAGAATGAGCAAGTCTAAGTTAATTTGAAGCAATTATGCATGTGCATGACAATTGGGCTTTCAAAATATTTTCCTTTGAATTCAGAAGGTTTCTAAATGAGTAACGTTTTTTGCTGAAGTTTGCGTTGGTATTATCGGCGTTCAAAGAAGAAACTTTTGAAAATGATAAACCTAATTGCTCCACCAAAGTTTCAACTGCTTCGAACATCCCATTTGCACACTGATTCGAATTACAAGACTCACCGACAATCTTTAGATGTTGCCAACCTTACATTTTATATTACATTTTAATACTCAGCCTTTCTGGATGGCGTATGAAACTTGGAAATTTTATTTGTAGTTACTTAAATGTTTTTATTTAGATTTTCGGATTTCAAAGGACATTTGCCGTCCCTTGACACCTTCCAAAAGGTCAAAGGACATGCTATTAAAAAAAAAGACTGTCCTTTGATATAAAGAACGGTTGGCAACCCAAGCCATAAGACATGTCAGTATTTCCTAACTAATTGATGATAAACTTAAAAGAAAAAATAATAAAATGATGTTTCACGAGAGAAGGTCTAACCCAAATCGATTCACTAGAATGTACAGGGTTATTCATTTATCTTAGTAACCCCAATTTTCTCGAAAACGCCCTTCTGTAAATGGAGCAAAGATTATAGAGAAGAAAGATGGGAAACGAAGCGACTACTCTTACATCATCGCTTTTTGGGATAGCGGATGTAGAGAAATTTTCTATTTAATACTTTGGTTTTGTCGGACAAGATTTTATTTTCTGGGCTCAAAATTCAGTTTCAGTGAGCATGATTTATTTTAGCGGCATCTTAACTTTCAGAATTAAGGTCGGAAACTCGTAATATGTTTTTAACACTTGGTATACAAGTATATGGTCGTCTTTTTACTTTTTATTCATACTCTCCGTAATCTTTGGGTGATCTGTAAAGATAATTTACTGAATATAATAATTAAGAAACACGTAGTGTAGCTCAATGGTT
Organism: Hippodamia convergens; assembly: GCA_038502775.1. Taxonomy (NCBI): domain Eukaryota; kingdom Metazoa; phylum Arthropoda; class Insecta; order Coleoptera; family Coccinellidae; genus Hippodamia; species Hippodamia convergens. The sequence continues at coordinate 21,744,492 of CM076610.1, forward strand.
AGAACGGTTGACTTGGGACCGCGAGGTACTGTGTTCGATTCCGAACTTCAGGAGAAATTTTGTTGTACTTTGGTTTTGTCGCATTAAGATATTATTTTCTAGGCTCGGAAAAGTTGAAGAATAGAATAAATTACTCAAGTCTTTATAGCCAAAAAAAGGATTTCAGAACTTTGGCTGAAATTATATCTGGACCTGTACCTACTTTCACCATCCTTCAGACAGTGTATCACGAAAAGGATTTCAACTGTACTTATATGGGGAAAAATAAAGTGGTGTTCAGCAGCCTTTGAGTGCTACAAGAACAAGATATTGAAATACGGCGACATTTTTGTTTAGTAATTACTCAAGGATTTTACTGATATCAGAGAACTACCCGATAACGTATTCACAACTAACTTTGGATTTCTAAAAGACTTCTGACAAAACTGTAAAATAACATAACAAAATTAAACCTTCTTCCAAGCTCAACTCCTAAAAGAAAATCCTGGCCTCACACCTGTTATCTTTATTGTTTATGTGGAAAACTCGATCAAAACTGGCCTGGAGAGAGTTTTCCAATAGCCGCCGATAATCCATTGAATTTCATTATTTTTCATGATATTTGTATTGTATTTTTGCCATGCCTTCTGGGGTCCGCGGAAAGTCCCAGAAGCAACCTACTGTCATGATAAATATGTGTATTCATGATAATTATATCTCTATCTTTTATATTTGTGTCAGTTGAAGTTATATAGATTGAATTATTTTCCAATATGTTCGTAGTAAATCACTAATTCGGTATTTCAAGTGCTCATAAAATTTTTCTTATATGTTCTAATTACTCAAATGTCAAGAACGAAGGATTTTATAATTAATCGTGTAACTATGGCCCTCTTTACTTAAGTTTTCCACTCATAAATATATAATCTCAGAATCAAATCGTTTTCGTCATTTCTCTAGAAAGTTTGCTTCATAGATGTCGCTGTACAAATATAGTTCAGTTTTCTGCTCCTAGATGGCACCTTATTTGAACTGCCATATTTGTTTGGTTATTATGAAGGCATAAACAAATTATCACTCACTCGTCAAGTCGTTTGTTAGACACAGTGTAGTGTAGATAAACAAATCTGTGAATTTCAATATTTTATGGTGAAGGTCGTTGTCAATAAATCACAAAATGAAAGACTTAGATTTTGCAGAGTTTCTACAATCTAATCAGATCGATGGACTATTCAGCTTCTTATACAGTGTAAGTTGTAACCAAATTCGAGTTAATTCTAAAAACGTCTAACCTCAAAAATATGTTTTTCATGATTTCATGTATTTTGGAGAATTACGCCTACCAAACGAGTTCGTTTTGCGAAGGCAAACTGCTGAAGATGAGTTGTTTCAATGAAGCTACTGTGAAATTAATTAATTACTACAAATTGCATTCGTTGAATGTCAAAATACAATTTAGTGTTATGTATATTATATCGAATATATAATTTTTGGAACTTTTATATCAATCTTTTTTTTTGTTCTTTGTTAAGTTATGATGTTTGCAGAACTCGTTCAACGAGTATGTGACAACCTTCACTCTCATATCTCTATACTGGAATACCAAGTTTTTCGCAGCATTTGGTTTCCAAATTCATATGTTCATATGATATGCATTCAGAGCTCGCAGCTCTAGAAACAAGACTAGTTTTGAGAAACAAAATCTTCAACATTCTTCGGGAAAAAATGAATTCAATATCAATATAACGTTTGGATATTATTGATACTTGATTAGGAAATAAAAAAACTTTGTTTCAACACAACATTATTCTCCTAGGCTCCCAAGTACAATATATTGTTGATTGTTCAGAATTGTCTTTGCAAGTGTATGTAAGTGTTTTTGCAAGTAGAGCTATATTATCGAAGTGTACAATTAGATATATGTCCGAAGTTCGGCAAATCGCTTAGTAGACGAACCATGTTATTGGTAACAATGTTTTTGGTATTACTCCAACATTCATTATTTCAAATTGCAAATGCATTCTCGTTAATTATGATACTTAAAGAATGATGAATTCACTAATACCTACATAATACTTCTATCATATAATTCGAGATTCTATACTACGTGTCATAAATCAATCATGATTATTGCTTAATGATAAATATCTATCCGATCTATGTCATCGAAATCAATCGATTGAGATGAAAATCATCTATAAATCTATTCTCTTCGTTTTTCACCCACTTATTTAATGAAGAAGGATGTGCTCGAAATATCCAGGGTGTTCCAACAGGAGTGCCCAATTCGATCACTTCCGAATTTTTCGTGGAGATATAAGTCTACACCATTTCCAATTATTGTAATTGTCAATTGACATTCAGAAAACATCACTTGTATTTCATTTGAATTTGGAGAGTATTTCACGAAACTTGACTGAAATAGAGAAAATGTCGTGCAGAAGGCAATTCCAACACACCCATTTCGCCAAGATTTAATGAAATAGTCACTAATCTGAATTTTTATTTGAATTTCGAGAGTAATTCACAAAACTTGACCGCAAATAGAGAAAATATTGTCTAATTCTCGTAGCAGAAGGCAATTCCAACACTCATGATTTCAAGAACTCGTCCCTTAGTCGCTCGTTTTCGAATTTCGCATTCGTGTTGGAATAGGGGCTCATTCTTCAACTTGTTTTACAATATACATATACTATTCCTTTTTCGAAACTGCGTTATTTTTAATGTCGGAGTGTCCTGCACCCTGGAAGTTCAATAGTACTGCGAATTTGTGTCCTCAGTGACACTAAGATTGAATTTGCCGTTTCTGCTAAAAATAACCGTGAAAAGCAGTTTGCTTTTTATTTTTTTTTAAGACGTTTTATGGGGATAAGCAGAAATCTTTTCGGAATTCAGCAATTTTTCCCGATTCATTGTTAAAATATCATCCAAAATTCAGCGAACGTGTAAAAAACAAGTAATTGGCAAGAATAGAGTATGTACCGTGAAGATGTTGAGACAAAATATTCTTCATTAAATATTAAATTTCGCTTGAAAAATGTATGTTTTTTTTCGGAGAAATGTGGATAACGAAACGATATATTTCGGTGCACTGAGGAAAAAAATTGTAGCGCTTTTCAGGGCATTCTTGGGTTTCAGGATCACGTTTATTCATTATATCAAACATTATACCTGTAACCCAAATATCTACCGATATTATTTACTAGCCCAAACCCTCGGCTCCGCTCGAATAATATTTCAATTTAAAACGGTACTTATAGGTCCGCAACCCCACATTCATAAACTCGTAATTAAGGAGAGACAGGCACGTGACTAAGTGACAAAGCAATCTCGCGTAAATTCGATAATTTTTTGCTCGAATTCGCATTCGTTCAACCTGCGGGAACTTTTGGAGTATCCATTAGAAAACTATACTGTGAAAAGCATTTTTCATCAGAAACGAATAACGCAGATAACAATTACATTCATTTTTATATATGAATTCATTCCATGCCATTCGGGAGCCCTCTTCAAATTGAACATTATTTTGAATTGGACTGAAAAATGGTTATCGTGGGTTGTTCCCAGCAGTTGGACATATGCCGTCGCGGATTTTTTTATCGAACATTTTGAGCTCTATGAAAATGTTTTTCTGACTATGTTTCTCTATCTCTTATAGTTTACCCAGCGTCAGCCGTAAAATCCTGAAAGAACCGGGTCTATAGAGGACAAACAAATACACGGACATTCACATTTATAATATCAGTATAGATTAGTATAGATATTCATTTTTTATTTCAGGTCTGTTTTTTTGATTTGTTTTTATGAGTTCAATTTTTTCGTTTTTGCAGATCGAATGGAGGGACCCTGGATCATAGGTTTAGTATTTTTCCATTTAACCGTTTTCCTCACAGCCATTCGCACAAGACGCCATGGGACATTTCAAGCCTTGTTGTTCTTCGTTTTATGTGAGTACCATGACAAAAAATTTTGTTCCTTTGATAATGAATAAAACCAAAGCGGGCGATTCTCACGAAACATTAAATTTCAATTTAGTACCTAGTTTCAGTAATTACATATTGGTCAACGACTGTTGATAAACTATTCTCATCGAATTTTGTCTGAATTGTTTGTAGACTAGCAACAAATTTCCGCGTTGTGGTTTTTTATCGATTATTATTAATTCGGGAACGAATTTTTACAATGCAGTCGGACGCATAAAATAAATAACCAGGTACGTAAATGAGTAGGTTCGTAATTAAATCATATAATGGACGAATATAATGGGGAATAATTTTCTTTTTCGGTGTATTTCATTTATACGGAGTGACCTAGAGGTGCGTAATGGTCGCTTCTATCGAAGCTATTGACTTGATTTGTTTTTAACGATTGTCTGTAACATAATGAGCACATCCCGAACATGTTTTTATGTATACACAGAATGTCCGAAACTAAAATATACACATAAGTTCAGGTTTTTAATTTTTTTAAAATTTTTTTAAATTTGTGGTTCACGAAAGCTAAGAACATTTTTTATATAGAGTATCACACATATCGAGACTGCTTAAATGAAAAACTCGGGGCAGTCTCTTGTTGAAAAGTCACTTTACACACTTGTTAGTAAAATAATTATTGTTTACGTGGAATCTAACGTTTGTCGAGTTATTAAAGTGTAAATTTCGTTCATTTCAAACCATGTTGTCGGCAGCCATATTTTAATCTTTACATTCAGCTTTCCTGGCGCAGCAAAGTTCTTTACATTTTCTGAGGTCATTCACTTTAACCTATATTTTTTTCATACCATCAGAAAGAAGAGATTTCACTGAACACAAAGCTCACCGACCTTTTCAAAAAAGCAGCTATTTTTACATCAGAATTTCCGATTGAAAATAGGACTGCTTTTTCGATTATAAGTCAAAATAAGGTGATAAAATAAATTTTTCAGATCACAAAGGTCAAAGTCCGTTAGGGACATCAGAATGGAAGTTTTCATTAAATTCCGTGGAAACATTTTTTTTGTGAGAGATAAAAATAAAAAACCCAAAAACTTGGTTATTTGAATTGTTCACATAAACATGTGGTTATGTGAAGAGTATAGAAGTTGTAGATCTTTCTTAACCTTTACTTTCTTCCGAATAACTTATAGTAACGCCCGTGCGTTGCATTGAAAAACCTAAATTGTTATGAATTAGTTTTCTTTACATTTTGATATCTGGAGTAACTTCCTGAAGTATATTCATTTACGTTGAATCCGACTGGCTGTATAATATGTAATCGTAAAATTTAATGGTCCTATTTCGATGGAACTGAATCTCATGCTCGGTGGAATTTGTGATGTGATCACGAATAGTAGTATTCGATGTTGTTCATAATGTACCTTTTTTTTGCAGTGTTATTAGTATATTTTTCCGAAAGTATCAACAAGTTGGCGTCTACTAATTGGAGGATTTTCTCCAGACAACAGTATTTGACAGCAATGGTCTTTTTTTATTCAATAGTATTCTCGATGCCGATCCTTCTCAATTGTATGATGATGGTTGTGAGTATGCATTGTTCAAGTTTACTATTTCTAGTAATTTTCTACACATTCAGGTTGAAACTCCCCACTTACAGATTATAAGTGATTCAAAAGGTTTAGGACCATATTCAAAGTTCACCCTTGAGGGTGCATACCTGTCACCAAACTCACACATACCTTTAAGGGTGAACCATGAATACGGCCCTAAATTCACTTAATCGGATTGTTTAGAAACGTACTCAGAGTAGATTATTAACAGTGTTTCTGGGAAGTAGTGTAGTGTGATTTTTCCAACTATAGGTATAACGTTATTCCCCTATCAGTTTGTCACGATGAACATTGAAAGTTGAGAACTAATCCTGACTATATTCATCGTATGATGGACCTGATATTGTGAATAATTTACGACCGCTTATCCGTTTTCTCCCAAATTTTCCCTAAATATTTTATTTCTTTTCTATTTCAGTTCAATCATTTTGGGTGATCGTAAAATTAAAGATATCTTCACAATTTTTCACAAGGTATTACATATATTCATAGACTTGAATGCCTCAAGATTACACTTAAAGATATCCTTTCTTATCAAGTTTAATGATTGTAAATGGGTCTAAATGTTGAGTTCACTGAATTTTTCAAGCCTAATTGGAATAATTTGTGTTAGAACAATGCGTAATGCCACACAGAAGTTTCGGTGATAACCTCTATAACAAGGTCATTTTGGGTTCATTGCTCATTTTTAATTAACTTGCAGCATCAATTTTTATGAAAAACGGATATAATCGAAGTCCATTTATATTTATGACAGTTGTCTGGTCCACAATATTTTCGGTTGTGTTTGCTCATTTCAAATCATTTTCTCCTCTTTTCTTGAAAAACCACAACAGGAAAAAATAATAGGAGATAATTAGATTCACTGTTAACGTCCATTTTTGGTATCGGTTCCACAGGAATTTTCCAAATTGCCTTATACCACACAAAAAAATTTTTAAGTTCAAAAGAATAGAGATTTATGTTCAAAATTTTGATCGAAAATACGTTTGATACTTAGCCACAATGTCAATTAATTTCAAAAGAAAATTTTTATGTATGTGGCTCAAACACTTTTTGTCCACATATTCAGACAGGAATTCCACCTTTGAATCAGATGAACCCATGAGTGTCTGATCATGGAGGTAAAAGATTGAATCTCCAAAACTTTTCAATGAGTTATAACATGTCGATATTTTATACCAACTGTTTAGTTGTTCAGAATTACAAAAATGTTTATACTGTTGATGAATCAAACTGTTTCAATTTCAATCCATTTCTTCCACAGGGAGCCTGGCTGTATCATTCCACTGAACTAATGACGTCACTTAAAGTCGCTCAGATGAAGGATAGATTAAAGAAGCAAAAGCTTGAAGAACAACATAAAGAGAGATTAAAGAGTGAATGATCTATTTTACAATCGAAATTCTCAATATTTTTCTTATACACTACCATTTCATGACACTGTATTCAGTAATTAACCTGCTTTTAGAATTTTCATTAACCACCATGTTGTTATATCAAGTTTTATGTCTTTGTGTAAAAAGCTAACTTCAGCTTTCTAGTCAATTAGCAATTGGAGATTTTATACGAATATTAGATGATATATATTACCTTTGATGAGACTGAGAAATTGTTGGTGATTTGTTGATAAATGAGGATGGCGATTTGTATTTATTTTTGAAATGAACGCTTCCTGGAAAATTAAAAGATTTTTCTCGGTGTTGGTTCTTTTCGTTTATTTTACATAGCAATTATGAATTCATATTTTTTCGTCATTGTGCATGCTTATTGCAAGTCAAGGCACATTAGTGCATTCAACATTAACTACAGGGGTGCTTCTCAAAAACTCATCCTGAGACTTGGTCGGTCTCGTTCGGCCTGGTGGAAGGTACATTTTCCAGTCTTCATCAGCATTAGTGGGACTAACCCTTTTTAAAAAGAGAGACGTCTTTAGTACACTAAGCTCTGATCAGTCATGACATTTAGAATCATAGAATACAAAATACAACTGTCATGCAAAAAGGGTTCTGGTTCTAGCAAGATGATACTACAGAACACACAGTCTACTCTAACATCAAGGAGATAGTTTCCCGCTAGGTTATCTCTGTGTATTGGCCTCTTTAATGGTCCTTGCGCTCACCCAGATTTAAGCCCATGTGACTTATTTTTGTGGATACTCCAAAACTCGAATATCGTGAGACTTTGGAAGACCTGAATATTGAGAAAGAACTTGCTCAAATAACGGCCAAATATGTTTCCTGACGAGGTTACATTTTGGCGCTATAAACACATAACCCCAAAAATTATATAATCTTTTTGGTATATAAGCGGTTTTTCAATAGCAAGTTAACTCAAAAAACCAAAGCCCCTTGACCATGTTAAGCGACGCATGTTCTCAGTCTCAGGTTGTACTCCAGAGATGTTTGCCGAAAATGACGATTTTCAGCGGAAAATCATTTTCAGTGATGAAGCGCATTCCTGGTTGAATGGCTTCGTCACCAAACAGAACATGCGTTATTGGAGTGCTGCAAACCCTCATGTTCTACACGAAACACCACTGCTCATTCTCAAAAAGTGACCATATAGTGCGGTTTTCATGCCTTAGGCGTAAAAAAACTGGCTTCAATGAATTGACAGCTTCAAGCGTGCCCGTCGGGAAACATGACAACTTGACTTCCATTCATAATTGCATTGATTCAACTTCGAACTAATAATAATAGCTCTGATATATCCCAAATGCTTTGCGAGATATTTATAAAACTAGTTCAAAACACTTTATTTCATCTTCAATATCCCCACACTTCCTTCTACAACCTTTTAAAATGTCGGTGACAGCAGTAGTAAATTCTTAGAGAATGCGGAATCATATTCCGTTACTAATCAAGGTAGGCATGGCAGACTTCATATTGAGCATTCTGCTTTTTCTGTATCCATTCATGAAATCGATTTTATGGGCATGAACTCAGGTCACTCCCCATGTTTCAGTGCCTTGATAGTGAGAAATAAACTGCTCAGGCTTTAGAGCTCTAGTGAGAATGAGGAATGTGACCCAGACAATTTTACTGTATATGTAATTACAAACACACAGGCTGTATATGAATAGTTAAGAAAACATTTTTTCAAATAAGCTTTTCTATTTCAAGCTCCTTTGTTTAGTAACAGTTTTCTTTTCTTGTTAACAACCAAAAAACTTATAAAAATTGGGCTGAAAGGTTCATGTGAGCGAGAAAGAACGCAAAAAACTTCTTGATGGTGTTCTTCCATCATTGCAAAAGTTAGAAAAAGCACACCCCAGACTTTTTCCTATACCTTATTCATATTCATTAATGAAAAAGTGCATTCCGAATAGCTTGATCCATTCTTAACAAATATGATATCTTGTAATTTGTAGTGAAATTCACGATTTCTTGGAAAAAAAATTTATCAACAGATAATACGCCTGAGTTGTAGAGGATGAAATATATTTCCATTCTTAAATTAATCGATTCGACGGAAGTCAAGTTAAATTTTTTATTGAGAACTGATACGAATAAAACAAATGTATCGAACAAACAATTTGAAACTTTTCACAAATTAAATATGTATGTATTGTATGTAGGAAAAGTGAACTTGTAATTGCTGAGCAACTTTCCTAGTACCTAATACTGATGTCATATGTTGCGCGTCTATTTAGTACTGCTTCTTTTTATTGATGGATTCTTATTATCTCGCTCTGGAGACCACAATAATTTCATTTCATTTTAAATGGAACACTTTCCATGGGCGACGCGGGCATCCCCTCAAATTTTGATCCCCCTATCGTTTTTAAAACTGATGTCGTCTGCGCCTCGTCGCTTATCATATGACGCAAATGCAGTGTTAAGTTTGGTTTCATTCAAAACTCCTTACAATATGGTCAGGATTTGATGACTTCGCTTATAATGTCGCTTAGAATGACATGATTTCAGATACAACATGATTTTTCGAAAATTTTTCCGGTTATAGTGACCGCTCGATAGTTTTCTCAAGCCACCCTGCCCTTTTTAATACGATGAGGTTTGATACGATACGAGACATACGCGTGCCGACATGGTTTTCAGTATATTCCAGGTCCTTGAAGAGAATATTGGTGTTTTTGTGGACAAAATGACATCCATTGAAGCCCTGTCTAAGTTCTACAATGATGTGAGAAGCTATTATTTCAAGTCGAAAAAAACAAACACAAATTAAAATTTCAGATTATTTTTCTAAAAAATTGAAAAGTTCCTTATATTAAGTTTTTTTTGTAAGAGAAAAGCTATTTTCTATTTCTTCAATAAAGCAAAATCGAGTTTGTCGTTCTTTTCTTAAACTGAATCCAAGAAAAATACCATCAATTTTGCTAAAATTCTGCTTTATGTGACTTCCGGTTATTATGACGTATTTTTCATTTCCCCTCGATATTATTATAAGCGGATTCTACTGTATCATAAGAGCAAAAATAGTATGAGCCTTGATGTGCCCACATTGAATTTTCGATGAAACTACAATCTCGTCTTGAGGGCTGTAATTTCATGCCAATATGGAGGAACGATCGAATGCGCTGAGCTGATATCTCCGTCAATTACGGGGATATACATACCTATGTATGAATACAGTAGCGCTCCCAGCGGGGGAGCCAAGGGGCTGCAATGGATGAAACGCTCTGAATATTGAAAGAACATGTCTGCTGAAAAGAGACATAGTTCCAAAGCCAACTGGGATGATACAATTATTTATGAAGATCCCAGTTACCCAGTATTTTGAGAAATGCATTGAAAAGAATTCACAATGATTATTTCGATTTCGATACTTGCAGTTGGGAACCATGATTTTTCCTATCGAACAATTCTTGTCACAGCCGAATAATAGGAATTCTAATCTAACCTACTGTTGAACAATAATGCAACTTGTATTATTGTTGCAATTATGTATATTTTTGAGGAATAAAGAATTTTTCCACCACTTTATATTCAATTATTTCAACATATATAAGAGTATCAACTATGAATCGGTAATTTGAATTTGATTTTTATCCTGTTCGGAAAAGTTTTTTGAGTATGAACAGATTTGAGAAATAATTTTGTTTTTTCTGTACCTATGTTAGAAGCTAAAGAAAATTTTCACCATCAATGACGTTTTGAGAAAATCAGAATGAAAATGAACAAAATAGAGTGAATATAGATAATATCGAACGATGAATTTTCAAATTTTTTTTTTCAAAATGGGGCGATTCTCTGGACATGTCTCATATGATTCTGTAGCATGAATAAAAAACAGAAATATCAGAAAATTTTATTAGCACATCGGAGTATATGTCTCCGTTATATACAATGGAGAACAATAAACAATATCGAACATTTTGTGCAAAATACATTCCTGAAGAATAAGGGTTATAACAGAGCTGATCTACATGCATACACCATCGAAGTTTACATGTAGAGGACGGGAAGCGAGAGGACGGTGCTTGGTAAAGGAAATAAGCGAAATGACATTCCGAAATAAATGAGCAAAGTCGATATGAAATGAAATAATCTAGAAATTCTGAGTGCAATATACTTCAGTATGATAATTGAGAAACTTTAGATTATATAATGAATAAATCATCGCCCTTTTGAGCCTATCCTTCCTGGTTATTCAGGAATCAACAAAAAAATAACTCTATTGAATGTCTGATTCGCAGTTCTTATAATGTTTGTTTCTCGATTATCGAAGAAGCAAAAAACTAACTCTGATATCACAATAAATGACCATATAGTGTCTACTGTAACATTAAGACTACAAGAAATCATTCGTTAATTCAAGACCAACCTATAGATTAGAATGTACTACATATAAAGGTTTTATTCGTTGATGTGCTTGTTCATTTAGAATGTAATATTTTGTGCTCTCAATATCATAAGAAAAGATCAAACAAGTAAATTAAAAAGTGGTTATATCCCACGACATCTGAATCTTCTTGAGTATTCTTCAATTTTGACAGTGTATAGGAAACATAATACTTATATTCGATTAAACTTCGAAATCATTAAAGGCAGCATCTGATCCATTTCGATCAATTCAGTGAATGAAATGAATATAATTTGCAAGATCTCATGTGCGTCCATTGTTTCATGAATAAACAATTTCTAGTTTGAGGATGATCCTTGTGCAAGCAGAAGACTTAAAAACAGATAGGTATTCTGTTGGCTTGCACCATATCCCGCTTTGATACTTGATAATATCCGTTCTCATTACCCAATGTCTAAAACTTCAATCAGGTAGTGATATAAAAACTATGAAATTTGCTCATTTGCTCCTTCATTCTCAACAATATTAGTCATAAATTCAGATCACCTCATCAAGATCATAAGAATAACTTCACATCTAATTCATAATTTCACCAAGATGGCCTACAAAACGCTTAGTGCTAAAAATGATCTTAGGACTACACTTAATACTAATTTGACAGATGGCTGAATCTCAATAGCTTCATATATCGATAAACTCACAAGACTTCCAAATCAGATGTCTTTTAAACATAACAATAGAATGGGAGTCTAAGATGAACATGTGCTGCTTTCGAGAGAACATAGACTTATCTAAAAGACCTAATCCGAAACAGACCTATCACAATATTTTCAACCTAACACCCTGCTGAAAAAATAGGGGTAAAAAGAGCGACGCTGTGTGTTCGTTAGTTTCCTCCTCCTGTTGGGTAGCTTGGGGGAAGAGGGCTCGGAATTTAATGGCTCAGAAGTGGGGTTTCCCATTTCGGAGGTTTTGTTTTCAATCACGTCATCAGTTATCGTTTCTATTTCGCCCAGAAGAGATTTCGACATTATCTCTTCTTTGCCCCAACCCGATTCCACTTTTTCCACTTCGGAAACAGTTTGTGCCGTCTCGCTGTCATTGTTTCTCGAGTTGTTTTTGTTCAGTAGGTCTATTTTAGGGTCGATAAGGATGTCAGCCGGAGTACTTGAAGCTGATTCGGCTTTATTTGGGACAGTGAAAGATTTATCATCTAGAAATTTATCATTCCCTCCCGACAATGAGACTTTATCTTGCAGGGACGTTTCATTATGCCGTTCTGAAAAAGTGGTCGTGGATTCATTGTGATGGGAGTTTTTTCGGCCCAGTTTCTCGTCCAGGAACTTGGTAGTTACAATGAACACGTCGCTGGAGTTCGTGTCCCCTTTTTCTGCATCTGTATTTCCACGTGTTTGTTCTGCTCGACGAATCCTACCCTGTTATTTCCTTCGATGTCCTGATTGAGCTCGACAACTGGATTGTCATCAAAGAACTCTCTTTCACTTTCATCAATTATAGGTAATTCTTTTCGATGGGTCCTATTGAGTTTGACTAATGGACCCCTGATGCGATTACAGGAAACATTTCGACTTCTTTGTTCAAGTCATGATCGAATTCCTCACGGTTTGCGCTCTGGGCATTTAATTTTTCTTCCTTCTTCTTCCTCTGCTCCTTCTCCAACTGGAAGTTGATATTTTTCGGGTCTGATTTTTGTTGTAGTGCTGAATTTTCAACTTTCTATCAAACTTCTTAGGCGATCTATAGGTTACTTGGCTTGATTCTGGTGGCGCTTCCTTATAATATGCAACTGTCGTGAATGCATTTTTGTTCTCCAGTGTTTTGGTGGTAGAGGATGATGGGGTGGTGATTTTAGAGTCCACAGATGAGTATTTCTCTGTCGATGTCTTCATGGATTTAATTTCTCCTATGCTGTGTCGTTCAACTCAATAATATCGAACATGGTTCCTGCAACAAAAAGAAGATTTCGCTGAAACTGTATGAGAAAATATAGCTAATGCTGGTGTTGAAGTAATATAGTTGATGGTAAGCATCATTTTCATAATTTGAGAATATACAGGATGTTTCATGAAACAGTGTACCTTTTTTTAAAGAAAATGTAGCATAATTTCGGTTATATTCTCAATCTGTCCGTTTAGTAGATGCGGGGTGTGTTATATTTTTTCAATCAGAAGTTTCCGAGCAGTTTGACTCTTGAACGCTTTCATATATTTTCAAGAAAATATTTCTCCAAGTGTATAACATTGTATTTGAGGAAGTTTTTTTGTTGACTTTGCTGTACCGTTTGATTCTAGTTCTTATGTGTTTTATTCAGGATCGTTCGATGTAATGCAAAACAAAAAATGAAATATAGTTCTCATTTGAAAACTACTCATTCTGGCTTAAGCCTGATACTCCGAAGATCCCATAAATAATTTAGGATTTTTATCTTTGTGAAAAATGGATCAACTTATTGTTCAGAGATTTATAGGTGTGGTTATTATGAACTGAAATGAACCTGATATTTTTAATTCTATATTAAATAAATATTGGCAAAAACTTGAATCTTTTTTGAGACGTGTATCATCTGGAATATTATTTGTACACAATGGAATAAACAAAACAAAAGATCAAATCTTGTGTGACATTATAGAATTCAAGACTCACCATTCTCGATGATACTGAACAGTTGACCCTGGCTGATGGCGCTTGGATATTCACCAATGTCTTCACCCTGTGACTCCGTGATTTTTTGATCAACACTCAGCGTTGCATTCTCAGATGTCATAGTTGATGAGTATCCGTAGGGCATTTTGGTTTCATCGTTGATTTGATTAGCTTCATTTATCAGGATCACAGATGGCTTCTCTGCTTGGTAATCCGCTTTTGATCTTCGACTGGTGTCTTGGAGGATGATCGTAGATGCATCGTCTGAAGAGATGCTAGTACCCTGAATATGAATCGAAAAATGTATATATTGCAAGAGTTGAAATTAAAAAATCGAAATATTGTCATGATTCCACGAAGTTGAATGAAAACTAGTAATTGTCTGACTAAAGAGTCTGATTTAGACTCCGAAACGTTACGCTTCAAAGTTCAAAGTGTTTTCTTTTTGTTCATTGTAGGGCAACAATTTTTTCTTGTAAAGTTTTGGCCCCTGACATATAAGTGCTAAATTTTTTACGCAGGGGACTTTCTTCTATTATTAAAAATTTGTTCTAATTGTTTCTTGTTTCAGGGAATGGGAGAGAAAACCCAAATAACATTTTCAGAAATAGGCGTGTATATTCGTACTATGTTTTTTGTCTATCCGGATACAAAATATGAATGGTTCATCCAAATATATTGATTTGATCGTTCTCGAAGTCACGTTTCAAAAAAATAAACTGCAAGTACTTTTGAATATGCTCCAAACCCGAATAGGAACGGTAGTTATTCAATTCGTGGAGAGAGAAAAGTAGGTCAGAACAATTTCAAAGGAAAGCGGTGGTTTTCGAAAGACATTCTTCGAAGTTTAGAAGACTTCGTATTTCATTATAATCTAGAATTATTTTATGATAAACATGATTTTCAGGCACACGTTATTCCGTGAGGTCTGTTCAAACGAAAAGTGCGTAATAGTAACTTGTTGTGTTTTCAATAGTTCTCAAATGAAAGTAAAAACAGAGCTATACATTCTAATCAGGGTGGGCATAGAATTTCCCCACCTCATAAAACCCAGTGGGTTTTTTTTTCAAAAGTAGCAAATTTTGGATTGAAAGAACGTCATATTATTACATAAAAATTTATTTGTGAAAGTTCTTCAAGATCGATCTACCACAGTTTAATTTTGAATAAATATAATTTTAATGAGTATGATCTCACTCACTATGGTAATTGATAAAGAAAATGCGGTGTTTTTCGTTTTTTGACGAAAGAACTGGCATATTGAAAATAAAATATTTCTAACAACTATCTATTGAGAAACTAGAGGGAAATAGGCTGAAACTCGAACTAACCTTACCTTCCAGAAGCAAACTTTTTCAACTAGAAGGATTAACGACTTCTCGTTTTAATTTTCCCAAAAATAGTAAGTGAAATTTTTTCACAGCGCCGACACAGTTCTTTTAGTTATGCCTTATCACCGAAACTATATTTTAAATCCAAAGAAAAAACAGAAAATCCATGAAAAAACCCTAAAAACCCATAAAAACCTGCCGGGTTGAGCTTTTTCATAAAAAACATTTTTTTCCAACCCTGATTCTAATAGATATCAACAGTTGTCACTGATTCTTCAGCTTTATTATTAAGGTACCTGAGCGAATAAGGGCCACCACGCACCTAATGAAGCCAGTGCCCTCTGTTAGTTTTCAAATGCAATTTTTAAGGAAATTTCATGGATGGAAACAATCAGTTCTATATCAGGATTTAAATATTCGATAGTCCTGCGACAACTCATGGAGGAAAAAATATCAGCATGCAGTGCCTTGCATGCTATTGCATATGAGTTTTTTCCAGAATATGACAGATCTGGTCGTTTTCTTGCTCGGAAGCATCAAAAGGCTCTTGGAAAGAGATTCGGAAAATAGGAATTCTCCGAAGTTGATTTTATTTGCAGAAGAATTTTTTCTCAATTCCCGATGTTTCTAATTAGGTCATGTAACTGGTTTCAAGATGGCTTCAAAATGCAACTCTGGCTTTATTGGAAACATCACTGTGCATTTTTCATATTCCTTCATATATATAATATGTTCCGTTGAATTTGAGAGTTGATATTTTTTGCATTATCGTGCTTTGTTATGAAAAACCAATGAAATGAAGCTGTATTTTGGCGTTGAAACTATGTAGGTTCAAAAATATTTTGTGTGGACGTCACTAGTTCAAAGATCGCGAAAATGCATATTTTTCGTCAAAGAAAAAAAAACGAAAATCATTCATAATACATATCTTTCGAACCCTACGAAATATTTACAGCTTAAATATGTTTCTCTATTGTGGTAACGTAACTAAAACTCTAAAAGTAGTGCTGTAATGAACTTATTGCAGAGGTTGTCAGTACTGACCATACCCATCCTATTAATTTTCAAATCAAGCTTATTCAAAAATGTAATTTTTCAAGACGTATCAACTGCCAAGATACGATACAAGAGTTGTTAAGATGTATAATCTGAATTTTCATTTGAATTTCGAAAGTATTTCATAAAACTAGATTGGAATCGAGAAATTGTCGTCTTATACCCGTGGTAGAAGGCAATTCCAACACTCATGCGCTCGTTTTTCAATTTCACATTAGTGTTGAAATAGGAGCCGATTCTGCATCTTGTTTTAGAACATACTATTTTGCCACTTCTTCCGCTTTTTAAACGTAATGGCTTTATTATATTCACCACGGTCCAAATAAAACCAATCGTAGTGACTCATGTTTTAAGCTATAGTTATAAACCTATTGAATAAATGGAAATAATAATTCTTCAAATTCTCAATTACTTGGCTAGTTGGGACGTCCGTAGTTCCAAAAAAAAATTCCAAGGTGGCCTTAATTGACTCAGTTGATTATTTATTTTATATTAATTATTTGATGAAGCCTTAAAACAATTAAAAAGGGTCATCAAGCTCAATTTGTGCACCATTGTTTGGGTTGAATGATTTCCAATTCGATATGAGAAATAGCAATGTTGTCAACTAAATTAGGTATCTTGACACAACACATACCTACCTACCATTCATTTCCGATGAATATCTCGATTGCCACGAAAAACTTACAAAATTTTCTGTTAATCTATACAAATTCCGGAAATGGTACTAACAAACGCCAAAGTTTGTTCACATTCTCCAATGTTTCAGATTCTATAGTCTGTTCAAATGTAATAACGAGCGAGGTAAACAACCAAAATTGTATAGTTTGCGAATAGGCAACTCTCTCATTAGTCGAACGATCATAAATCATATCTCTTCGTCTTCTTAAACGACTGACAAGATCGTACTCGCTACGGAATGATAGAATCATTTGAATCCGCAAGTGTCAGGCTTTTGGTGGGTTTCACAAAACTTTGATTGCCCGATTAAGAACTGTCAAATTGATTGGTGCCACCGTGATTCGTTGAAATTTCAAATAAAGTGATTCGATTGGTTCGAATTTACGCGAGTTTTTTGATCGGACAATCAAAGTTTTGTGAAACCCACCTTTTAACTTCTAGTTTTATCGGAAATCTCATCAAAAATTCAAATAATTTTCGTGAAGGTGTTGTGCGTATTTCACTCGGAGAATGATATCGAGAAGAAACATCAGGAATGTGTGAATTATCTTAGATTCGACTCTGGATGGACAAGCCGTAGCCCCTCCTTGTGTTTGAACAGACTATAGTAAGAATTCCGAGTACCCGATACTGAGATACTGGATCTAAAAATCATCATTTCTTTTCTTTGGCATATTTTCATTGGTTACGGTCGTCGGTCGTAAGTCAAAATTATCATTACGATGCTTGTTTCTCACCCAGATTTTTCAGGTGTTGAATGACCAAGACGATATTTAACAACCTAAGAATATTCTCACCAGGATTAAGTCTGAACGAGTTTAGTTCACATTCCAGCTACTTCCAGTCCAGCTTCGCCGCTAAACGACATGTTTTCCTAGCTAAGCTTGGCTTGCTTCAAAGGTGGAATATCCAGCCTTATAAATATTTGCTTTCATAACCTGCCAGAAAGATAAGCCGCTTATGAAAGTTGCGAATCTCTGTGCGGTTTGAAAGTTCGGAATCGGTCTGAGAGGATGTTGTAAAGATTAGCGTTTAATATTTGAACTGGCTGGGTCACAATCAGTACTTGAATTAATGAAATACGCAAGGATGGTTTGCTAACGATTACGAGTAGAGATCTTCTAAATTATCAAAGTGCATTCTGTGAATGTTGATCCCGTCTTCTTATTAGTGAAGTGCAAACTTGATACTGAACATCCATTTTGAAAATCCTGAAGGTGATGATCACTTGGTATATATATATATATATATAAATATCCTTTCTTATTTGCTGAATTGTTATTAATACTAAATATAAATAATGGGAATAGCAGCAGAGTTTAAATTATACTCTTTTTTCTCAACTCGAGCTTTCGAGAATATATTTCTCTTCGTCAGGAGAACTACAATATGAATAAAGTGATGGAAAAAAACATATAAATATCTGAGAAGATTTCAACTTACGAAATTGAGGATTAATATTCAGTTGTTCGCTAACATAATACATCAAGAAATTTCAAAAATGAATATGGAGAGATGAAAAGCTAATACAATTTGGATTATGAACGTCGAATTGACATAACTCATATTTCTGAATTTGAAACTATCATAATTTGGATCTACAATAATTATCAAATTCTATGATTTATTGAATCAAAATGGATTAAATAAGAAAATATAGAACTGAGACCACATATATCTTTTCTTGAGTCATGCAGCTGTCTACGGTTCATTTTAGTTTCAGAGGGTTATGTCCATGAAATCTTTTCCATATATATATATATATATATATATATATATATATATATATATATATATAAAACCTCGTTGAAATTTCTTTCATTATTACGATAATCATTTTATACGTTATTGTCCAATTCATAACTCAATGCTTTTGTAGCAAGTCGAATGAATTGAAAAAGTTGTAAAAAATGACGTCCTCAACTATTCATGAATGAATGAAGTCCAGAAAAATTTTGAGTTTTTTCAAAAAGGCTTTACGCATCGACCCCAAAATTATCAAGTGTTCAAGTGTTTTTTGAGTGATCTTCTGAAGAATTCGGCAAGAAATTCTTTAAGTTATTTTTTCCTCAAAACATATCTTTTGGGACATATTTCCTGTACCATTACTGTAGGTAGAGTCTAAATTGGGTTTAAATTATTTAGGCGAGTGAGTGCGATGGCGAAGACCAAGATTGGAATAGTATAAATCTTTGATTGATTTTTCCATCTTTTTCTTGAAAATTAGCCACTTATATTGAATATGAAATAGTAGCTTTACAATTTATGAATTTTTTCAGTCAGAAGTGGAATTGACTTTTCCACGAATTTATAAGTTTTTCTCCAGAAGTTCAACTCCAATTTAAAAGTTCAGATAAGAAGTTATCGTATGAAACATGCAAGAAAAAGCCGGTCCCTCACCTCGGCATCGTAACTCGAACCGGTGGAGACGTGCATTGCGGGTATCGGTTCCGTAACGTCCAATTTCCTGTAATAAATTGTGGTTTCAGAAGGACTTAACGGATCCTCCGTCTCCCGCCTGTGCCCGTGGACATCTCGTAGCCATCGACTGTGTTCGAAGTCCACATCCATGACCTGCAAATCCACGACAAGGAAAATGAAGCTGTGGTAGCTAGAGATATGGAAGTTATGATCTTTATAACTATTGGTCCCGTTTTCTCAGTTTTAACGTTCTAGACAGGATGGCATCGCAATCCATTATTGCGATTGTCAAATCTTTATTGGTCTGATCTCACATAGGACAGGACATTATTATTATTGAAGGTTTTAGTTCAGTCTCCCAAAATTAATTGAAATCGAAAACTAAAGAAAGTTCAATTTGTTAATTGCTAATTGATTATGCAAAAACAGGGTTCAATTCTCAAACATTCAGCATAGGGGTTTCATGAAAAACTTGAGTTCCTTATTTCTCCATCATACCTCTGGGTTTGTTTCTAGTACCTATTGATGATTTTTTGAGTCATTGGGAAGGGTCACAAAAGTGAACATTTTATAATTGCGTTCCAGACCTTTCGTGAAAATTGAACGATTTGGGATATACAGGGTGTGCCAGAAGTTGACGTCAAGCCGGAATCGGGTAAGTCATACTAGTCATCAGAAAAATATTTAAAAGAAATCTAAGTCGTGTATTTTTCAAATTAAATTGCATTTTCTATTTTTCCAGCAAATACACACCCTGATGATTCTCGAACTAGTGTTGCTGCAATTTTTTACTTTTTTCAAATTTTATTTTGAAGTTGAAGTTGAGCGAATATTTGGTTCGGCAAAGAGCTGAATTAATTGCTTATGTAACGTGTTATCTTCAATGCTCAAGAAGTTTTTCTCAAAGAAATTTAGTTCCGTTTTATGACAAGATTCAATAAATTCACAATAAACTCTTGACCAATTGAACTGCACTGCTTTCCTTATTCTCAACCGAAGCTCAGCTACATTTTCAGTTTGCTTCAATGCTTTATGGTAAACAATGCCATCAATAATATATGGATACTGTCACAGTTCAGAAAAATTAATTTTCGAACTGCGACCATGGACTGTCGGAAATCCAGACTGATAGTAAACCATGGAGAACGTGCTGTCATCAAGTGGAGAATAGCTACAGACCTGTTTCTGCGTTGTTACCCTTCATCAGAGCAACATAATTCTCCAACTCGATAAATAACACTTGAAGTAAGGACGCCTTCTACCAGCGTAGCAGTAGCGTTCCGTGTTATATACACTGAAAAGAAAGACTTATGCCTTTTTTTCCGAAACTACGGTGTTATTATCAACACAACTACAAATAGGGACAAAACAATACTTTGTATTTCACCGTCATTTTATATTACATGACAAAAATTTATAGGATTGAATTGATATAATTGAAATAAGCGAAAACTGACAGTGCCTTTGATTAGTTCGGCGATTTTTCATTGTTTTTAAAAAATCCGGTTGCATTGACAAATGCGGTAAATACTATCATGATGATGAACAAGAAGATAGCCATCCTACAAAAGAAAAAAGTGCTCGAGAGGGAAGTGGACATATGTGCCTTTGAAGAAGCAAATGAGTCCCAGTAGGTACTCAAATTTCTCATGAAATTGGTATTTTAGACCCCACAGTATTTTCAGAAAACATGGGTATACATCCCATAAATTGAAAACAATAACTGAAATTTTTCCAGGGAATTGTATCAAGCGAATGGATCTTTGTGAGACTATGAGAAAAAAAATTGAAAAACGTAATGAATTCTTTTTCTCTTCATGGCCTCCACAATTCTTCAGTAGCCAGGTATTGGTCCCGAGAAAATAAACATTCAAGGGCTCAGTATCCAAAAAAATAATTATTTGGAGTGAAGTTTTGTACGACCAATAATTGATTACAACATGAATGGGGAAACATATCTTCGTATGTCGCAAAACGAAATTATACCATCTGTGCGGAACTTGAATGTAGATTTCGAAGAAATAAAGTTTCAGCAGGATTCTGCTCATAATGCACGGCCAGTTCAGGAATTTTTTAATTAAAGTTTTTCAGGGAACTTAGCCAAAATCATCTTCCCCTCAGTTGACGAATTATCACTTACAGACGTCTTCTCATAAAAAATCAGTAGTTTTTTTACCTTGTTGTTCTTGATCCAGGTGAAAATTCATCTGTAGAAGAATCGGTGACTCCTTGCGTCACTATCACCGAAGAAGTGGAAACTTTCGGGGACACCTTATCGTCGAAGTCATCCTCGTTGGAGATGGCGCAAGTGAGTTGCTTCAGAATTTCCTCCCGATCCTGTAAAAAGTTTGAGAAGTTCGAAATAAGCATTCGAGTTCTGTAATTAGTTTTATGTGAGTGAAAGTCTGGATTGGGTTGCGATTTTAATAGACTGTAGGGGGTAAGCCGGTTAATCTCCCTTTTTCGCTGATATTTTATTCGGGAAAACTGTTGAATTTTGTCGATAGGAGTGAGAAAATTTCAGTTTCAATTTGAGAGTGTTATTGTTTTTTTTTGTGTTGAATAACCTTTCCAGGTTTCATTTTAGATGAAACAAGTGGTCACTTTTTCTTCAAATATTGGGTACCGAACTAAAAAAAAAATAAGGTGGAATGCGCTGCTGAGATAATAAAACCCCTTCTTCAATCCTGTTTTTCGGTTTCATGTGTTTGTCGAATGCATCCGGATCAGACTCCGAGATTGAATTCCTTGTAAGGGGTTGAAAAGGAATGTTCATCAGAATTTTCTCGAGAAATTTTAGTGGATTCGATCATTTTCATATCCCTCTGAAACTATAAGCGTTGTTCAAAACCTGAGAACTACTACTGCCTATAACTTGAAATCAGGTGTGAGGTGTTTATGCAAAACGTACAATGTTAATAATCTTTACAAGCTAATACCTTAGTCATAATGATAATTACTTTTTCATTATGGTGAAAACTTTTTATTCATTTTTGTATGATGTTATAGGCTCGTTCACTTAGGTACAAAGAATTTACTAAATTTCCTATTTTCCGATTGAAGTTGAAACTTGATAAAGCTTGATCAATTAATTGAACTGGTGAAATACATACATAATCTATGCTCTTGAAACCATTATAATACCGGTAAAAACATTACTTGAAACGGTTTTTGATTCGAACCTATAAATCTCAGGTAGGCAGTAGGCAGCGAAGAAATCCCCCAAAAATATATATGCTGGGCGTCAGTTAGAGCTTTCTACTGATAAAAAATAGATTTTGAAACTATGAAGAGCAATTTTTTTTTATTAATTTATGGGTGTCCGAAGTTACCCCACGATCGGCGCTGCTTTGAACGACTATGATGATACCACGCGATTTAAATTCAACCTCGCTGATACAGTTTCTATGAACCATACTACAAAGTCAAGGGACTAAACTCTGGAACCTGAGCAGAATGCTGTTTCATTAATACTTGACCATTTCGAAAAATAAAGTATTCCTCATATTACTGGTGAAATGCAGGATTTTCGTTTTTTCAGAACAATCGAACATTTCTGGATTCACGCATGTCTTCAGTCAGTAAGATATTTATCGGTTATTCGAAGATTTAATCCTTTTTTTCTGCTTTATCTGGTGAATGGGATAAGTTATCAGAACTTTGTTGTCGGTAGTTTTTTGATATTGGGTTTCGAGATTTGGTTAATATTTCAAAGATATTATAGTGGTATAGTGTATAGTAAAACTCAATTGACAATTGAGTTTTTGGGTGAAACCCAGAATTTTCGAATAAACTGTTATGCGGCCCACCCACTATGCGATTACCTGCAGGCCGTCGCCTCGATAGGGGAACGTTATGACCAATATCGAACAGCAACATACACTATGGGCCGGTTTTACAATCGAAGGTTAACCTTTATGGTTAGGTTACCGCCACTCGATGGTTAACTCGTACCTGGCGTTTTACAATAATTTCTCCGATTGAGGTTTCGTAACTTTGGTTCTGTTTAAATTTTCTTGAGTTGGTAGAAAATAATGGTTCTTTTGATCTGAATAGTAGGTGGGACGCACTAACGAATTTATAAAACGTCAAAGGAATATTAAAATTTTAAAATCAATGATTGAAATGTACAAGTTTAATATAATTAATTTTCATATTTTATTCAAATACATAAATATTTCCTCATTTTGTTTATTGTACATGTATACATAAGATCAATTATTTCTCTACTTTACAATCTATTAAAATACATGTTAATATAGGTATCTGGAGTAGAGGTACTTGCATTATGCTTTTTATCAGGAAATTCTAAAAGAATAATATTACTAGGGAATTCTACAATATACATAGCCTGAGCTGTATCTAATTTTACATGCATTCCCATGACAAGCGCTAGAAAGCGATGTTTCTACAAACTCTTTCTCTCAACGAGATTTCTTGTACAAATGTGTGATTTGTTGAATGAGACTTCAGAAGGTTTTCTTGTATTAGCTGAAGGTGTGATTATATAAGGCTCAATTCCATTGCTACTATTTCCTGCTAAAACACTGTGAGGAAAATCCCTTCTTTCAAATGATCAGCACAGTGTAAAATTCTAAAAAATATCATGTGCTGAACCTGGCCACTTTGCATCAGTTTGTAATTTTCAGAGATGGATCAGCTACAGTTTGCACATTCAAAGATAAAAGCTGTTAATGGTTCCTGAATAGTTTGGCTCGATCACCTCCTGCAATTGAATTTTTATGTGTGCAGTCGATAGCACCTATGCACCTCAGAAACCTGGCATTTCAAATACCTTCTGGTTGGACGAGCTATCAAATGTTCTATTTGGTTTAGAATATTCAGCATACGCTGAATAAATAATAATGAAACGCAGCTTTTCGATAATCTGAATCTTAAAAAAAAAAATCATAATCGTCGTACATTTCGACAAAAATTTGATCTAATGCGGCCCACCCACTATGCGATTGCCTGCAGACCGTCGCCTCAATAGGAGAACGTAAGACCAATACGCACAGCAACATACACTATCAGTTAACCGTCTGCAGGCGGACGTACAAAACTGCAGATTCTGGCTGATGGTGGTACACACTATGCGTCCAGTGCCTTCAGGCGGAATGCCGATGGCAAAACGGGACTGCAGGCGAACTTCAGTTATCTCACACAGTTCTGTCAACCATGCTTCGTCCGAAAACGCAGTGGCTATTTACCTTTTTTCATTTTTTGGAGATCCCCTCTCGAAGAAGGTTTTAGGTGGAAGAGTGCCTCCAAGATAGAGACACAATATGACATTGCTCCGCGAACTGAGGCAATCTCATTGCGATAATTTGATTATTAATTTGAAAATGAGTGAAAAAGATTTCCGGAAACTCGTAGATTTGGTTTCACCTGGAAACGGTAGGGTGGACACCCATTTACGCTAAGCAATCAGTGCTGAACAAAGGTTGACTGCGTCATCTCCCGATGATCCCGACTTACTGTTTCTTACTTTTTTCTGGTTCTTATCGGAAATCACATGAAAAAAATTATTTTCACCGCATCGACTGTAGCTAATGGCACAATCTTCTCATGAAATTCTAATAGCACGTTGTACGCTTCATCACGTAGCCGTTTATTTGCATACGCGTCATCGTTAATTCTCCATAAACAGGGATAGGCTCGGTAAAATTCAATAAATCCGGAAATGAAACCTGGTTTACTGTCCATCTCTGCCCGTCAGTCCAAACTCGCACTATCGCTGCAGGAATGAAAATGGCCTGTCGAAAAACTGACGAGAACAATAGAATCGGAGATAAGACGATCACGAGCCTGCAGGCCAACTGACAGTGTGTGGCGGAGGGCACCTGAGATCACCGTCCGACAGATCTGTGTCGGTCGGCGATCTCTCTTCCGATCCTCGTCTGTAGAGTGCCCACAGACTTTCAGTCCGCGCAAACTGCAGTCCGAAATCTTAAGACTAACTGATCAATATGTGGGCGATCCAGATCGTGGGCCTTACGATTAACTTCAGTTAAACCGATAGTGGATGGGGCCCATAAGACGCATCACTTCAGGTCTACGACATTCCTCTCCATCACTGCTGAGAGCGTTGAAAGCAAATTCCATTAAATCCATATGAACAAATCTCTAGTGAGGAATCAATTTCTTCAAAACAATAATTTTCGAATCAGACAAACATTTCAGGTTATATACATA
This sequence comes from Hippodamia convergens, assembly GCA_038502775.1. NCBI lineage: Eukaryota > Metazoa > Arthropoda > Insecta > Coleoptera > Coccinellidae > Hippodamia > Hippodamia convergens. The sequence goes on from CM076610.1 coordinate 21,770,133, forward strand.
TACATAATTCTATGGTTCTTGAATTAACTTCAGGTTTATCCACACTTTCGGTGTGGGTTCTGGGTTAAGTTAACTGATAGTTAACCACGTTTCGTGGGATTGTAAAACGCCTAACCTATAAAATTTCCTTAACCAAAAGTTAACCTTCGATTGTAAAACCGGGCCTTTCACTTAACCGCCTGCAGGCAGACGTACAAAACTGCAGATTCTTGCCTGATGGTGGTACACACTATGCGTCAAGTGCCTGCAGGCGGACTGCCGATTGTAAAACGGGACTGCATGTGAACTTCAGTTATCTCACACAGTTCTGTCCACCATACTTCGTCGGAAACGCTGTGCTATTTACCTTCTTACAATTTTTGGAGATCCCCTCGAAGAAGGTTTGAGGTGGAAGAGTGCCTCCAAGATAGAGACACAATATGACATTGCTCCGCGAACTGAGAAAATCTCATCGTGATAATTTGATTAATAATTTGAAAATGAGTAAAGAAGATTGCCGAAAACTCGTAGATTTGGTATCAACCGGAATCCTTAGAGTGGACACCCATTTACGCTAAGCAATCAGTGCTGAACAACGGTTGACTGCGTCATCTCCCGATGATCCCGACTTACTGCTTCTTACTTTTTCTAATTCTTTTCGGAAATCACATGAAAAAAAATTTTTTTCACCTTATCGACTGTAGCTAATCGCACAGTCTTCTTATGAAATTCTAATAGCACGTTGTACGCTTCATCACGTAGCCGTTTATTTGCATATGCATCATCTTCAATTCTACATAAACAGGGATAGGCTCGGGATAATTCAATAAATCCGGAAATAAAACCTGGTTTATGCGCCCCATCCACTATACGATTGCCTGCAGTCCGTCGCCTCAATAGGAGAACTTAAGACCAATATGGCACAGCAACATACACTATCAGTTAACCGCCTGCAGGCAGACGTACAAAACTGCAGATTCTTGCCTGATGGTGGTACACACTATGCGTCCGGTGCCTGCAGGCGGACTGCCGATGGCAAAACGGGACTGCATGCGAACTTCAGTTATCTCACACAGTTCTGTCCACCATGCTTCGTCGGAAACGCTGTTCTATTTACCTTCTTTCAATTTTTGGAGATCCCCCTCGAAGAAGGTTTTACGTGGAAGAGTGCCTCCAAGATAGAGACAAAATATGACATTGCTCCTCGAATTGAGGCAATCTCATCGCGATAATTTGATTAATAATTTGAAAATGAGTGAAGAAGATTTCCGAAAACTCGTAGATTTGGTATCACCCGGAATCGGTAGAGTGGACACCCATTTACGCCAAGCAATCAGTGCTGACCAAGGTTGACTGCGTCATCTCCCGATGATCCCGACTTACTTTTTCTAGTTATTTTCGGAAATCACATAAAAAAAACTTTTCACCGTATTGACTGTAACTAATGGCACAGTCTTCTTATGAAATTCTAATAGCACGTTGTACGCTTCATCACGTAGCGTTTATTTGCATACGCGTTATCTTTAATTCCCCATAAACAGAGATAGGCTCGGTATAATTCAATAAATCCGGAAATAAAACCTGGTTTACTGTCCATCTCTACTCGTCAGTCCAATCTCGCACTATCGCTGCAGGAATGAAAATGGCCTGTCGAAAAACTGACGAGAACAACAGAGTCGGAGAGAATACGATCACGAGCCTGCAGGCCAGCTGACAGTGTGTGGCGGAGGGCACCTGAGATCACCGTCCGACAGATCTGTGTCGGTCGGCGATCTCTCCTCCGATCCTCGCCTGTAGAGTGCCCACAGACCTTCAGTCCGCGCCAACTGCAGTCCGAGATCATAAGATTAACTGATGAATGTGTGGGCGATCCAGGTCGTGGGCCTTACGATTAACTTCAGTTAAACTGATAGTGGATGGGGCCCATTACTGTCCCTCTCTACCCGTCAGTCCAATCTCGCATATCGCTGCAGGAATGAAAATGGCCTGTCGAAAAACTGACGAGAACAACAGAGTCGGAGAGAATACGATCACGAGCCTGCAGGCCAACTGACAATGTGTGGCGAAGGGGCACCTGAGATCACCGTCCGACAGATCTGTGCCGGTCGGCGATCTCTCCTCCGATCCTCGCCTGTAGAGTGCCCGCAGACCTTCAGTCCGCTCCAACTGCATTCCGAGATCTTAAGATTAACTGATCAATGTGTGGGCGATCCAAATCGTAGGCCTTACGATTACCTTCAGTTGAACTGATAGTGGATGGGGCCCATTAGGGTTGAGTTCCTATAGACAACGTCCAACTTCGAAGAATTCATCACACCTGAAAATACAGTTGATTCTCCTTTGGTCGTCAAAATCTAAAAGATTTTATGTGGTGCTGTGGATGTTTCGATGCTGAATCAGATGGTTCCTTCTGCATAAAGGTGTTTCACCAGCTTCACCTGCATTTTGATTGCTCATGGAAGTATTCAGATATTCCGTAATTTCAATTTATATTCAGTTTATATAATTTCGTACAACTATTGAATGAGCGCTATATAGTTCATGCTTGACCACATCTTTCATCATAAATTTAAGCTACAGCAAAAAAATCAAGTATTTTTTCCAAACGGTGGAGATTTTTCAAGTGAAGTTCCTACTTTTCAGATATTTCAAATTGAAACTTCATTTAAAGTGACCTTATTGTACCGGTGATCGGATAAAATAAAATGGCGAATCACAAATCTAATACGAACAGAAATTTTTTGTTTGAGACTGGTATTAGACGTACAGTCAAAAATAATTAGGAAATAGTAAGATTTTTTAACCGGATCCAAAATTTCATATTCGGTTCTTTTGGGTATTTCTAATATTCATTTTTGCACATTAATTATTAAATAATATATAGAATAAAAAATTTGAGAGATTGTATAGGAATAGTTCCTCTCAAGTTAAGGTCCTCTGGAAAATCATGCGGAGTTGATTGTACCAGGGCTGTTCGTTTTGATTAGAATTAGTTGCCTACAAAAAACAAACATCTTATTGACATTCAAAGCACAGCACATCGAAGCGAATTTGATACAGACAGGATGGTTCTCGAATACGAGACCAGTAAAAACTGTTCCCATATTTTGTTCTGCTTCTTTATTCCTCGCAAACCTGAAGCTATTATCAGTGCTGTGTTATAAGACGAAATGGCACATACATAGATCAATGAGGTCCATTGATGAAAAAGTGAAAGAAATGAAGATTTATAATACAGCAATTGGCACAACCGGACCGTACTCACCGCGTTTCCTTTACACGTGATTCGTTTGGTGCCGTCCAGGCCGCAATCAGATGTCAATTCCAGGGCCATTTGTTCAGGAATGTACAGGACAGTCAGAGAGGGCAGCTCCGTCAGGAGACAACCTTTCTGCCCTAAGGCCCATGAGGGAACTGAAAGAGATACATGAAGGTGAGGACGATTGACGTGTGAATATTGTTCCCTTGCATCTTTTCAGTGATGAAATTGTTTTGAAAGAAATAAAAAATTGAGACTGACTCGAAACTTCTTCATCAAACTGACATAGAAATTCTATCTTTGGTAACAATAAGACCGTTTTCGAAATTAGGGTTGATATCGTTGATGATAGATTCTTTTCTAGTTTTCCCCAACTATACTTCACTAGTAAAATAAACCTAATATTTGAATTCTTCAAATTATTTATTTTTTCTTGTGAAAAGAGTGATTTCGATAGATATTGATTCAAACTGCTCTGAATAAAACCTGTGATTGTCTCGATTTGCTGGTTCTCATTTTCTCTCTTCTTGTGACGAGTTCCTCAAGGATGGATCGCCTTGTAGTGGGCTACTAGGGGTTGTTAGGTGGAAGACGTAATAATGGCCGGTCACTATCTATTATTCAACCACTTAGTACAATGATTTCTTAGAATTGCCTTGCCTCGATTAGTAGGCTAACTATACAGGGTGTCAACTGAACATGCGTCGAAAATTCAAAAGATTATTCCTAGTACGATTTTAAGATATTTTATCTCTTGAATATTTTTGAAAAAGCACTTCGTTGCGAAGATATAGGTTTGAAACAAATTTTTCAACAAAAAACAATTCATTATTTGAAAATACATGTAAAACTTCTTAGTCTACAACAATTATTGAAAATAGCTTACTGCAGCCAGATGCAGCAATTCAATATCCAAAAACACCACCTTCGTTTTTATTGAGTTACACCCAGCAGTTATCCGATATCTTGAATCGTCCACATCTTCCATAGAAAATAATCCAGGGTGTCCAAGTTCAGCGATCAAGCAGGGCAAACGTGAAATCCACAGGGTGAAAAAGCAGAATAGAAGACAGAAAATTTGTTTTTCTTACTTTGAATATGTGATCACTCCTTACAGAGTTGGATTTTTTGAGAATATTTTTGCTTTATTTTTTCGGAACAAAGCTTTTTTCCAAACATCATCAAAGGATAAAATATCCTTGAAATAGATATTGAAATTCTTTAGTTTATTCTGTTCTTTACCCCATTGTTACTTATGTGTAAAATTTGTTTCATGATAATGCTGACACAAACAATATCAGATTGAGTAGAAAAAATAAACTTTCTGATAATACTTTATTTATAACACATTAAATTGACAAATGACACAATGTTATAGTCGAATGATGTGTACAATGAAATATGAAAAAACTATCTTAAACCCGCGGCTCCGCTCGCGTATTATTTCACTTTGAAACGGTGCCGTACACTATATGTGTATATGCGACGCGATGTTCTCAAGATCGCAGTCGAAATCCAAATAATTGTAGATTGTAGTTCATCCCGACCGGACTTTTATAACCTAGTATCGTAGGAGAGACAGTCACGTGACTACATAACCAAGCCATCGAGCGTAGAGTTATTAATTTCGTGCTCAAATTCGCACTCGTTCAATCTTCTGTAACTTTCGAAGCATCCATTAGAAAACTATACTATAAACGTATTTTTCATCAGGAGTAAATGCCGCAGATAACAGTCACATTCGTTTTCATATCAATTCATTCCATGCCAGTCAAAAGCCCTCTTCAAATTGACCATTATTTAGGATTGAATTGAAAATGTTAAAAATGGTCATCGTGGAATGTCTTCGGCAATTAGACATATGCCGTCGTGGACTTTTTCATAGAACTTTTGAGGACTACAAATTGTCTTTGACCGTGTTTCTCTATCTCTTATAGTTTACGTAGCGTCGACCGTAAAAGCCTGAAAGTACCGAGTTAATTACCGACTTTTTCATGAAAAATCGGTATTTTTTCTTATTTCTTCGTTATATAGGGATGAACCCTACATGGAAACCTCCGAAAAAAAAATTCTCTACAATAAAGTGAAAGTTTCATCAAAATCGGTCGTCTGGTTCCCAAGTCCATAGAGGACAAACAAACACACAAACAAACACACGGACATTCACATTTATAATATAAGTATGGACAAGTATGGATATGGACTAGTAGGTATGGATATACCTAGTGTGGCCATTTGAGAATAAAAAAATATTCATTTCTTTTGTAACCAGAAATACTTGTCTTGGTCAAATGGTGCACATCTGAATATATTTAATAGTGGAAAAAAAAATAAGTCGATAACTCAAATAATAAACAAACGCACGAATAATATACACTCATGTGCGGAAAAAGAAATTTTTTCTTACGGAATTTTGAGCTGACCGACCCTGAGTGAAGGTTAAAAAAATTTTTAAATTCAGTTATTTTAAGAGAAATTTCTAGATATTCTGAAATTTATTGTAGCAAAATGACAATTCCACGTTTCTTTAACTTCTGAGAAAAAATCTGAAAACCTCGCTCAGTGCACTCTTTCTTGGCTAGTAAACTACATGTGGCAAAAAACCAACCACTTGGGAATACGAAAAAAATTCGAGGGTGAAAAATTCATAAAATTAAATGAATATGCAATCGTAAACAAGAGAAATATCCAGAAATCTATTATCAACAAAGGCGCCGCCATCCTATTATACAGGTGTATATGGCAGACTGACCCACACTGTGGTGGACACTTTATGTTCTATAACAACTTATTTACGATATAAATAAAGTTACCCCATTATCCATCATTGTTTGGTTTCGGGACGGCTTCGGTGATATTTCAGAAACGATTTCTATTTTCAATTCACATATCCAAACACATCGTTATTTTCGAAAGAAGATCAAGATACAACAAACTTTCCATATTGTTATTCATTCTTCAGAAATATCCGAGGGGTCCATATTATATCTTGGAGATGAAAATTAATACATTAATCATTAATAGTATATTATTTCATAAGGAGGAGAAGTGTCACTTTTCATGGCGAGCTTGAGTTTACCCGCCGAACGTAGTGAGGCGGGTAATTGAAAGCGAGCCATGAAAAGTCACTTCTACTCCGAATGAAATATGTTATTTTATTTTCAAACGTTTTGAAATTCATGAAAATCTAAATATCCACTTTTGGATTGATTCACATTTGGGTACATGATTCTATCCACTTACGATCGTTATAATTGAATGAATTATGGGACATTTGCCTAGTTACGGTTGCCACGCACAATTGATTCTGACAGATATGAAGCAAAATAATCATTTGCAAGCTGGTGAGAAGTGGTTGAAAGTGAAAATGTCTTCAGAAATTGAGGTTTTGGCCATTGAAGCAGTCTTTTCCCTCGAACCATCGAAGTCAATTGAAAAATATTCTGCAGCATACCTATGATCACTTCGTGAATTGGTGCAATTCGAAAAATGTGACAGTTTACCAAGAGAATGTGCTTCTAGCATATTTTAACTTAATGGCTAGTGGAATAAAATGGAAATCCTCTGCTTTGTGAGCCCAATATTCAATGATAAAGTCGCAACTAGCGATCACACATGAAATAGTTATTGGTAAATACCTGAAGTTGGGCGTATTTTTGCAGGGTAACACTTTTCCTGCCGCCGGCCGGAAAAGTGTTGCATAGCAACACTTCTCCTCCTAGGCGGAGAAATAGAACTTTTCGATGATCCTGTCGATCGAGAAATGACGTTATTATTGTACGTTTGAAAATAATAGTATATTATTTTATAAGGAGGAGAAGTGTCACTTTTCATGGCGAGCTTGAGTTTACCCGCCGAACGTAGTGAGGCGGGTAATTGAAAGCGAGCCATGAAAAGTCACTTCTACTCCGAATGAAATATGTTATTTTATTTTCAAACGTTTTGAAATTCATGAAAATCTGAATATCCACTTTTGGATTGATTCACATTTGGGTACATGATTCTATCCACTTACGATCGTTATAATTGAATGAATTATGGGACATTTGCCTAGTTACGGTTGCCACGCACAATTGATTCTGACAGATATGAAGCAAAATAATCATTTGCAAGCTGGTGAGAAGTGGTTGAAAGTGAAAATGTCTTCAGAAATTGAGGTTTTGGCCATTGAAGCAGTCTTTTCCCTCGAACCATCGAAGTCAATTGAAAAATATTCTGCAGCATACCTTTGATCACTTCGTGAATTGGTGCAATTCGAAAAATGTGACAGTTTACCAAGAGAATGTGCTTCTAGCATATTTTAACTTAATGGCTAGTGGAATAAAATGGAAATCCTCTGCTTTGTGAGCCCAATATTCAATGATAAAGTCGCAACTAGCGATCACACATGAAATAGTTATTGGTAAATACCTGAAGTTGGGCGTATTTTTGCAGGGTAACACTTTTCCTGCCGCCGGCCGGAAAAGTGTTGTATAGCAACACTTCTCCTCCTAGGCGGAGAAATAGAACTTTTCGATGATCCTGTCGATCGAGAAATGACGTTATTATTGTACGTTTGAAAATAAAAATAATTTTCTGCTTTCATTAGAATAGTGCGGAAATCTATTTCTGGAATATGATCTGTTAAAGACACTTGAGCTTTTCTTCTTGTTCTCTCTCTGTGGGGGCACCGTGAAACTCTGGGGGGGAGGATTACGTCCCCCTGACCCCTCCCCCTATTTCCGCCTATGCACACACTGTATATTATATCATTTTGATTTTTGATCAGTAAGACGGAGAACGTGGGTGTGCGTAAATTCTGATTGACTGCCTCATAATTTTATTAAGAAGACATATATCATTAGAATATCAATATCAACTAAATATTGATATACTGAAAAAAAACGTGCGCCCTATACATATATCTTCCCCACCAAATGAACTCAATCAGTTTTCGCACCTTCTTGGTATTTTTGGACATTTTGTAACAACAGTGATGTTCCAGAAATTGACAAGCCTTGAAGCATATCTAATTATGCCAATCCATACTGTACGACGATATAACTACAAATTTCTGATATTCGGATTATTTATTTCAAAATACAAGGTTTTCAAAGGTGAAGTTTTCCTTTTACAAAAAACTCTTAACTTACAGGGTAAGTTTTCGAATGTGAAGAATGACTGTTGGAGATTAGCATAATCTGGCATATTATGTTCATTGGATATCTATTTGAGAATTTTCATTGTGATAGCACGAGTGTAGCTTTCTTCCAGAATATCTGTTTTGATTCCGATATTGTTATGATCGTCTCTCAATATAAAGAGGTAGACTAAGACTAAGCCACACTGTAGTTGAGTTTATACATTCACGAAAATTTCAATTGCGTAGTTTTATCAACCAATTACTTCAATGTTTATTTCTCAAAGTTGGTAACTAGGAAGCGTTGAAGAAGTTACGCCGGTGAAAACACGGATGCAATTATGTGAGTTTCGAGATGTACGTACCGCTATTCAAAGTGCAGAGCAAATTTCCACCATTTACACTATTTTCAACTTCGTTCATTTTCTACTCGAAGTTTTTAACTCTACTTGTCAAATTGAGTTTTAGATACTAAGTACAGGACTGGCATCGTGGTATTCTTGTATATCTCAATATAATGTGGTTTTTCTATGGGTTCCAACATATCGATTTTTTTCAATTGATTTTTTTTTTCCAGAGACTTGGACCAAAAATAATTCCAGAAAAATGCAGAGACCCACCATAATGTATATAAATCGATTTCCAACTTATTTCTTTTTATACAGGGCGGAGTGAGGAACGACTTAATTTCATCCACAAATTTTCTACAATGCCAAAACAATGAATGTGGCATATTCGTGTTTTTTGCATGGCCGAAAATTTTTTCGCGTTCTGGCATTGATAAATTAATATGATTGCGACATGTTGATGCACATAGTCTAAAATGGCCCAATTGGAACATTCGTGACTTTGGCATTGGAGCGACGATATGATACCAAGTCTAATGCAGTCAGCACTCACTGTCGTTTGCTATGAAGATAATGTTCACCATGGAGGTGAAGAAAGTGAAGGGAGCATTACGTTTGAAAAGTGTCACCTAAACAAAACTGGATTTGGCACCCCAAGATTTCCGACCTCGAGGTATTTTAAACTGTAGGTTCTGCAATTTTGGCCTTATTTAATATTCGTTCGTCAGTTTTGGTAGTTGTATGTAGTGGAAAAACATATCATTGGTACAATGCCAAAGACACGAATGTGCTTTTCGCCATGTGCACTCTATCGCGAATCATAATACTTTCATTGGATATTTTCTCGTTGGCACTGATGGAACAGGGGTGTTAAATCTACAGTGAATAGCAAGCGCATACCAAACGCTAATGGAGTTCACATACTTTAATGGAAATATTGATTTCCTCTTCCATATAAAATGCCATCTGACAAATGAACTCCCTTTATGAAGTTTTGGTGCAGACTTCTAATAGATGGACCCCTTGAGGTTTCAAGTTAATTCGAAACGTATAAAAAAATTTTCACATAATTAAATTTTGACTTCTTTTAAAGAAAATGCTTTCAGAATACATGAAAACAGCGAATTGGATGTTGGCGATATCCCGAAGGAGAATCTATTGAAAATCCTATCCTAGAACATAAATCAACTGGTATGAATAACAGAAATCCTTCAGCAGAAAGAAAACGAAATAAAATGAGCGCTTCTAACTTGCCTTGGGAAATATTGAAGCCCACAGGCGACGTGTAAGTTCCAAACTTGAAGCCCTCATAGTTTTTGAGCTCCGTATATCTGCAAATTTTGCAGCAACTCCGACTAGAGTCGAGCCCTTGGCGTTCTTGGATATCTGGGGATTCCTCCAACTTTAAAGTGAGTTGAACTTTCGGACTAACGACTAGGGTTATACGAAAAGTTTATCCACATCATTAAACGTTAATTTATATAGAGATCGTTCGTGAATTCCAGTGATATGGTTCGCATAGGATGAGTGGGGAATTTCCTTCTCATTCGAAAAACTTCTCTCCCGGAATAAGATATGCGTTGAGGTTCATTCGTATGCTGAAATATTCTTCATGACAGAGAGATTCGTCTTGTTTCTTGTATCAGATATTTAAAAGGAAGTTGAGTTTTCAGGACTGAATAATTTTTGCTTGGGTCCTCCTGAACAGATGCATAAAAAAAGGCTTGATGGATGTATGTGGATATAGTAAAGAGGTTTTTTACGTCACACCCACTTATGAGAACCTCAGTGACCACTTTTAACAATACCAACTCAAGAGAAATCATTTGATTATGTATATTCTTGGAATCGTCGGGATCTGTTATCAGGAAACAAACATGTGATTTGAAATGAATCAAAATGATTTCACCTTTATATCAGCATTTATTTTGTATTATTTATCTCTCTTGGAAGAACAAGATTAATTATATAGATCAAGTCTAGTGGTCATAACTGAAATAGAACGATTGTTATTATGTTTTGATGATAGGTCAACTACGAACATAATAATCAGAACACAAAGCAAAAAACTGCAATATAATAATAATTAAGAGCAAAAATTAAATATATACAGGGTGTACCAAGTTCGAAGGTTTATTAGACGATTCTGGAGAACTGGACCTATTTGAAATCTGAAAATTGGGATTATGACATTGTCCGACAATATCTACCGAACTGAAATATTCTTGAAACCTGACCACTCATACAGGTATAAAAAAATTTAAAAAACTTTTTTTTCCTTTTTTCGTTTCAAATTTTGATAGAGTTTTCAATTTTGAATACATTTCTATTAAAATCGTTGCATTCGTCGAAATATATTTCAAAATATGAAGAAAAAAGGAAGCTAAGAGTATTCGGTATTATGTTTGTTATTCCTATTCTAAATATCTAATGCACAAACCATTTTCACATTTTTGAAGACTGTGGAAATATTATAAATTTCTAGACTTTTGAAAAACTCTTCACAGGCTGTTCCAAATGTTGGGTCAAAAATTGGGATCAAGATTGGCTCAAAACTTCTAATTTTGGAATTAGAAACCTATTATTTTATGATCGCGTTGGATTCTGCGAAGAAAGATAATACTTCTTGAGGTATTCAACGTTTTTTGATTATATGTCGTTCCTAGAGTAAAATTCATTATATCTGATTCATATCAACAATGATAAATAAATTCAGAAAAAAGGTCTGTAACTAGTGAATTATTGGATTTATCTTCTATGACCATAGATCATTGTTGATATGAAACAGATTTTATGAATTTGAGTCTACGTAAGACATCAAATCAGAAAACCCTGACTACCTCAAAAGGTATTCATTTTAGGAACATTAACATCTTAGAACACTATCATTATTTTTTCTCGCAGAATCCAACGCATTCATAAAAAATAGGGTTCTAATTCGAAACAAGAAGGTTATGAGCTTATCTTGAACCCAATTTTTGACCCAACATTTGGAACACCCTATGACGAGTTTTTCAAAATTCAAGAAATATTATAATATTTCCACAGTCTTCGACTTGAAAATGTGAAAACGGTTTGCGCATGAGATTTTAGAATAGGAATAACAAACATAATACCGGATAGTTTTATCTCCCTTTTTTATTCATTTTTTTCTTCACATTTTGAAAACTATTTAGACGAATTCAATGACTTTGATAGAAATGTATTCAGAATTGAATACTCTATCAACATTTGAAAGGAAAAAACAGAAAAAAAATTTCGAAATTTTTTTTTCATACCCTGTATAAGTAAAAGTGGTGAGGTTTCAAGAATATTCTAGCTTTCGAACAATATCATAATCCCAATTTTCAGATTTCAAATAGGTCCAGTTCCATAGAAACGTCTTATAGGCCTTCGAACTTGGTACACCCTGTATATTTCATTAGTCAAGTGCAATATAAATTAAATCCTTATGATATAAAGCCGAAGGTACAAATATAAATGAAATAAGTATTCTTCAAACCGTAATGGTTCAGAAATTAATGATTTCAACTATCCCATCAGTTATCTCATCTTTGTCCAAGTGAGAAAAAAATTATCTCATAACAATAAAACTACACATAACTTCTTGGCCTCAACTAGATCTAAGATGATTTTCGATTATTTTTAGCTTAGAAAACAACTATTTACATGAGAAATGTGTACAAGATATCGCTAGGATAAATTTATAAGCTACATATGGGTAAGTAAACGAATATGATCAATGAGAGTTGAAAAAGGGCTGAAAATTTGAAAAATTTTTCAGTGTCAGTGCAGAAATGGAAGAAATGTGATTTTCTTTCATGTGGGAATGGTAATTGAACGATAGAATTCGTTATCAGTCATGTATCTATACAAAAGACATATCGAAAAACCTCCACATGATATTTTAAAATTGACGAAAGACACATTGTTGTACTCAGAATGTGCTCAACGATAATATTAGAATAAATGACCATTTTTTCCGTTTAAAATTTATAAAATAGTTCATTTTCAGTCTAACCGGAAGTACTTGTGACATTTTCTCTACGTCAAATTATGCTCATCTGAACGATTTCAACATAAAAAAAAACAAAGTGGATAATTCGAATAATATACAAACGCCAGCATGTTTCCATATTCTGTTGACACCCTGTATATAAGTTAAATATCTTCATAATGGTTCAGTTTCGGACACCATATCACAAAATCAAATCAACGTGGTTCGATATCTACAACGCCACTGTCTTCGGTTTTCCCTATTCTATGGTTTCCCACTGCCCCTCACGCAAATTCTTGACTCTCATTGCATTCTGTATTTCCTGGTCCCATGATATCTTCAGTCTTCCCCTTTTGCGCTCGTGAAGTGGAATCCAATTCATTACCTGTTTCGGCAGTCTGTGATCCGGCATACACTGCACATGGCTATACCAAGAGAGTTGCCTCTATCTACTTAATTACCGTAACTTCTTGTCCCATAATCCGTCTTACATTCCTCGCTCTATCCAACCGTGAACCCTGCAGATCATCTTAGTGTATCCATTTCCGTAGCCTCCAGCATTTTCATGTTTTCTCACTTATTTTTCAAGCCTCGGTCCCATAAAATGAGCTACTTTTCAAAATTGTTCGAAAATGGAATAGCGTGTCAAGAGAAGTCTTGGGTTTTTTCAATGAATATATTCCTGGAAATTTACTAAAAACTTATATATTTCAAGTATTTCCACAAAGTTCAGTTACAATTCCAGAATGAATTTTTCCAATGAACGCATAGTATATTTCAACAGTGCATTAATTAATTAAATAAATAAATTTTTGACGAAATATAAAGCTAGTCACAACAAATAACGCACAAGATAATTAACTCTTATTGTGTATAGAGATATGTTACACATCTACTTTGATTGCCTGACCAAGTATAGTAATTGGAGCTGCTGAGATTCGTTTAAATTTCAAATCAAGTGATTTCATTGGCTCGAATTTAGATAAGATTTTCTTATCGCATAATCAAAGTTTTTGAAACCTGAAATCAACGAATTTCTATCATCAACGTTCATCTACGAAACCCTTTTGAATTTTTAGAACTAGGTTGGTCATACTCGTATCTATTACATAATTGATCATAATAATTATGATTGAACATTTAACAGGTGAGAAAATTATCTTCGTTCAATGTATTGAATGAAAGTATTCGAAATAAAATACTGAAAAAATCATGAGATATGTGACGGCGTTTTCTAAAAATTGGAATTCAACGAGAATAGCATGATTATCCCGGAAATAATTATATTTTCAGAATTTTATGTCCAATTTGCCGCCACCACTGCCAAAGTAATTGATAAAAAATATCATTATTACAGTTACATAAGTTCCCACCTGGCAACTCGCAGATGAAAGAGGCAGCTTCTGGACCACCGCAGGAATAAGGTTTCCACAAAAAATCAGCTGTCGGATCCATGGTGACACAGAGGGGTTCACCGCCCACTGGGATCGACTCGAACCAGTGACCTTCATTGCTCAGCATCCTGGAATCCCTGTTGGAAAGGTTGGGTGTTAATCGAAGTATCGAGGATGATATATAGTCTGTCGCATGAGGAGAATATTGTCTTGGAATTTATGACTCGGAAAATTCGGATGAAAATCACTGTTTTTGATTGGGATATCGATCATTTATCGATAATTTTTTTTCGACAAAAGTTCGGTTCAGCTTTTTTACAGCAACTTCTGGGTCTGAGCGAAATTTTCAACACTCATTGCCTATTCGTATTTAAATACAAGGGGGATGGATCACTGAGATTAACTTGTGAATAATTTGATTATTATCGTTGGATACATTGGCATAAAATAGTGTAAAATATTGTTCGGTACATTGTGGTTGAGAATAATGATCCTGCCTGATGGACGCAGGTTCGAGCCCTGCTTGGGAGGGTTATTTTTCCGGAATTCAATTCTGTCTGCATGCCAATGAATTTTTCTATATCATTTTCAGACAATAAAACATTCACAATTTATCTCGGCTAATTAACATTGTTCGGTGGTCGGGAGATTCAACTACCCGACTCCTGCTGATATATCGCAAAATCGCGAATGACGCAATCGGATGAACGGTAAAATCGAATCATCGATGACCACCGATAGCGAATGAGTTTCCCTTCCTACCCTAACTCCCCGAAGAATTCTTCACGAACGTCATAGCTCGTGAAGAATAAACACTAACAACTAACATCGAATTCTGGGAGAATTACCAGCCGAAGATCAGATGGAACCTTCGTCCTTCCCGATAGTACAGTGGTTAGTGCGTCGGACTAGTAATTCGGAGGTCGCAGGTTCGAGCCCTGCTTGGAAGGGTTATTTTTCCGGAATTCAATTCTGTCTGCATGCCAATAAATTTTTCTATATCATTTTCAGACAATAAAACATTCACAATTCGATATATCGAATATATCATTATGGTGCTCTGCTACCCCGAAAATTTACCAACCCATTATTATTATTGGGAAAGCCTCTTCAGATATTTCTTTTGAAATTTTTTTCGATTTTGTCAATAGTAGGTGAACTCTTTATTGAATTATAATTTACAAATTGTAATTAATGTGATGGAAAAACACTGTTATGATATAATTCAGATTCAGATACAACAGATGGCTGAATAGATCAAACTAATTCATTTCAACAGAAGTTACATTAATAATACAACACACAAAATGGCATGTATGAAAAATTCCAGTACGGCTCTGGTGGAAACCTTGGTAGTTGTATATTTCTTTCTATTTCATGATTTGGCCTTCTGTACAGGGTGACCAAATTTCGATGTTTCAGCACTATGCCTTTTAAACCAAAGGAGACACAATCTGATATTCCACTCTCGTCTTCTTTTACTGGAGAAACTAGCAGGAGTCATTCTAGTTTTCAGCCAGCTTCTTTTGTTTTCGAGCTAGTGAAAATTGAAAAAATTGCCATATCGAAAAATTTTTTATCTCCTCTAATACTCTGCATATGGAAACAAACTTTTCAACGTAGAATCTAGTGGCGTGATGCTTGTCTTTTTGAAAAGATTCTCAATAACTAAGTTATGGCCTAAAGTATTTTTTTATGAGGGAACACTGTATTTCTGTGCCATTCTTTAGAAAGTCTTAATTTTTACTGATTTTTTTGACAAGCGCTTATATGGGACCGATTTGAATTCATTACTCAGATCAAGTCAATTTGATCATTCAAATGATTTCATCCGAATGACAAATGTTAATTCACATGTTCTTTCCATAGTAACCTCGTCGGTAGTGCACGGTGCATAGAGATATATCATAATTCAGTTTCTCTGATTATGTGTCAAATCCGTTCATTCCGCCACATCTCGTAGAACAAATCAATGTTAGAATATTTCATTCTAACATTGTTTTCAGTAATATTTATTCATGGCATGTTGGCCCCCTGTCACAGATTTATTCCACATTTTTCAAAATTTATGAGATAGAAAACAGTTCTGCCAATCAATATTTTTCGATGCAAAAATCTCTAAGCGGTACTTACGGCCATATTTCATTAATTCCGATAAAAGTTATTCGAATCAAAGAAAATAATGTATGATACTCGTACAGAAGGCTCATTCTAACACTCGTTCATTCCAAAACTCGCCACTTCGTGGCTCGTTTTTGAGTTTGGACTCGTATAAGAATATCAATGCCTTCTGCACTTGTATCATAAATAACTATAATGCTTTAATAAATGTGCGGGAAATACCCCAGCTATTCATTTCCCGAAGAGAAAGTGTGCGGAGAAGGAATAGCAGGGCTATATCGAAAATCTTGTCGATTTTCGAAGATAAAGGTGTAGTATTTAGTGTCATTTCAACATTCTGACTATCGACTTCTGTAATTTGAAGAGCAGACTCGAAACTAGTCTATCTACCTCACATTGAGATTCATTACGAAAAAACATTCTATGATTTTATGAATATACTGTACTTGAAAAAGAATCTGCTGACATCATATGACTACAAAAACTCGAATGTCTCGAAAACGGTATTTGTATTCGGATAGGAGATAGGAGTACCATTTTCATGTAATTTCCTTCGCTCTATCGAATGCTTCAATTTGTTCACTAAAACTAACACATCGACAGAACTTATCCCAAAAAAATCATGACTAACCTTCTGAAAACACCCTTTAAACAATATCAGGAATGCATAAGTGTAATTTAACAACATACATTTCAATCTGATGGGGAGAAATTTTTTTAATATTATTAACGTTAGAATTATATACCTCCCTATATATCGTATGGATTTTGGGCCAGGAGTTCATTTATCAAACTATACTTATTTTTCAATATATTATCTTCTCCATGAGAGAGCTCGGTACATCTTTCTTACTCATCTTGTATGTCTCATGTGTGGACTTAATTCATGTTAAAAAGGATTCTCGTGATATTCTCAGATTTTTTCATTCTATGATCACAAAAAGAAACAAAGAATTAAAACAGATTGGTATGTTGGGTTTAATTTGGAATAAGTTCTTGGGTAAATGGACTAAACTAAGTTTTTTTTTAACAAATTTGCACAATCAAATTACACACATTCTTGTGAATTCGCTTTGAAGCCAATTTCGCTTGAATGTTCTGTTCAAACAAAGATACAAATTTTCTCTGAAGTTCGTCATTTTTAGAGAAATAGTTTAATTCGTCAGTAACTTATCCGAACCAAAACACTGCCAGAATATCTTTGAAAAGGAAACGTTTCCAAGACCTTAGATTTTCTTCTCCATTGCTATAAAGAACGAGATGTCGAGAAGAATTTCATGATACATAATGGCCTTGACCCGTTGAAATTGTTTTTTTATTGAAAGGAGCTTTCAGTGAATACGTTTTTGAACTAATTTCGTAGAAATCGTATCAAAAATGAAGCGACTCATTTTCTCCCCTTCTCAAAATTATTCCAAATTTCTTTTATGTTCTATAATGAAAGAACCAATATGCATAAAACTATTAATAGAATTATGTGACGGTAGGTAGATGTATATTTGTTGGTGCTCTATTGTAAAAAAACTACTCTTTTTGCAACAGTTAATGAGACCACGGGGACAACATCTACTCGAACTACGGGGCAATTTACATTAGTCTCATTCCCCTTTCTTGTAGAAAAAACATGGAAATAATATAATTAGGTAAATAATGACAGAAATGAAAGCATTTGATTACTTTCATTTATGTTAGATGTAGGCACATTTCATGAAATAATATTATCAATTATATTTTAATACTTAAGCAATTGATGATGTTATTACTTACGACCAAGTGAATTCGGTATTCTCTGACTTCTTAGATAATCCTATCCATACGTTATCCGTAATATCCAATTCTTTCAGGTATGCTCTTATTGCATCATACTGAGACGAAGTATCAGCTGTAATGAAAAGAGAAAATGAGAAAATTGAATCCGATTGGAATACAATTGAATGCTGACAAGATTCATTGTAATGAGTAACCAACTTGTTTCATAAAATAATGTACCACATCAAATGTGATGTATTGAAGCTGGAATAAACAACAATGATTTTGTATTTTCTCAAAATTTTTTGTACCTCCATCATTACAACAAGAGTTTCAAAATGGAGACCTGGAACAAAATACACTTATGTATGGATTGAGGGCTAACGAAGATGAATTAAATATTCCGCTCACAAGAGAAACTTAGATATATTTTTTAATTTTCAATCACAGTATATAAACATTAATACTAACTGACCGGACAAATGACGATCTGGAAAAATTTCGGCTACACAAACAATATTTTTTGTCAGGTGCTGGTGAAGGAAGATATTTATATGAATCAGTCATCTACTTGGTCATATTTCGAACTCATATTCAGAGTACTCACGCATTCAGTTACTGAACCTGTACCTATGACCGGACAGTTGAAATCAAGTCTTTTTCAACTCTTAGTTTATGGATGACTATCAGAATTTACTTTGGTTCCAAAATAGTCGTCACGGTGAGATGACTACCTGTCCTCACGTCCCAGTTTGGAGCTCCAAGAATTGCAAGAGTATTTTTTGAAAAATTATTAAATTGTGTGCGATGTTGAAAATATGATATTGTTCGTGTGATACGTGATTTATAGTTCGATGTGTCGATGACGAGCAGCCAAACACATGTTAAAAGAAAGAGACAGACAGAAAGAATTTACTTCATCTTTTATCCACTAGGTAGTCAGAATAGTTTTTGTCTTTTCCCCTCTTCTCTCGATTGGCACCCAGTTCATTACTCATTCAAGTAGCCTCTCTTCGAAATTTCGCCAAAACTGTTCTTATCATGTTACATCATTTGTCTAAATTCACGGATTCCCACAGCACTATGTCTGATGTACAGTTTTGATGTTAATAGGTGACGAGCAATCCATTAATTGGGGTCCTTTCATAATTTTTTTTTCATTGTTTACATATATTTATTGATTAATATATATTTATACTTCATTCTCAAGTTTTCTTTTCTTATTCAGAAATAAAAATTTCACGTACAATTCATTGAAATTCAAACTCAAACGGCAAAATTAATGTTTCAAAATCACCACTCCGAGTAGAAGATTTTCCCAATTTTGTAGTTTATTTTAGTGTGAATGGAAAAAAACTTTTTTTTTCGTGCAGTTTCGCATTTTTTTCTGTTTGAGAACCTCCCTCGAAGTTCGAGTTTCTGTGAACCCATGAAACTGGCATTTGATTTCAATTTATGTGAAAAATGCTTGATTTACAAATTGGCGAATGCGCCGGACCAGGGGTGCAGCGCGTGCCCCGCACGCGGGCGGCAGTCAGCAGGGACGGCACCAGGGCGGCAACGAGACATTTTGCCGCCCCGGAAAAAAAAATTTTCGGCCCCGTAGTTTTTCATTATTATTAATTTCTGCTCTCGTATGTAAGAAAAATTCCAAACATCCGGATCATCCGGATGACATGTAAATTTTTTTTACTGTTCTCGTTTTTCGATTTGATGTATGACCTCATAACATTTTTCCCGGTGCGGTGGCCGTATTCTTGACTTGAAACATGGTTAAAACCAAGAATTTTCGCGACCATATTTGGACCCCATACAGCGTTTTTTGTTCAAGAATCCGTGGCGTTCATTCAGACCAGGATGCGGAAATTCATATTCTCATACTGAGGTCCTCAGTAATTTTTCTGGAGAAATCGATTGGGACATCAGATTTTGGGCTCTATGGAATTTATGCGAGATATGAGGACCAACTTCGAATTTTTGAAGAAAAACGCTGCACATAGGGCCCAAAAATATTGTTTCAACTAATTCGAATGTAAAATCTCCTGCTGAATCCAAATCTGAAATTCAATAGGAATTTGCATTCGATATTTCAATGTTGGACCTCTCATCTAGTATAAGCTCTTCTAGACCCAAAATCTGATAGATTTAATCGATTCATCGAGAACAACTCAGTATCAGAATATAAATATTTGGATACTGATCTGAATGAACGCCCCCGAATTTTTAAACATATTACGTTGCATAGGGCCCAAATATCAACGAAAAATTTTCCTGTTATTCCCAATCTGCAATGAGAAGGATGGGTTGCAATTGAAATTTTAAAATTCGGCCTCATATCTCACATGAGAGCCTTTCGAGTCAGAATTTCGATTTTCCACTCGGTATATCCTTCTACTATGACTATTATGAAATTTCATTCAGGCATCCCTTTAAATCATTCAAAGGCGCTTTTTCGAAATGTTCAAACGACGGCGCTTCATTATCAACATGAATACTTGAGACGTTTCGAAAAAAAAAACAGAAAGAATCACCTACTTTCAATTAGCGAATAGAGCAATATGAAGCGGCCCTGGGCCCGTATTCTCGACAAGTGAACTTTCTATGCGTATGCGAACTTTCAGAATATCACACGCTTTGGTATTCTTGACTCGTGACTATAAGGTCGCATACGTTTTCAAAGCGAGTGTTTACAGCGAGCGCTTTTTACTATTCGTTTTCGTGAAATAGTTTGATTTTTCTGTGTTTGTGCCGACGTTTGACAAGAAGGTACTTCAGAATATTTGTACAATAAATATCGCAAAACAATCAGAAGTTTTATTGGATATACAATGGGGTCCTCAAGATGAGATTGCGTTGTCTGCTTGCACACAGAGTTCTTCGCTATGCTCAAGAGACGGCAAGTAAAATTATCAATGCTTGTGTCGGGCTTCATAATCTTTGTATCGGAGATAATGTTCCTGAACCAGATAATGATGGTGAGGACATAGCAGTGGCTGTTTTAGGAATATATGGGTTTTCCCATTGACAATGAAGAAAACAATGAGAATCAACCGAAAATTGGCAGCAGAAGAGGCTAGAAAAAGCTGGAGGGAGGAGATAGAAAAAGAAATGAGAGAACTTTTATTGGAGGAGAATCTCTAGAAAGATAGAGATCAATAGAAACTGGGTATAAATGACGTCGGAGAACGTATTGAAACCGATCATATTGTATATAGAAAATTACAAGCAACAATTATTATAACCAATCTCCAAGATATCTAAGTGATAAGTCCGCTCACCTATGTAAAACACTTCATGAATATATGATTAATAAATTTATTGATATTTTATTTCTTTCAATTAACATATACACACTCCCATTGTGGATTTTTTCCAAAAAATCTTTTCCAACAAATAATAAGAACATCCCACAATTACAGTAAACAAAACAAAACTCCTCATGAGGTCCATCTCCTGTTCCTCTGGCAGGCATTTTCGCATTGCTAACCTTCGTTTTCGTTCTTGACTTAAGGTCTTGCAAAGGCTACAAATATATATTATGATTGAACAAAATGAATTGTGGATCATATTCTTACCTTTTCCAAATTCTTTCAATCTCTGGTTGCACCTAGCATGCTATTAGGTATGTTACCTATTCCTGAACATTTCTATTGGGCATCTTCCTTTGTGAATTGGTTGAAAACTTTACCAGATTGAAGATCCGTGGTAGTTTTTCAATTCGAATTCATAATCCTCAACGAACAATTTATGTCATTTGTGAAATGTGTCAGTGTTGCCGGCTGTTTCGATCACACGTTTTCAAACGTATACCTTTCATGGAACAAATGGTAGTCAAGAATACCGATCTGGAAAAGTACTCGCACTTGAACCGTTCGTTTTGAGACGTATACGTTTAAAAGTTCACTTGTCGAGAATACGGGCCCTGGCGGCATTCCGCTCGGTCCCTTTTCGTACATAGTAAAAAAAGGCGGCAGAATCTTAAACTGGCATATAACTTAGGAACGGCCCTGTATTTTTTATTTTCCATTCATAAGAACTTTTCCCAGACATTGAGAAACTCTATATTTGCAAATTCCATATTTTTAACGTATTCTTCGAAACCGTTTACACAGTTTAATGAAATAATTCAATAAGCAAGTGTCACAGAGCATTCCTGCATCCAGTCTGATTTGATTTTGATCGGCATTTCTATCATCATATGATTTGTAAAATAGGTATAATACTATGAAAACAATAGTTGAACATTCGGTATCGCGTAGTTTCTAGTGTTACTGAAAAGATTCTCATCAATAGAACAATATCGGCATTTGCCTTACGTGTATACCCTCGTTTGGGTTTACACTCGATGCTCGTTCACAGTGACGTTTATTTTTGTTTTCCGTCATCCACTACCATATCATTATTTTCATTCGGCTTTATTTTCAAGCTGAGAAATTTTCTGCAGTGTTCGTTGAAATCAAGTTAATACTTGTGGTTAATGATTAACAATGTAGGTATTTACCCGGATAAAGATCGATAACGTTATTTATAGAAACACTCTCCCAAATATTGCATCATTATGGTAACATTTTGATAACCATAAACAGGAAATAGTAAGTCAACCTCAGAGATAGATGTATTTTCTGCCTCGAACTTTTCAGTCCGTATCCTCAATCTTTCTAATGGAAAATACAGCGTTTATCACTCAGGATGATGCAGAATTCTGATGTTGAAAAAATTTCTGAAATAGGTCAAGTGTTTATTGAGTTAACAAAAAAAACGACTGGACTATATTCATACGTCGACTAGGAAATTATTTTTTCGGCGAATGATATCCAACAAGAGTAGAAAAGGAATGCTTTTAGTGGAGAATCGTATAAACTAATGTACAATCTTTGCATGCCATTGAAACCAGAAGAGAAAAAATACACAGAATTGATAGGCATCTTTAACAACCAATTCAAGGATGCAGGTTCTTCATTCGCCTATAGATATAAATTTTATATCTCCACAAAAACTAATCAAGTAAGTGCAGTAGAATGGGGACATGGTTCTAAGAGATGTATATTCATCGTTGGTTTTCAAAAAAGGGAAGTTCAGAATCGACTTTTCGAAGAAAAGAAGACATGTACCTTCGCAAATGCTGTGAAAATTGCATCAGCCAAAATGGCGGGTAAGAATAATACATTTTCGGAAAGGGATGTCAAGACGAAACCACTTTTATATTCTGCGCATGAACCTAAACAAAGTATGTCACAGTTTTCAGGAGCATCATCGGCAGGTTTGTGGTCGCGAGAGCAAAAATCGAGTTCAAAACAAGGATCGGTATGAGCATTCGAGGTTGTCAAATGTTGAGTGTGTGGAAGGAGAAACCATGAATTCTGTGACTGCTTTTTTCGAGAAGCCCCTTGTTCCGAGTATAAAATCAAGGTTCATTTGGCAACATTGTGCACTTCCAATAATAAAGGAAATTACTTTTCGCAAGAGAGAGGTGAAGGTAAACATAGACAAAATTTCTTGGAAGTCCAATCTGAAGAATATAATCGAACCATTTTCTGTGACTGTCCAAATTGATAATAAAAATTTTAATTTTCAAATAGATAGTGATAATGGTGTGTCAGCAATATCCGAGGCAATATCTGAAAATTATTATTATGAAAATTTTAGTCACCCTATTCTTGAAAAATCAATCAAAAGTTTACATTCCTATAATGGTCATCAGCTAAAAATCTTAGGTACTTGTGTTTTAGATCTAACTTTCAATATTTTCACTGCAAATTTGAATATATTTAATAGAAAATGATGGACTTCCACTCTTGGGTCGAGACTTTATAAAACTATTCAATATAAAAATTGTTCCTGTTAATCAAATTATTAATTACGAACAAAAACTTTATGAAAATTTCAAATATCTTTTCATTGAAAGTTTGGGTAGATTTAATTTGGGCACTGTGAAAGATTTGGACAAAAAGCCAAAATTTTGTAGACCGTTACTTTTACCATATTCAATTGAAAAGAAGGTGGAAAATCAAATCCATCGTTTATTAGAATTGAATGTTATAAAACCTGTTGAATACTCAAAGTGGGCTACTCCAATAGTTCCTATTGTAAAAGGAAATGGTTCTGTTAAATTAGCAGGTAACTTTAAGGTAACAATCAATCCTTTCATTGAAAATGATTCATTTTCATTGCCTAGAATCGAAGATCTTTTTTCTAGAATGCAAGATGCTTCAATATTTTCTAAAAGTGATTGAGAATTTGTTCATGGGCAATTATGCTTGGATAAGAAATCCCAAGAGCTGTTCACTATTTGTACTCATTTGGGTTTATTTAAACATTGGGATTACCGTATGGAGTTAAATGTGCTTGTGGAAAATTTCAGAGAATCATACAACAATTATTACAAGATATAACGGAATGTGGAGTTTTTTTAGATAATATCTATGTATGCGGTTGTGATCAGAGTTAATATGATCTGAGATAAAGAGATAAGAAGAATCTGGACTTAAAGTTAATATAGATGAATCTAAATTCAATCAATCCGAAATTCGCTTTTTAGGTCATAAAATAGATTGGAAATTGAACTAATTTTGAAAGCAAAACCACCGGTAAATATAACAGAGCTGAAATCTGATCTGGATGCTATAAATTATCACGGAAAATTTATACCAAATTTAGCATCGATTTTGTATCCTTTGTACAATTTATTAAAGAAAAATACCGAATTTAAATGGAGTAAAAAATGTCAAATTGCTTTTCAAAAAATGAAAACATAATTAAGCTCAACTCTAGTTCTGATTCATTATGATACATCATTATCTACTAAATTTATAACTAATGCTAGTCCTTATGGACTAGGAGGGATAATATGTCATGTTTTTCCTAATAAGCAGGAACGACCAATTGCGTATACATTGAGAACGTTATCTCAGGCTGAACAAGGATACAGTTAAATAGAACGAGAATGTTTAGCGATTATTTTCTGTTTGTGTAAATTTAACCAATATTTTTATGGCAGACCTTTTGTTTTAGTTACTGATAATAAACCATTGTATTCAATTTTCAATCCGAAAAAAGGTATACCCCCATTCGCAGCTAATAGGTTAAGAAGATGGGCACTTATTTTGAGTAATTATGAATACACAATCGAGCACATCAAATCCGAAAAGAATACTGCCTATTTTCTTTCAAGGTTACCAAATTCTAATGAGGAAAATTAGGAATCTTACGATGTAGACTATGTACAATATTTCTCGCTACAAAATATTCCTTTAACGTCCTTCGAAGAAATTCGAAAAGAAACGGAAATAGACGAAACCTTACAGAAAGTAATCAAATTTTCACGAACTTCTTAGCCGAAATATGAAAAAAAATAAAATAAATTTAAAACATTTTCATAGACTTCGAAATCAATTGACAGAAGATAATGATATTTAACCTTGGAATAATAGAATAATTATTGTTTCTACCAAATTGAGACAACGTGTTTTAGAATCACTACAAGAAATTCATTTAGGGGAATAATTAAGATGAAATCACAAGGAGATCACGATTTTATTGGCCTAATATTGATAAACATATTGAAGAAATATGTATGTCTTGTAAGAATTGTTGTAAGAGTACCTTGAGTAATTGGAATTGGTCTTTGGAGCCATTTGAAAAAGTACATTATTGATTATTGCCATTTTTGGAATCATTATTGTTTGATCATCTTAGATGCTCATTCGAAGTGGCTAGAAGTATTTCCTAAAAAGACTACAACATCGACTTTCATAATTGAAGCCTTGTTTAGTGTATTCTGTCGTTTCGGCATTCCGAAAATTTTAGTGTCTGATAATGCAACTAATTTTTCTAGCGCTGAAATGAAGGAATTCATGATGAAATATCATATAAGATTAATAATATTACCTGCATACTCATGGGCGCCCGCAGAATTTTTTCTCAGGAGGGACCAAATAATGATTTGATGAGGCGCAGGCGAAATCAGGCGAAATCATCACAAAAACAAGAAGGTAATCAAAATCTCAGGGGGGGCCACGGCCCCCCTGGCCTCCCCCTGCGGGCACCCATGTGCATTCTATCCAGCTGAAAATGCTGTAGGTATAGTAAAACAAGCCCTAAAAACCATTGGGAGAGAATGATAATATTGATATAAACTTTTGTTTGAATAATTTCTTGTTTGACTACAGAAGTAGTCCACATATGACCACCGGAGTTCCTCCTTCATTTCTTCCCATTCTTTGATTTAATGAAACCACCCAGTCAACAAAAAAAATATTATGGTGGGAAAATTAGACAAGAATTGTTGGTAGGGGATGAAGTATTTGTAAAAGATTATAGGGATAGAAATAAGATTACATGCATAGAAAGAATTATAAAACAGAAAATAAGTAAAATTGTATATTTGGTTGAAATTCCATCATGTAAGAATATCATTCGGAAAAGATATCTCAATCAAATTTATAAAATAGATTAGTCACCAAATTTACCTATTCTTCGTAGTGGGCATTCAGAAAACACTATAAATCTAGAATCTCAAACAACTGAGATTAATTCTGGAAATCCTCATACTGACTGTGATAATTATTTGAATTCAGATGTCATTGATGATCAAAATTTAAGATATCCAAAACGTGATAGAAAACAAACAAAACGAATGATTGATGAAATTATAAATTGATAATTTGAAATACTATTATAGTTGAATTTTGTAATCTATAATTTGATATTGTTCTTGATTCAAGGGGAAAGACTGTGATTTATCCGAGAAGGAATATAATTTGGAACAGATGTGCATACATAAGAGATTTTGCAGATGTACCTGAGCGTTAATTTATATTATTTCTTATTTCTGTACTATGAGCGAACAGTGTGAAATAAACCATTGAAATATAATTTTATTTGAATCAAATTATTCATTCAATTGAATATATAACACTTATGCACCAAGGCCAATAAGCCTGGAAGACTCTTTCAATATCTGACTACATTTTCATGTCACTCATTGAAAAGAGAAAGCAGGAATTAACAGGTTATTCGATTAACTTCCTCGAATTATTTCGCCGAAAATTTTACACGAACCGATACATGGATCAACTGTACCTGTGAGTTTCATCATCGGAACAGAAATGTTCCTAAGCAAATGCTCAGGAGGCTACTCACTGATTGGCCAAATTACAATCCATGTAGAGATCAAAGTCTTTTTCGATAAAAGGTTGTAAATATAACGAGAAGAAGATGAAGAGTGAAAAATTCTTGGAGGTGTAGGTGGTGAGTGAAAGAATTCCTCTGAAGCGGATATAGCATGTTTTACTGGAACGAAAGGGATCCTTTGTTTCTCTAAGCTCTCTCAAATTGAAGTTCATCCCACAATCCGGAGAACTTTACAGCAAAGATGAAACCACTACCGAATCTTGAATCCTGTAAATGATTCATAGCGTGCAACCCATTCTCTTCATCCTTAATTCTTTTCATCCCCGTATGTAGTGGTATTACTTTCCTTGATCTTCGAATTGATGGTTCTTTTACTGCAAGGCTCTTTTCGTATTCATTTCGCCTCAGCTTCTAACATTCTTGTTTCAGTATAATGTAATTTTATTGGAAGCAGTGCTGTCGTCCCTCGTACTTTATTCGACAGTAGCTTCATGAGAAGACGACGATAATTTTGAGGACAATGCGGGTAAGGATGAAGGAAATCTTACTATGAAAAATAAGTGAATTCTTCCATTGATATATATGAGGAAAACATTAGCTGTGACTTATGAATGCGCCAGTGCAAATCGGTAAAGTAACATTATCATCCAACAACAGATGTCGTCTACATCAAATTACTGACTCAACTTATCAAATTTATAACTCATCGGAAATGCTCCCAATAAATGATCATGTTTTTAAGGAATCCAGTAATTTTGAACGAAAAAAGGGGGACAGTGCACTTAATACGTCCACTTAATATCGGTGTGAAGATATTCAGAGATTTCAAAGAATTGAATGATCCCATTTCCTCAAGTGTATTTAACACTATTTGTCATTTCCAGTTTCATATCGAAAAAAAAACGCCTGTTTTATTAAGAAGACGATAAATATTTGGATAGGAATTGCTCTAATTTTTAATCCGAAAAGTCATGCACAAGCATATCAACATTTTAGGAAAAGTTCCAAATAAATCATATTTTTCAGTTTCCGAAGAAGACCAGAAATTTTGAATGTGAAAAAATTAAGGGAGAAACACGTTTATTTCGCAGCGAAACTTTCCTGGGATTGTTCCGGACTTCGTTGCGATTTTCAACGTCTTACGGAAGCATATCCAATTTCACCGATCGAGACTTCCTCAAAGTAACATCGCGGGACGTCAAAGGAAACAAAAGGTCTGACTCTCTTTCATAATTTTGCCGAAATGCGAAATGATAAATTACCCAGGAGATTCAGTTGGTCGGTAAGCGGGCCCTTCTTCAGTTTTCGTTAATTGTTCCAGTCAACTGAGGCTCCCGCGTTTTAATGAATGGATTACAGACTCACGGTGGAGAAAACATAATGAGAATCGGGCTACATTTTCGAAATGGGACGGAAGGAGCAGATGGTGTCGATTTCGACCCAATAGATCATATCAATTCTTTGGTTATCGGTGAATTTCCACTTTCGGGAAACCTGATATAAATCTTTCATTTTTGGACAGCCGACTGTCGTGAATTCGTATCTCGCCCGGAAACAGAACTTTCCAATTTATGCGATTCCTTCTCCGAGTTTAATCAAGGTGACATTTTCGAGAGAGAAATTGTGGACATTCCGTATTGAACCGAAAATATCCATAACCTCCTTTTGTGTTTTGCATTTTCAATGAAATCTCGTATTCCTGAATGATATCACTTCGATAAAAGGATTTAGAGAGCAGGGAGACCGAGGATGGTTGACCAAGTTTCAGCTCGAAGGATTATATTTTCATTTTTTCAGAATATGTTAATTTGAAAACAGATTCATTTGATAGATACTATTCAGTTTTGAATAAAAGTAGCAAAAAGCACATTATTTTTAATGATATAGAGTACAGACCAGTTTGGTTCCGAGCACTCGTAAATATTTAAAAACTAGCTGGCCCGCGCAACTTCGTCTGCCCAAATCGGCTATTAAAATTATTGTTATTAGTATTAGTCCAATATGATCGTCAAACACGAAAAATTTTTAAGAGGCCTAGATACTGATTGCCACACCCGCCTACCAATTGTATTTCCCTGAATTTTCGTATATACATATACGTCCTATACCTAAATAACTTAAACTATATTCCTATAAACAAATAATCAGTCAGGTCTTCCTCTCCTCGGCATGGCAAATTGAAATTAACCAAGTTGACAAAAATGTTCTCGCACACATTGAGGTAAGTTGTATCTATCACAAAAGATCAACTGCAAAAAGAGGACCTGACTTTTGAAATGTTACTTTCACAAATGATCACCGAAGCCGATAATGATATAGATAATCAAACATGATACTCGATGTTTATCCAATTATTAATTAATAATTTATTATTAATTGATAACATTGGTGTTTTGTGCAAACATTCCTCGTCCTCACTTGAAGATATTATTGAAATCGAAAAATAGATGTAACGATGTTTTAAATAATGCAAAATCAATTTAAAACATCGACGTTTAATTGTCAAACATCGATGATCATCAAAAATCAAAAATAATCGATCACTTCTATTTCTAAGATAAAAACCATATTGTTAAAATGATGAAGGAATGGTTTTGGTTTCATGATAACAAACAGTAAACTTTGATGTTGAAACTAAAATACTTGAATTTGAAGTTTAATGTCAGAGACTTGTCTGAATACTGAATAAAAAGTCAGTTGTGAAATATTTTATTTATTATATATTTTGGATCGTAACATTTGAAAACATGGGCGCCCGCAGAATTTTTTCTCAGGGGGGGCAAAAAAAATCGTCGAAAAACGATAAGGCGCTTGCGACATCAGTATTCCATTTCTTTCTATTTCGTTTTTTATATTCATGCATGAGCGCCGGCAGAATTTTTTAAAATGATTAAGTTTTCCACCTCAACATTTTTTTAACATCAACAATATAAGGCGATATGTATAAGATAATACGGTAACTGTTTTCTAAACAAATCACAATCCATGAAAGAATATTAAAAGGAAAATGAAATATAAATAATATGAAGAAATGAATGGAATAAATTGTATGATTGCTAATAATTACAGATACATCAACCAGTAATAACGAAATATAAACAAATATACATATACGCTCGATAAAATGATATTCATAAAAACCATACATGAATAATAATGAAATATGAAATAGGTATGAATTAAATGAAACAAACCATAAATTCAAAACTAGAAACTCAGGGATTATTCGAAATAACACAAAATAAATATATTATCAAAATGAATTAATTATAAAAAAAAATAAAAAAGACATAACACACACAAAAATAATAATGATAATTCTGAAAATAGAATACCGGAATCGTAATACCACGCATATTTTATTCTGAACTAAAAACCAGTCTGTTAGTCTCAAGAAATTCAATAGGAAGTTAATTCCTATATTTTTCTTAGATTGTTTCTTTATCAGTACACGAGGAACGAGTCTGCATTGATGTATAAAGGTTTATTTTTGGGTGTCTTATAGCGATCGTCATCGGCATTCGATCTCCTTTGGAAAAATTTTAGAATATCCATATTTTCCAAAGGTAAATTCATCATATTATAAAAATATATGAAATATATATAGAAACATAAGTGAAATGACTCTCAAGAAACAAGAAAAAAACAGTCTTCTGGGACTGCCGATATAAGTGAAATCTGAGCAATTTGTAAACTGTATCGTCGAACTATTTGGTTATCACTTTTGAAGTAATTTTGGTTTACAAAGGAGTGTTTATGATCAGGGATCAAGGAAGTTCAAATTGACCATTAATACTTCCTTACAAATCAAAAATTATTCGCAAATAAAAATCTTATGGGTCGACGCTCTACGATACAATTCACGTGTTACTTTGTTTTCACTTCTATCCGCAGACCCCAAAGGCTGCCACATTTTGAATTTTTTACAGTTCTTATCAATAGTCTACAATTGTAATAGTTGAAATTTCACATTGAGAGGCGCCGAACGAAAAATCATCTACGTAAATAATCAAAGAAGTTACCCTCGATAACACAATTTGGAAGACACTAAAAAGTATACTCTCTGAATAGGATTGTTTCGAATTCGAATACATATTTCTCTAGAATGAAAATACTAATGAAAAGATTCTATATTTCCGCCTTCTCGGAAAAAAATATTCTGATTGGAGAATGGACAATAATTATTGAAATATGAGAGTAGTCCCACTAGTCGCATGAAGAATCCCCCATCAAAGAAGCCGCCTAAAAAAACCAGTCATAAAACGAACATCTGGTAGCGATTGAAGAGAATGCCGATAAGCATGGGGTAGTTTATGAATTTATTACTTCGTTTTAGGTAAACAAAAACATGAAATTCATCGTCTTCGAAAACTTTCCATGATTTTTTTCACCCAAAAAACGGCTCAACCACGCCTCAGGGAGTTATCAATTTGATAGAGGATCAAAATCTCAGGGGGGGCCACGGCCCCCCCTGGCCCCCCCCTGCGGGCGCCCATGTTTGAAAATGTTACGTTTGTGAGCTTGCACCTACCCGGTGACTGATTATGCACATCAAAACGTATATGGAGAAAAGTTTGTATGGATAAAAGCACTTAAGTGATCCAAAATATATAGTAAATAAAATATTTCACAACTGACTGTTTATTCAGCATTCAGACAAATCTGTGACATTAAACTAAACTAAATTGCAACATCAAAGTATATTATTATCAGCAAACCGAAACTATTTACTCCTTCATCATTTTCAACACATATTAAATACCTTGCATTTTCATATTTTCTCACCTTTTAACCTTCCCTGAAATTCCACGAATAAGTCAAGACCAAAATTAGCCAAATCGGTCCAGCCGTTTTCAAGTTTTAGCGTACCTAACACACAGCAATTCATTTTTTATATACAGATTTTGGTTAGATACAAATTTTAAAAAACGCCTAGAATCGCAACTTTCCTGTTAGCTTATGTAAAGCTACAGATTTGGGTACAGATTAAACAGAATAACACCATTAGTCCCAAGAGTGTGTCACGTTTTCCAACTGGAATTATCAATCACAATCTTACTATGTGCACATAACTTATTATGTGCTATGCATACGTTCTATGAAGTCATTTGTATGGTTATGGTTAAGTTATGAAGGTAAGAAAAGGCACATTTTGTTGAGTATGAAAACCCAAGAAATCCTTTCTGACGAAATCCCGACATTATATAACCACTAATTATATCTAGGAGCCTGCATCCAAATAAAAACAATTCAACAGAAAAACTGAGCCACTGTTCTTTTAGATAGCATGATATTATGTTTAGGTGATAAGGCTCAACCGGAAGCCGTCTAGAGTTTAATTAAGGAGCTGTGCAACTGTCAAGAAGCGGAATTTACTACATTGTTTATTTTTGCACCGTCAGCATCGCATCTCCGCTGCAATTTCACCATTCCTGATGTATATTGAATACGTTTTTATATGACGAATGACAGGTAGAAGTCCGTTCAGATTCTGGCTCCATTTCTCAGATGTCAAGTGAAACGTCGAATTATGTAGATGAAAGCGCAGATGTGGCCTGAGATTCATTTATTCCTGTCATTTTGTATCTCGAAGGAACATTCGATTATGTTTTCTAGAAATTAACAAATATGAATTTGTTGAATGCATCAGCTATGATCTGACAGAGATTATGTGTTTGTGGGAAATCGTCAATCGAAAAACTTTTTGTGGGTAACACTGCTACGAAATCCTTTTCATAAGACGCGAGGTCGCCATCTATGAGGAACGCCAAGTAACATAAAACTACTTCACTGGTTAGGTTCTAAGGTAGAAGTTCTTCATGAAGATTTTGTCTCTGAGAAATAATAAAAATAATGTCATTTCATCGGAATAAAATACATAAAAAAAAACTTCATCCACTTCAAAGGAAATACGGTACTGAAAGAATATCATTTCGTGTTCAACGAAACAAAAAAAAAAACAAACATTCTCGAAGGTGAACTCCCTCACTCCTTGTGTGAGAATTAAAACAGGGCTGTAGTTTTCAGGTTTTGATTACATTTCCGTAAACCTCAAACAGATGACAGATTAAAAGCGTTTCACTTATGAAATATTTTCGGGCTACTAATTCGGCAAGATATATAAGTATTGTTCAAGTCGATTATACTGGCTACTAAATGTCTTGATTTACTCACGATCCAACGTTTAATTTTCTTCTTGAAATTACTCATGATACCAGGCACTTTCAAAACTTGAGGATACCACTGTAAAAACCCGAGGAGCTGCTAGAGATAAGATCTCTAACCATTCGTTCCACTTGTGGACAGCAGCAGAATAAGCTAACCCCTATTCTTAGTGTCATGCACATGCTCATTAAAACTTGCAGATCTTATGGTTTTCTTTAGGCGAACTGCAAGAGTTAGGAAAAACCACTGCTTTTAATCCATTACATTGGCCATTCTGAAAAGCTCGTTAGTTGTAGAGCGATAGGGTTTGTTGACTTTCAAATTCCATTTCTGAGTTATCTCTACTTTCCACAGATGAGCCTCAATAACTTCTCTCTAGTCTAGCAAACCATACGTTGCTGCCAATACCAAATACAGGGTTCTCAACAATTTGATATCGAGAAGTTTCCTGAGATGTTTTAATTTCTCAATCAGGGTTCTCAATTTACAAACTATCTAGCTGATTTGTTGTTTCCATCTAAGATGTTTGTCCAACACAACACTCAGGTATTTTACTGTGTCCGCTGAGTGTATTAAATAGTTGACATCAATCACCAATGATGTAAAAGTGGGGCAAGAGGCGACCGAGTCGCTGAAAGGAACAAAAACAGTTGTATCTAAATTCAGAGTTAACATTTTGGTTCGTAGGTATTCTGATATTTATCTGAAATTCCTCTCCACCACCATTTTCAATTCTTGTCATGAATCAGCCTCCAGAAATACTGTATTATCATCCACAAATTAAATTATCTGTGACTTTGTCGTAAGTCTAAACGAGGAGTTCGTGTATATCAAGAACAAAATTGGTGCGAGAATCGTACCTTGGGGAACTCCAGTAGTAACAGCAGTGAATGTGGAATACTAATGGGGCAAATTGGGGCCAAAACCGGTCTATTTCTCTTCTCAGTGACGAAAGCTGGTTTCATCTCTCCAGTCCTCATGATGAAAAAACTGTGAGCCTATAAATGAGAGGTAGTGTTCATTTCAACAACTACTATTTATCTCTATTGCAAAAATGTTCTCGGTATTACCCCCGTAAAGGCTAATAGCTTGTATCAAAAACTGCCGATTTCGTCACTGACTCACTGATGATCATAAAAACTGTTCGGGTATTTCCTATGAAGTTGAAATTTGGTGTGTGAGCTAATATCAGTACACAAACAACGAAAATATTCTTCAATTTGAAACCTTCACCCCACGACCCATAGAACAAGGGGATGTACAAGTTTGTATTGGACGTTCGCAACTTTTGATGCTAGTGGTATGTATTGTTATGAATGTTAGAAAAAAATATTCAAGAATTTCCGCTAAAAATCACCCCCGCAATTTGAAGTAATGGATAAAATTAAGCGCTCATAAATCGCTTCATGTCCATTTATTATTTATATCAATATCTTTTCAATTACATTGGTGTTATAATATAGTTTTTAAGTAATAACCACAACCACAGTTTCCAATGTGTCATCAAATTACCCGTTGTGATAGCAAATTGTTAATAATACAACGCGATCGCAGCTTGCAGCTTGAACCTACCTAGGTTTCATAATCCATGTTCAAAATCAATAACGTACGAAGTGGAAAAATATACCTATACCTACCTAGGTATAAGAATATACCTACCTAGGTATAGGTGTATTTTTCTACTTCATACGTTGTTGATTTTGAACATGGATTATGAAATAGTGTCACTTGAAGTAACAATTATATTTCATTCAATTATTGCTGAAAAAAAAATTAACAAAATGAAATAATTCTGTCATATGCTACGTACAAAAAGAAGTGAAATCCAACAAAAACATTGCCAAGAAGAGAGCGCATTTCTCATCTCAGATTGTCAAATAGTTATCAGATCTCATGTAGAGCCAATCTGCTAATCATTAAAAAACCTATTTCATAACTAGGTTATGAATACTCAGGTTTCTTATTTGCTGAAGCTTTTTCATGAATAAAACTTAAAGCTTACTATCAATGTGGGAGAAGGAATAATATAATTTAAATGGCAATGGACGGAACACATAGCATAATACATTCTGATGGACACATTGAATTGTAAAGTGTAGTGTACAATGAATTGCATCCTATTTCGGAAAAATACCTATCGAAATTCAATGCATACCTACCATTCTGTATTCAATCTCAGAAGTTCCCCATGTAATTTGGTGAGGAAAAAATGTTTTCGTAAGGATAAACGTCCTTCTTCTCTCGATCTCAATGATCGCAATGGAAATATACTCAGGTTTGCTTATGATTCGTATTTCTTCACGGGAAAATCAATACAAGTCTAATATTCATACGAATAATTGAAATCGCGTGAATGATTACCATATTGAAGCCACTCAATATAAAAACTGTCCCCCAATGATAAAAAAGTATCATTTTTATACTCTAGCTAAAAAACCAGTGTTGAGAATTCAATTCGGGATTGGTTTTTTCCTTTTTTCTATCAGAAATGCACTTTGTGAGGACATCAAGGCACCGAGGGGAATTTCAGTGGCCAGACTCCAATTTCTAGAGGCGATATAAATATTTTATGGAATATTTGAATGAATCTTGGACGAATCAGCATATGCGGCAGTTTTCCATATATTGTGTTGTCGTTCCTTTATTGAATCTTTTTGCGGAGCTTGCATGTAATCAGTGTTAAAGATGTTATGGATGACGTCTAGCCGTTGATATAACAACTAATTTGCTAAACAAGGATGGTTGTGCACACCAGAGAATGATAAATCAATCAATCGATAGGTACTTCAGTGTGAAATTTTTTTTATTGTGTTAAAAACCAAGCGCTTTCGGGCTATATGAAGACCATCATCAAGGTTTTCCGTCCAGGAAACCATCACAAATGCTCGAGAATAAGGGCATCGCAGTAATTAACAATTAGGTGTAAATAAAGACTAACATAAACAAGTACATCAAAGCTTCCTTCATAGAATCACGTCTATAACTGGGATAATTGATAGAGACCTCGTGAGTCACTCCAACTACCAAGATATTATACAATAGTCGCTAGGATCAATTTTTGTTTGAATTTCGAGGGTATTTCTCTAAATTTGACTCAAATAATGAAAATATCGTCTAATACTCGTTGCAGAAGGCAATTCCAACACAACGTTGCGCATTCATGTTGGAATAGGAGTTCATTCTGCAACTTGTTTCAGAATATACTATTATGTAACGGTAACAGTAATCAGAAGTTTACTCGCATTTTGAACTTTTACGTTGCTCGGCTCTGCGTAATCGGGTTAAAACGAAATTCATCCATCAGTAGAAATTTAGATTCGTTTTTTAAATTACCTATTGAAAAAAAAAAACAAAATGGTATATTATTTTTTCCGAACTGAATTGATTATGTTCGATCAGAATTCAAACTCTCCACTACCAACTAGGTGCCCCGCGTTGCATCATTAGGAGCCTCTATGCTTACCCAAACAATGAAGTGAATAGGATACAATATTTCTTAGAACATTATTTGAATATGCATGTATCATGAATAACCATACATTGGGCGGCCATGTCGAACATGCACTATAAAAATATTGCTCTCTCTCTTCTGTTGTTTTATTTACTTATTTCAGATACTTTCACCTCAAATTGAAAGTGCACCCTCTAAAGCCTTGACTATTATATGGACAATTGTCTGCCCTAGTGTTGGAAAGTGAAAATTCTACAATTCTAACCGTCGTCGAGTAATCCTTTAAAGCTGTTAGTAAGTGATAGGTCTAAGATCCGACCTTCATCGAGCTGATAATAGAATAAAACCTATTTTATAATGAATTTCGTATATTAGATAAAAAATCAGAAATAGGTTGTCTGGAGAAATAATAATATCAATAATTTTTCATCAAAATCAAGATAATAAGAAAATTTTATACTGGATTTAAAATATGAAACGTGTAGAATGTGGATACCAGTAAGGTACCTCGACATGATATGAAAATAAAAAAAAATTAATATCAGCATAAGCGTTGTTTCATTGTGAACACATTGATGTAGGGTTGTCTGCAAAAAATTTGGTCCATAGAGGTTTCGAATTTGAAAGATTTGAATTTTTATTCGTGTGGAAATGAGTGACAGAGAGATCCATCCTTCTTTCTTCTTTCTTAGCACAATTTTAACATTCATTGAATTGGTTTTTTATCAATCAAATGATTTGAAAAATTACTTTGCTGAGGGACCTCCCACCTGTTTTTTTTTCATTTTACACTCTCAAGGTTTTCATAATTTCTTAAATTTTTTTATTGATGTAAATGAAGCTTTTCATTACAATCCCATCAGGCTCAACTGCGATGTTCGATGCTCTATTTTTACAGGGTATACTTCAGTGACAGCTCGTGCCCTTTAGGTGTGGGTTGGCCAGATTCATATTAATAGATTTAGTGGAAAACAATGAAAACTCAGAAAATTCGAAAAAAAAACGCGACATTCACTGATTTTCTTAGTCATATCTTCATAATTAATTTCAATTTAACCCTCAACTGGCGTTGTCAATTTTGTGACGTTATTGGTGGGGTGGGGTCTGGTTGACCCCAATGTTCAACGGGTTGTTTTGGGGATGATATTCAAGCTATATTTGAATATTTTCTTTTATTCGGTAGTAGTTAAATATGATCTTCAAATTATATATGCTTATCTTCATAATTTTGATTTCAATATCGAAAAAAACCAGGTAATAAATTTCTAATGAGATAGTCCGGACTTTTGTTAACCGAAATGGAAATTGGTTAAATAAGTAATAAAAGAAAAGAAAAATGCATTCATTTAAGGTTTTTATGGTTTATTCGAATATCAAATCCAAGAATGTGAACAAAAAATTACAAAAATGGGATATATTCCATGAAACTGCAAGCACCGAAATTTGGGATTTCAAATGAAATTCTGGCAGACGTATGACCTACAGTCACCATACATTGGTAGAGTACATCTGCTGCATAACATTTTCTTTTTCTCATCATACTTCATATCACAAATTCCACATCTCTTTCGTTTCTCGTTCTGTAGATTCACATTTTCGATCTCTTCTATTGGTAGAGGTTTATGAAGTTATATTCCAATAGATAGGCGAATCTCTCTAGGCAATCAGGAATTGTAGTCTCATATTGAGATAAGGCTCCTGCAAGTTGTCTTGCCTATGTTTTGCAGAAATCTTTCTGTTTTTCAAAATTATTATTACTGTAACGCACAGTTCCAGAAGTACTCGCCATCACGAAATAAAACACCAATACTGTTGTGGTGCCACACAGACCCCAACACAACTTTAACACTCGATATCTCGATCAAAAAATAATTCAGGACGAGCCTGCATTTATCGAGTGCTCATGGATAACCTAACTTGAAGCTAGATGGCGCGGCAAAGTATAAACTCTGAAAATGCATTATTTAGAGAGGATTATAAGGTGATGGGGGTCTTGTAGACCCCACAACGGCAGTTGAGGGTTAAGTGCATAACAGTACGTGAATAGTGCTTGAGAAGCAATTGTTTTTATTTGCGATTGTAAACCTTTAATTTTTCCTGCCATCCCAACCACCCTTTCATCAGTTTGTCCTACTAATGTAGTCGTAATATTAAAGATATTGAAATTATCTAACAAGCTATTGAGAATATCATTCGCGGTTCGAAAAAATCCAAAATCGTTCTGATATTTAAACGTTTCGAATGAAGCGGGAAATCTGGGAAAACATCTGATATGTGTTCCCGTCTATTTCCTAAGTAACGCACCACGCTGCACATTTCATTTCGGCATCAAATTTTGGTCCCAAAATTTTAGTCACCGAATCAATTAAATCTTTTGTTTTGTTTTCGACAAACCGCAAAATACGAAGGACATGGAGAGGATCAATAAACTTACTGGAATTTTCTTCTAACGTCTCGGCGAATTTAACGCCCTCCTTGATTGTCGAAATTAACACTTTCATCGTATCCCGCTTTAGTGGTGATGGGAAAATGATCATGTGCAACAATTGCTTCATCCTTTTACGATTTTCGCTATCTGTGAAACTCTTTATATATTTGCGATGAGCACTGTCCAAACTATTCAATATGTTTTGTTTTCCAAACAACTTCAATTTGAGAGACGAATGAATATGCTGGAAGCTGGAAATGTCATGTTTACTGGAAGCGCGATGAATTTCCTTCTTGTTATGGTATTAAGACAAACAGAAAAGACTCTCTTGTTGGGAAAATGGCCGGTAGTACTAAAGAACAGTTTTTTAAAAAGGCCAAATTATGACTTGTTGTGTGCTGAAACAGATTTGACATAGAGGGTCTAGAAATTAGTAACTTTTCAGAAATTTTTTGTCGTCGTATGAAAATGTGAAAAGTTATTTCATAGAGAAAAAGCCGCCTATCGCCGCTATTTAATATTACATTTCTTACATTTGCCATCACTGAAATTATCAAAATTCAACCATCTAATAAATTCGTAATTTTATTAGCAAAATAACGGATTTAGCCAAAGAAAACTGAAGAATCCGTGTTCAACACACTTTCTCTGTTTCAAATACATCCAACTCACCCTATTCAATTTCAATTTGGGATGCACACCTACTAGATAGAGGTACATCTTCTAATATACGAAATTTAATATAAAATAGGTTTTATCGAGGGTTTTATTCTATTATCAGCTGGGTGAAGGTCGATTTAGGTTCGGATCTTCTATTTTTCAGTTCTTGTTGATCATTTATATTTACTGATATACCATTTGACTTGATACGTTAGGAAAAGTACCTAACCTAGGAGCTCCAACGCGAAAGAAATTAAAAATTCCAAAAAATGAAGGATTAAAAATAATCTTTCATGTTCAACATCTTCATAACGATAAAGTTTCGGAGACCATGTTACAGAATCAAATCCAACAGAGGAGACCTGAATAATAACGTCCTCCTCCTGTAACCCATAACATACCATGGCTATGGTATGTAATAATATTATATAAAATAGCATAAAGCTATGTGTGCTATTTTGAATGACTTCATTACAACGTGCACACGTTACTAATTCGCTTTTTTTTGTTTTACAAAATTCTAAAACGTTGTAGTTTTGTGAATATGCATATATTATTCTCAGGTATAGATATCAATTCCCCGAGTAGTCTTTGGGTTCTATAAAGCAATAATGTATTAGCATTTCGGCAATTCCTCTTATCTACCTCACAAATAGAATAACAGATGAAATTACAAGTTCTTGGTGGCGTTTCGATTCTTTTGAAGAAAGAGAGAAGGAAATACACAAATAAAAGGCTTAATAACCCCTTCCATTCCAATGTGAAGAAGAATAATCAAGGTCCGTGTATTATGCGAGTTCAGCCTCGAAATGTGTTAGGACTACGTTATCGATACGAAGGATACAGCGGAGATGTCCTATTTATCCAACAGAATGAAGTCTATCGGCACGTCGGGAGGAAGCAGGGGTGGAATTTTAACATCGGTGTACTTTTGTTCTGTTTGTACACAACAGATGCAATGCTGTAATGAGTTCATTACAGCACTACATTCAGTACTGTGGTGAACCTATTTTGATACTGAAATAGAAATATGTTTGCAAGAGGAAGTAAGAATGCGAGCTAGAATCCCTTATGTATTAGGTTAAATTATGCACAAAAAATTTGGAATAAACAAAAAACTAGAACTCCCTTCATCGACGTTTCGAGTACTTCAACAACTCATCAATCTTGTAAATGAAACTCGCCACACTATTTGAAAAATAATTCATATAGTAGATACACATAAATATAATTGGTGATATAATATGAAAATGTGAATTCTCTCGTAAATAACTCAGTGAAGTCTTCTAGACGTCAAGTGGCTCATTTCTTATATGACGAGCCCACTCATTCCTGAAAGGAATGAGTTAAGACAATAGTCCTTTGTCATGTTCTAAAATAATGGATATGGACTAGTTTCAAGCAAATTGAGAAAATGCCGACATCTGAGAAAAGCAGCTATAGACCGGATTCGTCTGTCTCTTCTGCAGTTTTTGAGAAAAACTATGGATCCTATGTTATTTGATCTTTGGAGACTCCCCTCTCAGGTTCTTACGACTCAACACTCGCGAGTCCAAGTAGGGTGGAAATTACCGCTAAATATAAAAGTGGCAATGTGGCTCAGGTGAGTTTATTGTATAAACTACATTGCTTACAATGATCTTCGATTTTCATAAAAGAGTGTTGAATTTTGAATTTTTCTTTTAGATACCGAAAATCGATAATTCTCGTGACATTTCATATAAACAGATTAGAATTTTCTGAACCAAACATTCTGTGAATCAATACAAAAATGAATTCTCATCCGTGAGTGTTGTGAGAAAAAATATTTTTTCTTCACAGAAACGATGAGTCGTATCTTCCCCTATTGAATAAGGACCTAGATGATCCTAGATCTTCAAATTGAACCGTTATACAGGGAGATTCTTGAGGAGACCATCAGATTTTAGGAGAAGTTTACACTGGTCAAGGCAGCACCTTAACAATGTGCGGTTGTTGTCCGGAGGCCTTGATGGGAGGTCTTCAAAGTGATCTGTCTGATTTGGTCGATTTTTCTTTTATTCATTACTGTTGTATGGCTTGATTAAATTTGATGTAACTTTCAGTATAGGACAAAATGATTGTGTACTTTCAATAATTTCAGCACTCTTCAAAATCAGTATCTTCCAATGATGCGAAGATCTTCCTCAGTTTTAAAGTAGTTTTCCCAGTTCAAAATTAATTTCCAATCGCTCATATCTTGATGTAGGTATTGCATCTTCATACGCACATAAACAAAAAAAATCATGAATGAAAACATATGGGAGGCAAAAATAATGGATAAACATGAAATTTACATTTCCCTAATGGTTCCCTCGAGTTTTGAGAACATATTTCCAATTGATCTGAAAGTTTGAGAAAAATATTTTTCTCATATCTTTACCATCCTGTTGAGATTCTATGTACATTAGTTAGTCATTATTAAGGTGTTTTTCGGCACACTTCCGGTTCTCCATAAAAATATTCCTAGGACGTAGGAGTAATTTAATTAAAAAATGTTCTCATTCATGGTCTTAAAAAAGTAAATGAAATAGTGAATCACAAATGTATGAAAAATTGTTTTTTCAAATTGAAAATTTTCCATGAAACTTCAATCCCTTGAAAAAGAGGAAATCATTTCGAAAATTGTCTGAAAATTTGTTGTTAATCCTTAGTTTTGTCCTTCATATGTTTCGAATGGTTATTCTGTATTAGTTTTCATTTAAATGCTTTCATATATCCAAATATGAAAATGAAGTTTTGAAAATCTACTTTCGAACTCAGAAATAGCTTTGTATAATTGGAGGATACAGCATTACTATCCAGTTTTTCTCACTACTTTGGAGCAAAATTGTTATATTGCTTTTTAATTTAGAAATTTTTTTCAAGAAAACCTACGGTGTGCCAATGAAAATGAAAACACCTGAGAAATGACACATCATGGTAGAACCTGAAATAGGTAACGAATGATTGAAAACAGAATGTCCAGGGTGATTTTACAACCTGCAAAATTAATCTGAAATCAACATAATTCTCACCCTGTATTTTCAAAAAAGTGTTAGAATCATTGAATGTAAACAAACATATTATTCTACTTTGAAAATTTCATCAGAATTGATCAAGCAATACCAAAGTTACAAATAAAAGAAAAATTGGTCGAATCGGACAAATCACCATGCACACTCTCACTTAAAGCCCCCTACCATAAACCAACCATTGTTTCGAAAATGTCTTGGCTAGTGTAAACTTGCCTTCATTCTTTCCTCCATAAATCAGCTGTCACCCAGATTTCCTTTCCTTATAGCCCAATGTTTTACCACAGTATAGACACAGTTTGTGGTTTTACCTATCACTTTCTAGCAGCACGGGGACGAGGTAATACCTCGAAAATTTTTCAGTTAATTCACGAGTTATAATATTCATCAATTGATTTGTCAATGTGACATTATTACTTAACGAAACTGACAGATTTCCACGCCCCGCTGAACTAAAAAAAAGTCGTATTCAGGACACACCCATTCGTTTACACGTGTTTGACGCTTTTGTTAGACGCTCCGCCCCGCTGAACGCTCAATAAGAGCGTCCACTCAGGCCTCACGCTTAAGCGGTCGATTCGTTGACGCCAGTTTTTACATGCCCCAGTATGAAAAACGCACTATATAGTCAATTTTTGAGCATGAAGTGGTGTTTCGTGAAGAACGTGAGAATTTGCAGCACTCCAATAACGCTTGTTCTATTTGGTGACGAAGCCATTCAACCAGAAATGCGCTTCATCACTGAAAATGGTTTTGCGATAAAAG
Organism: Hippodamia convergens; assembly: GCA_038502775.1. NCBI lineage: Eukaryota > Metazoa > Arthropoda > Insecta > Coleoptera > Coccinellidae > Hippodamia > Hippodamia convergens. Next base: position 21,813,731 of record CM076610.1, read on the forward strand.
TCTCCATTTTCGGCAAACTTCTCTAGCGCCCAATCTGAGAACGTGCGACGGTTAACATGGACAAGAGGCTTTAGTTGTTCTTTTAACTTGATCTTGTAAGCATGCAGGCCAAGAACCTTTGGCAAAATGAGCCATAGTGTGGGCTGACTGATGCTAAATTCCTGAAAACGTCGTGAAATCAATTGATTTGGATCATTTGCGACGGACATTTCAACGGCAGCAATATTCTGGGTGCTGCGAGCGCTGTACTCTCTCTGGTACAAGAACATTCAACAGTGAATATGTCGATTCAAATTTTCTCACCAAATTAAAGTTGCAATCAAAGACACGAAATTTCCGTAGTACTTAATTACTCCTTTTGAACGTTCTACATTCGTGAGTCTTTGCATGATGAAAATGTTTGAGTTTGTCAGAGTTCTGATAGTGACAGCACACTGATTGGTTCAAGAGAGTGATCACAGGAGGACGCCAAAAAAAAAACCATTATATTCTACGTTCGGCTACTAGACGAGAAAATGCTCTGGAAAAAGCATATAATAAATTCGAATTCCGCAACGCTTGTCCTACTTTTATTCGGCAGAGATAACAACACTGCATCCGAATATTTTTCTGGAGAATGCAGCTCCGTCTATTTGGAGAAAATAATGACCGTATGAGTGTAGTTGAACCCGAGCCAATTACTAGAATTGACTTGGAAGCTGAACCCCATTGAGAAATAACGGCCAACTATCGCGCATTCGGCGAAAACTCGCTGCAAAACCGGTACCTACTACACCGGAACTTGCCGTGCACTTGACATAGAATCAAATTCTCATTAGTAATGGCTGCATTCCAAAGAGGCATAAACATGAAAAAGCGTATTGTTTGCGAATAACCACGGGGGCTTGAAGCATTTGAATCCCTCGTTTCGAAATGAAAAATTCGAGCTGACTGAAACGCGGAAGTTTCACATCGCTCTATTCCGATGAGTTCCAGCACTCAAAGGAAAGTATGATTGTCGAGAATGATTTTCTCGGGTTGTAATGGAGCTTTCCCGGAACAATATAAAGTGAAAATACATAGAGGATTCCTGTGTAACGTATCTATTCTATTATGCAGAGTTTACGTGTTTACTGGAGTAGAAATAGAAGACAATCGGAATTCGGAATATGGAGTGAGGAGGATGAGTGTTTATCATTTGATCATTATACCTCATCTAGGCTGTGATGATTTTAAATAATCGGGTTGACTTCCAGCAGTTTGAGTGAAGTAGCAGTAGTGGTGAAGGTTCAGAGAGATTAGATTTTTTCTTGGACCTGTCGGTCTTATTCTTATGTAGTAGATTCAGTGAATGATTAATAGGATGAATGCAATAACGACAGTCGAAATTCGAATTCACAGTCACTACGTGGCGGTAATCTCCATTACGACAAAACTATGCTGCTAATGAATAATCTAAATACTGCTCGGAAGGCTTGTCACAGAGAGTAAGTATTAGCATTGTATACTATGGTATCAGTAACTCTCTCAAGATTTTCGTGACCTCGTTTACAGCGGCATCTCGCATCTCAATAGATCGCGGGAAATTCTAATTTGATCGATGTCATTTGATCAAACTCAAATATTCGGGAGCTGATCGAATTCAAATTTCTCGAAATCTATTGAGATAACTTCCTACTTCCATGAAGTCCGATAGATGTCGATGTGAAAGCGTCTACAAAATTTCATGAGAGTTTCCAATCTACGTTAGTATTGATATATGCTTGCTTCTACGCCCTTTCATATTGTGTCATCTCATAAAAATGTGACCACCGAGCGGACGAGAAAGCCATCAAAAATAGAGAAATTTCAATTCGGAATTCAGTACGCTGAATGTTATACATAGATTAGAAGAGTAGATTACAAAGTCTCGTGTAACTAGCCGAAACCTTCTATTGCGCCGTCTTTAAACTTGAAAACGACTGATGTCGGTAATTGAAATAAGTGGCGCCAGAGAAAAATTTGTCAAGAAGATGATCTAGTTATGGTGAAAAACATCAAAAAGTTACTCACAGCTTTAGATGACTGCATGAATAAACATTTCAGCTTAAGGCTTTTAAAACAATTTAGTATAAATTTGAACTGCCCCTGATCTATTGAGATGAAACATGATTCGTGCTTCTAGCCTGATATACCTATGTTGCTGTAAACGTTGTTTCTAAATTTTGTGAGGCGTACCAATCTACTATACTATACAATCAAACTATGATGTCATGTTTTGTAGAGATCCAAGAAAAAACTTTTCTTCCGAAAATTATTCAATTCTAAATAGCTTACGACAAGCAATGAGATAGACCATAATGAACATTTGAAACATTTCCATAAAATGCTTTTATCGAATAACCTATTAGTATACCCGATAAGTAGGGGACGGTTGGGCAAAACAGAATAGTTCGGGAAAACGGGATATAGGGCAATCTTCGAAAATAAGCTACACCATATGGGGACTGGTAGTATAACTCGCTGTAAAAAAGGCATCTTCAAATAGAGCAGCTGATAATTCAGATAATTTGCAAATTTGTGGTGTGTCACATATGTTAGAGTTCGTAAAAATAATGCAGTAGTTCCGAAGATGAAAAGGAACATGATGTAGCCTGCACAGAATTTCACTCTTAATCAGAGACTGCTGACGGTTGGATCGAAGATTATAGACTATACAGTATATATAATCTTAGGGTTGGATAATGTGCCAGGATTGTCGTCTTTGGTCTCACGAAGCTTGTGTCGGGGTGGAGAATGATGGTGAGCCGTTCTCCTGCGATATTTGTCGTTGCTGAAGTGTCATTTGTTTTTCATTACATAAATATGAGTTTCTTAGTGTATTTGTTTTCATTTATAAACCATTTTAACCGACTAGGAGGGCAAAAGAGGAAACTTCAACTTTTCTCACAAATATGACTCGTTATAATATGTAATCATCGATCTATTCAGGAATTATCAGTATTATATAGACGGGACAATGGAGAAGTTACTATGCAAAAGTTGCAGTTATCAAAAGCTTGGTTAGGGAGTTATGGGTTAGATAACGTTGGCTAACCCGTTTTATCCAACTCTCTTCTACACTGTTGACATAAGTTTGATTCGATCAGTCCGACAAATTCGCCATTATAAATAATATATTATATTTTTAATAAATAAATAAAGTTCTATATGGGTTATTTATTCATTCTTAAATTTCGACAGCATGCTCGTTGTGAAATGATATTTTCAAGCTAAGTGTATATTGAATTCCTAGACTGTTTATACTATCTAAATTGCGGCAGCATGAAGTAGCAACAAACGTCGAATTTCATTATTAGGGTAGATAATTACTTGAATTTAACTCGATTACCATCGTGAACTGTTCTAATCAATTATAAACAAGCAAATATATCAGAAAATTACTGTTATCCGGAGACACAATAACTTACCGGATTAAATAGCCATCTAATTCATTTGTAAACTGAACGTGCATGGAAGAACCAATTATAATCTCCAGCGCAGGATATACGATTAGGGTTTCGGCAGCGATGGAGTCATTAGTAAACGTTCGACGGAACAAAAAGAACTTTAGATCAAGTGTAAATTACCGCAAAGAAAAACGTGTGGAACAACTTGCAGATCTTTCTGATCATTTGTTTGGTTTAGAATTTTGCTGATTTAGTTACAGTTCTGTATACAGGGTGGGTCTTTGACTTGAATATATATTTTAACAGTAGATTCTTGAATTAAAAAAAATACTTTTTTATTACATTTTTTTTGATTCGGTCTTCAGAAGAAGATATAGCCATTGTCAAGATTAATAATGAGTTATGCCACTCCTAGAGACATAGCACTGAAGTTTTTCAGGGCATTAGATCTACCGCGCAAAGCTTCGAGAAAATTTAATTCTCTGAATTTGAGTTGCATTCAGTGAAAGTTTCCAATTTTCTTAATTTCTCTGATATCCTATTTAATAACTCGAAAAATACACATTTCACGAGATTTCATGAAGAATTATTTCATTGAACAAAATGACCAAATATATATTTTATTCAAAAGCTCCCGACTCACCTTAAACAGTTGGGTCCTCTGAATTTTTGGTATGATTATGGAATATAATATTATGTAATGGTCATCATGGAAAAAATAAAACATGTGAGTGAATATTTGTGTTCCTAGAAGATTCGATAAATCAAGGCAAACTCATATTCCGAAAATCAATTCATTCGATAGAATCATTTACGAGAAACAATCGAAAATTACATTTTCTTATTGATTTTCAACAGCCTGTATCTTTTCAACTGAGACGGATCGGAAAAATATCTCGCGTTAAAATATATGTACAGGGTGGTGAGATTTCAATGATTCGGTAGTTTCATCTCCTAAATTGAAAGAGATAGGAAAAAAGTAATATATGAACATATCATTCGAAATTGAATTGCTGAATACCGCAAGTCGCTACTGTGTCTAGTTTCCGTGCTACAGGGTGATTTTGGAATTTGGCTAATTTTTGTAATTCGCTTGACCGGATTTTTTTTCAATGGAAACCATAAAGTGCTATTATATTTTTCAATAAACTTTTCTTAGACAATTTTAAAAATATATATGAGTTCATTTATCGAAAATTCCGAAAAAAACATTTTTCTATCAACAAAATCAAAGGATATTTTGATTTTGCTTAATATCGTTTAAACTGAGGAGGTCATAAAAACTTAATATTCTTCAATTGTAAGCTGGATATAGAGAACATAAGTTATATTACTATACAGATACAGAGTACAGGAGTGTTTCTCAAGAACTATTGTTTCTACTATGATTTCTCTACTTCAATTAGAAAATTAACAGTATTTGGAAACAGAAATTTTTAATCTTGAATCACAGATTCCAGATAGGTTGTTGGGAGCCTGCTTGAATTATACAGGGTGTACCAAGTTCGACGGCCTATTAGGCGTTTCTGGAGAACTAGACTTATTTGAAATCTGAAAATTGGGATTATGATATTGTTTGACATAATCTACCGAGCTAAAATATTCTTGGAGCCTGACCACTTTCAGTTATACAGGAGAGAAAAAAAAATTTTCAAAATTTTATTTTTCTGTTTTTTTCTTTTTGAATTTGATAGAGTATGCAATTCTGAATACATTCGTACTCGAATCGTTGCATTCGTCGAAATACTTCCAAAAATATCGAGAAAAATCTGAAGAAAAGAGAGAAAAGGGTATTCGGTATTATGTTTGTTATTCCTTATCTACATATCTTAAGCACGAACCGTTTTCACATTTTTGAAGTCAAAGACTGTGGAAATATTGTACATTTTTAAAATTTCGAAAAACTCATCACAGGGTGTTCCAAATGTTGGCCAAAAATTGGGATCAAGATTGGCCCATAACTTTCGTTTTTCAAATTAGAATCCTATTTTTTTATGATTGCGTTGGATTGTATGAAGAAAAATGATGATAGTGTTTCAACATGTTAATGCTCCTAAAATTGATAATTCTTGAGTTATTTAGGATTTTCTGAATTTATGTGGTACGTAGCGTCAAATTCATTCAATCTGTTTCATTTCAACTATGACCTGGGTCATAGAAGATGAATTATTCCACTAATGATATACACTGGAATACATCCGTACTGAAATCGTTGCATTCGTCAAAATACTTTCCGAATTATGAAGAAAAAACTGAACAAAAAAAGGTAGATAAGAGTATTCGGTATAATGTTTGCTATTTCTAATCTAGATATCTTGACCACAAACCGTTTTCACGTTTTTGTAGTCGAAGACAATGAAAATATTTTACATATTTAGAATTTTGAAAAACTCGTCACAGGGTGTTCTAAATGTTCGGTCAAAAATTGGGATCAAGATTGGCCCATAACTTTCGTTTTACAAATTAGAACCCTATTTTTTTATGATTGCGTTGGAATCTGCGAAGAAAGATGATGATAATGTTTTAACATGTTCATGCTCCTAAAATTGATAATTCTTAAGTTATTTAGGATTTTCTGATTTTATGTCGTATGTAGCGTCAAATTCATTAAAGCGTCATATCAACTATGACCTTGGTCATAGAAGATAAATTATTTCAATAACTCACTAGTGACACACCTTTTTGTTCAATTCATTCATCATTGTTGTTATGGAACAGGTTTTATGAATTTGACGCAATGTACGACATGGAATCAGGAAATACTAAATAACTCAAGAAATATTAATTTTAGAAGTATCAACATGATAAAACATTATCATCATCTTTCTTCGCAGATTCCAACGCAATCACAAAAAAATAGGGTTCTAATTTGTAAAACGAAAGTTATGGGCCAATCTTGATCCCAATTTTTGACCGAACATTTAGAACACCCTGTGACGAGTTTTTCAAAATTCTAAATCTCATCTCAGTGACAAAATCTAATATCACTTCTCCAACCTCATGATAAAAGATCTCTGAGCCTGGGAATTGAAAATGGTATTCATTTCGATGATTACTATTTTGAATTCATCTATGTTTCAAAAATATATGATGAAGTCTATCATAATATAAATTTGTGAAATTGTCTAAAAAAAGTCTATCGGAAAATATAATAGCACATTAGGGTTTCCATTAGAAAATTTTTTTTTACTTAGCGACCCTTCTCTATTCTACAGACTTAACTAGTCGCTGATCGTTACCGAGGATGTCTGTCAATTTCATTCTAATTTTGAAATTTTTTGAGCGAAGATAATATCTGGTCCTCAATAATAAGCTCATTCTGAAAACCGATTCTCCTTTTCCGAAAATCGCCACAGTGCATTCGTCCAGAATATAGGTCAACCCAAATGATGAAAACAAACTTCCTCACCCGAAAGCCATATTCAAAACATAAAGATATTTCTTATCTGAAGAAAACTCCATATCCTTGGCTATCCCCAGTTCTCATCTGAAAGGATATCCTGGAACTTCAACGAGACCTCAGCAAGTTCAACAGAATTTCGTGGCGAAAAGCCATCACTTTGCGATCTATTTTCAGTCTAGGAAACTCCGGAATCTATTTTTCGTGTCAATAGATTGGAAGATGGGTATACGGTCGGTCAAATTGGATCCGACTTGACCCGTAAATTATTCAATCGGTGTTCCACACGATGTGTATGGAATGAACCGTTGGTCAGTTGTGTTCCTAGTTTGATTTCCCACAAGGAAACCTGTCGATACGGCTTATCTTTAATGACGCTGCGCCAGAAGAATCGGAAGCAGGACGAGGAGGATTTTCTGCAGCGATGTTTGAACCGAACTACGACTTGAGGTAAAATTCTGTTATGACTACCACGTGCCTGTTCTCTCACACTTCTGACTAATAACCTTAAATATAATAGTTGAAACGTCACATTGATGAGTTCATTTTATGGCCAATATTTCGAATTAGGAGAAAGAAATTGTGTTAAAATGTTCTGACCTTCATTATGTATTAGAATATTTATATTAAAAGCAAAAAGTAGAATATAACATACGAGAGGCGCTTTAAGGAAAAATCAGCTACTTGAATAATTATAGAACTTATATATATATATCGGGTTTTAAACAGATTAAATCTGCATTCCCACGCCTAAACGCCATCTCCTTCTGTCTTGGGCATCCTCCTCGTTCAAATGCCGTTCTTCCATTGACTGACGGACCCCTTCAATCCAGGATCGACGTGGCCGACCTCTCTTTCTTTTTCCAGGTGGTTGCCAGTGATACATTCGATGCGGCCATCTCTCTGGGTTCATTCTTAAAACGTGTCCAAACCACCTAAGTCTTCGTTTTTCTACTCTTTCCACCACAGTCTCATGTGCGTCCATAATACTTCTGATCTCCTCATTCCTCACCCTTTCTCTTCTAGATCTTCGAGCACCTCTCCTTAGATAGTCCATTTCGATGGCATTGAGCTTCCTTTTAACCGCAGCACTCATAGTCCACACCTCGCTACCATAAGTCAGAACCGATTCCACCAGTGCCTTCCAATTCTCACTTTTGTGCTCTTGCTAATATTCTTGTCCCACCAGATGGAATTGAGGCATCCTAGGACTTTTCTGCTCTTTTCCATTCTGCTCCTGATTTCTCTATCCGATGTTCCTTCCGTACCAATTATTGCTCCTAGATATTTAGTTTGATTCACCTGTTTAATGATGAGTTATCATCTATCATGACTTGAAAGTTGGCCATAGAGTTCACCACCAGATATTCGGTTTTTTCTGTGTTGATTTTGAGACCCCATTCATCATATGCTGAATGTAATCTTCGTAACATGAACTCCAAATCAAAAGCGTCTTGAGCTATAACTATTTGGTCATCAGCAAAATGAATGTTGAACAGAAAGTCATCTCCCACCGGAACTCCCATTGGCCCACATCTATATTTCCAATCTTTTAGGGCTACTTCCAGGTATAAATTGAACAACATCGGTGAAAGAGGACATCCCTGACGTAGTCCCTTCGTTGGAACTATTGGTTGTGACAGCGTACTTCCCACCTTTACATATGTTATGTTGTCATTGTATAGTTCTTTTAACAGTTTAATCAATTGAGGATTCAATCCAAGAGAATGGAGTGCCTGCCATAACTTCAATCGAGGTACGGAGTCATATGCCTTCTCTAAGTCGACTAAGGCCAAATGTGTTTCTTCATCCCGAGAATTTCTTTTCTCTATAAGCTGTTGGATGATGAATAGGTTGTCCACGCATGATCGATTACGTGTGAATCCACTCTGATCCTCGCCTATTTTATCCCCAGCAGCCTCGTAGAGCTCCTTCTTAATAATTTTACCAAACAACCTAGTCAGCGTACAATTTATACTAAGCCCTCGGTAGTTGTTTGGATCGCTGCGTTTTCCTTTTTTGTATACTGACACTATGTAGGAGGTTTTCCATACTCTGGGCAGCTTGAGAGCTCTCAAACACATGTTCATTAAGTTTGTCAGTTGTTCCAGTAATAGATCTCCACCGTATTTTATCATCTCTGCCATTATTCCTCCTGGTCCAGGTGCTCTATTATTCTTTAATGTTTGGATAGCCTCTCTCACCTCCTGTATTGTTGTCTGCAGGTTACTTTGTGTTTCATCTGAATGTCCTTCCTTATCATCCTGCTGTATGAATTGTTGGCGATCCTCCTTAAGTAACGATCCATAGTGGTCCGTCCAACCACCCATAGTTATTGCTCCAGTATTCATTGTTCTGGTGTTAGTTTTTAAGGTTTTCAAACAACGCCAAACCTCCGTCGACTGTGATCCTCCCAATCTACTCTCTATTTCAGTACACTTCCGTTCCCATAGGTTATTCTTTTCTTCCTTAACTACCCTCCTCACTTGTCTTTGTAACTGTTTATATCTGTTTCGATTTTCTGCTGTTCTATTTCCCAGCCATTTACTGTACATTTGATTTTTCTCCACTATCAGACACTGCAGATCTTCCGTCATCCAACGTGCCTTCTTCCATTTGCTATCAGTATCTTTCTTAAGACCGAATGCTTCCTTTGAGGCTTGATGTATCGCATCGACAAGTCTTTGGTATTCATCATCAATGTTTGCATATGGTTGTTTGTTACATAATAATATATTCAGTCTTCTTTTATAAAGGTATCTAACACTTTCATCATGAATTAGATGTATATTGTACTCTGGATATAATTCATCCCTACTTGTTACCTCTTCGGCTTCATCCTTACTTGTGTGCCTGCAAATGTATAAATAGACAATCTCGGATAACAAGAGATAGTGATCCGATCCGCAGTTTGCCCCTCGCTTCACCACTACATTTTTGATTTTCTCATTGCTGTCCTGTTTAGTGATGAGGAAATCAATTATTGATCTCTGATTCAGAGAACTTACCTTAAATAAAACAATTTGAAGCAAAGACACTAAAAATACTCTCTGAATACAGTCTCAACGGGTTTCGAATTCAAATACTTTTTCTGTAGAATGGAATACAAATGAAAAGATTATATATTTCCCCCTACTCAGAAAAAAAGTTCCTGATTGCAAAATGGACAATAATTATTAAGTAGCTGCACTTGCCCCTTGAAGAACTCCGCATCAAAGATGCCGCCCAATAAAAACAACCGTCCATAAAACGATAATCTGGTAACGATTGAGGAGAATGCCGATACGCATCGGTACTTTTAGGAATTTTTAACTTCTTTAGGGTGCGTTGAGCGCTTTCGGAATAAACAAAAATCGTGGAATTGAATTCATCGTCAACGAAGACTTTCCATGATTTTTCTTCATCCAAAAGGTGCTCTACACGCCTCAGGAAGTTATCAATTCATTACATACCTCTGCCGATTATAGTAAGTCCATTAGAATCCGGAAAATTGTTGTGAATCCAACACTTTTTTCGCTCACAGGATTTGATAAATTTTATTAAGGGTCGTGCGAAAATCGAAAAGGAGGATCAAAATCTCAGGGGGGGGCCCTGCCCCCCCTGCGGGCGCCCATGATTAGTATTATGTTTGATAAATAGTTTTCACTACCTCATGTCTTTTATCATTGGATTTCATATACCAATAGAAGAGGAGCATGTCATTAGTTATTGACGCGGTCTTCGAAATATTCAAAGATATCAAATATATAATTCCTATTTGATTTTTTTGCATTGCCTAGAAATAATTTATTTTTTATTGGTTCATATAACATGATTACATTGATCACACTTTATAATCATACTTTCGTTTCAATATGAAGCGGTACTTAATATCGGTTTTGTTATCGGAAATATGATGAGTTTGACGTATCCATTCTACAAAATTACTCAATGCATATTATATCAAAACTGCATCCGTTTTAGTTGCAATGAATTGAAAAATCATATATTTCGTGGTTTATGCATATCAACAGGTTTTGTGAAGTTAGTTGCCTAACATTCAGCAACCTCAATGAAAGGAAAGATAGAGATGAGAGACAATTGCATTCTGGCCAGATGGCCAATCAGGAGAGAGTGTGGGTAGTTTTCGATTGAGTTACCCTTCGATTCACGGATGTTTCGAAGCTCTTAACTCGCGAAGGACCGACCTTTCGGTCGAGTGAACTGCACCTCCTGGGAGTCACAAAATTGAGAACTTATTTTTGGGGGAGGGGCGAAATGATAGAGAATTCTACAAAAATTCACGAAATAATTCAAGGTATCAGCCACATATAACGAAATCGGAGGTTTATGGGTACACATGCTTGAAATTAACAAGAATTTCCTATCCTGCTTGGATAAAAGAAGTCCGGGGTGAATTCGAGAACGACTTGGGAAAATAAATGAAATTGGACGCAGGTCATCAGCTTTACTTCCTTCTTTCTATAACTCACGGTTCCATCGATCCTGCCAATATAATAACTAGATACGAAGTCTGACCTATCGGACCATACCGATACAATTCCGTCCCGCTCGCTCATTCAACTCACGAAACCACGGATTGGTCGATAGCGAATCAATCCTAAATGGCCAGCTATGAAAAGAGATATTTTTTTATCATTTCGTTCAATCGGCCGTCTTTCCCGAAGAGAAGGATGTTTTAGCGGCATTTCATTAATTTGGGAAGAAAATGGGATATCTACAGGAAACACGGTGTTAATCTAGGATTTCAGATATTCCGGAGGCTTTGGGATCGAGAAGATGCTAATTAATTTTAAGCTCAAGTTCGAGCATCAAAATATAAGTTCCATTGATTGGAGTGTGTTGTCGGTTGACGTTGTTTCTTTGTCTTCTAACTATCGAAAGTAGGATGAACGCAGATTGTCAGCTGCGTCTGCTCATTGATTTTATTCTTTGGTAAAATATCTTTTGATTCTGGTGGCGAAGGAACTCTTACATACTGCATGAAATCGGCGAAAGAGAATCTGGGGAACAATAAATTATACCATACGTTTTCATTATAGACTTTTGAATCTCCAACGGGGTAAAGCAGAGGAAAATATAAAGCTTTGTAACATTTTTGCATTTACAGGATACTACTCAAATTCTGCAAAAAAAAAAATATATATATATATATATATATATATATATATAATATATATATATATATATATATATATATATATATATATATATATATATATAAATATATATATATAGGGTGACCATTTGAAAACGAAACAGACGAGATTACAGACGAAATAAATTTTTTCTATAGAAATGCTCGGACAGGTCGATTTCTGTTTCAAGGGGGACAACTTAAGATGTAGGTTACGGACGCATAGCGCTTCAACCCTTGCTACTACAACCCTCACCCCCAATTTTTGAATAGGGAAGATGGGGTGAGTGATACCTCATTTGAAAGGTATTTTCCAATTACCCGATATTCATTATTTGGTGTACCCAAAATTTCAAGCATCATAAAACAAAATATTTTTCACAAAAAAGCAGATTCCATACAATAAAGAAATATACATGGTTGGATGTCGGGTACATGAAAAATCAGAGTTAATTACTTACCACTTTGATGAGATTCAAAATATTGAAACTGCCCTTCCCTAACATAGGTCCATTTCACAGAATAATAGGAACAAAATTTTCAGAAATATATTTCATTCGATAAAAAATTAGCCTTACTTTTGCTTACAGATTTATGAAATAAAGAGAAGCAAAATAACTCCCCAAATTACACAGAAAATGTGTGTCACAGTGTGTGTCATAAATCAATATACTTCTTAAAAAAACAGATTCCCGATTTGGAAGGGGAACGGTTTTGACCTAACCACTCATATTGAAGAAACAATTTTGAATAAAATTCCTGATTTGAGTTGGCGATTTCGAACTCTTTTGCAGCGTTTATTGCAATTAGTGTTTGGAATTGAGGATATATTTAGTGTTTTGAAAGATTGTTGTTGTGACTCTCACTTTTCCTTCTGTTCATACATTTTTTTTTTTAATTTTACATAAGGCATCTCATAACTCAGACTTCACTTTGAATCTTTTTTGGTTCATTATTTAGATTTATTTACTCATATTGTTTAATCGCATAACTACAACACAATGTAAGAAGGCGTACCTAATGATGATTCTGCTTATCTGAAAGTAACAGCTTAAATTTATGATACCAGATCGTTGATTGAAGTATACTTCAATCAACCAGAAGGTTATTTTAAGACACAGTCCATGCGACGTAACTGAAAAATTTACAACTGGGTACCTACTTCTTGAGGCCGCATCTCTCCCTACACTTGATGGTGAAAATATTGGGTTAAATACCATTTATTTCTGACTATACATATATTGTCAAGTATTAATTGCAAACTTGTTTTTTCTAATTCAGATTACTTCGTATTTCAGAACTCCCTCGAAATGATGTATTTCAACTGCTTTGAAATTTTACCAACTGCTTTGAACTTTTCCCAACTGTTTTGGAATTTTTTCACAATGCTTTGAAATTTTGCCAACTACTTTGGAATTTTTTTAAACCTTTTGAAATTTTTCCAACTGCTCTGAAATTCTTCCAACTACTTTGAAAATTTGCCAACTTCGTTCAACATTGGGGGGTTCATTGAAATTGATTTAGGTGTTGTAGTATCAATATTAAATATCAAGTGATGGAATGATAACATTCTGTGGTCAAATTTGATGTTATAAGAGCTATATTTTACAAAAGTCGTGAGGAAAATCAGTCGATTGTGTCATTTGAACTCACATGTTCACTTGAAAACGGTCTGTTTTAAAGAATACGCATTGATAAACAGCAATGCCAGTTTGCTTATTATACTAAAATTAGACAACGGCTAACTGACTCAAAATAATATAGAAGAACTTGAATTTCCGCAGAATATCATTTCAAACAACAATCTTATTGATAAAGTATTTGATAATTGCACAGACAATGGAAATTATGAATAAGGGATGAAAAAGCAATACACGCGCCTTTCAATAGAAATATTGAAATAACCAACAATGATTATAATCTCTAAACTTGCGGGTGAGTACAAAATCTACTATAGCCATGACTCAATGAAAGACCAACCTGAAAGAGCAGTCGAATTTACAAAAGAATTTCTAAATGGTGTCAACATTTCATACTTGACACCACATCAAATTGAAAAAAACTGCGTAAAAACATTGAAGCAGTCCTGTGCTCGATTTACCTTGAAACACCAGTAGTGGGAACAGTTGCACGATATCTCCATTTGTTTTGAAGAGATAAAAAACTTTTGATATTTTATGGATTTCGAAGATCTCCCCTTACTTTATCAAAACTTTTTTCGAGCACTTTTTCACTGTATTTAAGTTGTTTTGTATATATAAGATGACAAAGAATGAGTTCGTATCTAAAATGAAAAATTCTTTTTTTTTCCACCCTCCATACGCGAGATAAAAAAATGTGTCTTATTTCCAGTGGAATTGCCTATAGAAATTTTTAATCGTTTTCCGATATTTTTTTAAAATAAAAGGTATGCAACCTACTGGAAATTGATAAAATATTAAAATTTAGTTATATCTGAAAAAATGAAGATATCGTGAAACGGTTTGCACTAATGGTGTTTTCACGAGAATCGAGCCCAGGACTCCTTTAAACGTTTTTACCAGAAACAGTCTACCCTGTACACTAGCGTTTGACAATGAAATATTTCGCATTCAAAGGCGCTGGTTTGATCTAGTGATACCTATATTTTTATCCAGATTATATGTTTACTCGGTAGATCACACGAAGAAGCATTTTCAAACTAAGAATTCCACATCGATGTTCACTTCAATTGATTGAAACCATTGAGAGAAAAAATATTATTCACCAATCCTCTTTCGTACGCTCTCAAAAGAATATGTGTTTCTACTCTAAAGATCCGCTTGCAATCCCATCGACACTTTACTGAATCGAAACTTCCATTTCGAGATCGAGAAACGTTCGGCAGGACTTTACAAATATTATGCTCATATTTCACATTTCTGTCGCTGTTCCTCGGCTCCATAAGCCGCTATTGTTTGTTCGAAGTTCGAAACATAATTTATCGGAATGTTTTTCTGCTATTCCTCCCTCCTTTTCTGAGGATTGTGCGACACCCCTGAGCAAGATGTATGGATAAAGCTATTCGTGAGTGTTTGTCCAGGAGCTTATGGTCACTTGAATTTGTTGGTTATCGGAATTCGCACATTGATAATTTTTTTTTATTTGATTTACGATTATTTGGACAAGTTGATGGAATTTTTTCGCGATTGAAATGATCGTTTTCTTGAAAATTTAAATGGAAAATTTTCGTTCGGAAAAAATAAAAACAGTTTTCAATGTTGATAGACGTTTCTCATTCCTTCCAACTTCGAATTTTATTCTGTTACTCATACCGTGATTTGTGTCATCAATCAAAAACAGTTTTTTTTTCGAATAGTCAATGAGTTTCGATATACAGAAAGTGGAATCTCAGCTCGGAAAAAGTCCCATACTTTTTCATAAGAACTCTTAAAATGTGAGAATACCTATTCAGTTCAATTGATAATCAAGTAGTTAGTGAAAGTGAAGTCATTCAAATATGAAATCTCAATTGAAATATTTTCTGGGAGGTTTTTGCATATTCCTGAAAACACTTTCAGTCTCTGAAACATGAAACAAATAGAAAAAATTTAAAAATAAAGAAGTAATAATAGGCAATATTGACACGATTCTGCGAAGTTATACAGGGTCTTTCACGAGGAACCTCACCCATATTTATACGGGAAACTACTGAACGTATTTTCATGAAATTCAGCACTTATGAGTATTTCACGATGCTGATGAAATCTAAAATATTTTCAAGGCATGAGCACCTCTGGTTTTTCCGGAAATGACGTCAACTTCCGTTTTTCAAATTAGAACACCATTTTTTTATTGCAGAAATAGATTCCTTAGAAAATTTTAAGTTATTTTGATGTAACATTTTTCAGTTTTGGTTGGAAAATTCTCTCTGAGCGGGAAAAGTCGAAAAAAAAATCGAAAATAGAGCTCCGCTGAAACAAGAATAACTTCGAGGTTTTTTGATGGAAAATTTTCATTTTTGGGATTTTTCAAGATGTAAGACTGATGTATCCACTTTAGAAATCGAAATCGCGATTCATGATACAGGGGGTGAAAAAATCGCTTTCAAAGTTAGGGATGACAAAATCGTGAAAAATCAATTTTTTCAAATTAGAACCCCCATTTTTTTATGGCAGATATTGAATCTACGTTAAAAAATAATGTGAGTGTATGCATCACACCCTTGCCCTAAAATGGATATTTTCTGAGTTATTCACAAAAAACTGTTTTTCGTCTTGAATTTTCAGCTATTTCTTTTCCCTTCACGCCAAAAAGATGAAATTTTCAGGAACTGTTATTTGAACCATGCTGTAGATTTTTCACCCCTTCTTGAAACCGAAGTCAAGTTACTATTAGGAGAACCATGGCAAACTCTCGCAGATATAACTAGAGAAGATGCTCAAAGTTTTGGCTGTTAATTTCTAGACATTTATTTATACGTCTCAGGAATGCTTCGTGCGTTGCTCTTCTTATTTCATCGGGAGATCTGCAAAAGTGTTTAAAAACCAAATTGAGTTTCAAAACTATGAATCTAGAAATCTAAACAAACCTGAACGCATTTCTGACTCGTTCTATGTAGTCCTCTTTATCAGTCAGGGGAGTTGAGTAGACAATATTTTTTATCCTACCCCAAACATAATAGTCTAAAGGAGTTAAATCGGGAGAACGTGGTGGCCAAAGATGTGGACCATTGATCGCCAACCATCGATCTTCAAATAGCCTGTAGAGGATATTTGACACATTGAGTGAATTGTGTGGAGGCGCGCCATCTTGTTGATACCATAAGTCATTATGGTTCTGTACTAGCGGCTCAATTATTTGAGTCAATATGTCAGAATATCTATCTCCTGAAAATTTCATCTTTTTGGCGTGAAGGGAAAAGAAATAGCTGAAAATTCAAGACGAAAAACAGTTTTTTGTGAATAACTCAGAAAATATCCATTTTAGGGCAAGGGTGTGATGCATACACTCACATTATTTTTTAACGTAGATTCAATATCTGCCATAAAAAAATGGGGTTCTAATTTGAAAAAATTGATTTTTCACGATTTTGTCATCCCTAACTTTGAAAGCGATTTTTTCACCCCCTGTATCATGAATCGCGATTTCGATTTCTAAAGTGGATACATCAATCTTACATCTTGAAAAATCCCAAAAATGAAAATTTTCCATCAAAAAACCTCGAAGTTATTCTTGTTCAGCGGAGCTCTATTTTCGATTTTTTTTTCGAGTTTTCCCGCTCAGAGAGAATTTTCCAACCAAAACTGAAAAATGTTACATCAAAATAACTTAAAATTTTCTAAGGAATCTATTTCTGCAATAAAAAAATGGTGTTCTAATTTGAAAAACGGAAGTTGACGTCATTTCCGGAAAAACCGGAGGTGCTCATGCCTTGAGAATATTTTAGATTTCATCAGCATCGTGAAATACTTATAAGTGCTGAATTTCATGAAAATACGTTCAGTAGTTTCCCGTATAAATATGGGTGAGGTTCCTCGTGAAAGACCCTGTATATGGAATATAGAAATTGTCTGACGAAGAAGTCTGATTTAGATTCCCAAACGTTTCGCTTCAGAATTCAAAGTATTTTCTTTTTGTTCATTGTTAACAATTTCTTCTTGTAAAGTTTTAGCCCCTGGCAAATTAGTGCTCAAATTCTCACGCAGGAGCCTTACTTCTATCATTAAAATTTTTTTTCTTATTGTTTCTTGTTTCAGAGACTGGGAGAAAAAACCCGAATAAAGTTTTCAGAATATTCAAGTATCAACCCTGGCAATTCAAAAGTAATGATGAACAAAATTGCTTATTTTCAATTTTCTCAGGAAGAAACTGTGACTGTATTTGAATCTTCTTTTATGGAGCATTCAGTAGAGCCATCTTAAAAACTGTTTGAGCAGATGTTGTAATTAAAAAAAATGACTTCATATATTTACCGTTAAAAGTGGGACTACTTTTGTCGTTCGCAAAATTTGATTGTCGTTTTGGAAAAAAAACTGGATACCTAGTGGGAAACAATCAAAGAAATATTAGTGACGTTCATAAGACATCGAAGAAAATGACTTTGAACAAGGGCTAGTGAGAATCTTGATCATGAAGTAAACTGAAGGAACGTGATGTCATCGAACCAAAGTAGCATTAGACCTCTTTCTGAATTATTACTCGTCATCAGTACAGCTTAACGTTTTTGTCGATGACAAGTAAAATAAGCTGCAGACCTATATTAAATGAGAAGAGTCACCTAGTAGAGGAACGTCCGCACCTCACCCCAACAGAAACTCTTCATGAAATAGATTTTTTGGAATCTCATGTAAAACTTCGGGAAGTGGAAAACGCCTTCTAATGCGGTGAACGCGAAGTATCATAAATGAAAGTGGTTTTATGACGTTCATAAACCGTCGAAGAAAATGACTATGAACATGGGCTAGTGAAATATGTATCAAGACGTGAACTGAAGGAACGTACTGTCATCGAACCAACAAAAAAAGGAATGAATGTTGAGATCTATTTCATGAATTTTTTGTTTAAGTGAAATGCGGACGTTTCTTCGCCAAGTGGCACTTCTCACTGTTATGTCTGGGAAGTGCCACACATCATTGAATGGTCTGGGTCTAATCTTGGTTGCCATCGACGAAGACGTTAAGCAATACCGATGACGAGTATTAACTAAGAAAACATGTCTACTTCTACGTTGGTACGATGACGGCAGGTTCCTTCAGTTTACTTCATGATCGAGATTTTCATTAGCCCCATGTTTATAGGAATAAAAACTCAAAATAGTATCATCGGGTACAAACTGAATATTTAATTTTTTTTGTTCTTAGAGTTCTGCTTTTCAGTTTCATCTTGTGGGCTCGGTGACTAGCTGAATAAATGTTGACTCTGCGAATCAAACCAAAATGATCTGCAATATTCTAACAATGAAAAATTGAATAATGTACAACATGAAAAGTCCTCAATGAAAATGATAATAATGAAGGAATGAAAGAAAGTTTATGCTTGATAAACTGATTACATCCCAGGGGTAAGTATATAACAACATTTCAACCTATACGGGATATTCAATAATGATAAGTGAGAGGTGTCACGCTCACTCAAATACTACTTTCAAAATCCAACAGATTATCTCAGATCGATTTTAACCAGAGTAAAATCTTAAATTCATATCTTGACAACAGAAAACTCCGCCACCCTATGTGCTAACATTACTCACTTCGCCTAGTATAGACGTTGTTCCGTGATCTGAGAATTTTGTAAGAATACTCACTTCTCTCATAATTCGGAGCACGTATTGGATCAATTATAAAATTTAGGAGATATATTAAACAATTCAGGAAATGAAATGAAAATGACCAGAGAAATCAAAGTACTGTTTGTATGTTTCTTATTAGTTTTTAGGAAAACCGATTGGACACCGGCGCGTGTTCGGGACCAGGACGAGACCGGTCGGGCGAGGCCACGCCCCCAACCCGGTTATTATGAAGACGTACAAAATACATTTCAGCCACAATGAGGCAGCTCATTTCAGAAAGAACATCTCCTGAAAGTATTACTCCTGAAGATGCCAGACACTCGAACTGGCGAAACGTCGAGAATTAATCCACGAAGACGGCCGAATTGCTCGAAACAACAAGTGATATTGAACGATGGTCGCGAAAGCCTCAATCATAACGTTATCTCAAGCAGACTGTTGACTATATCAGAAACAGTACCTTGCGGTACACCATACGTAACTATCTTCTCAGAACTCTTAGAACTCCCGACCTGAACAACTAGTCCTCTATCTGATAAATAGCTCTTTAGTACCTCATGTATGGGACCTCTGAATTCATTTGTCTGAAATTTCTCCAGTGATCTTATGTGACAAACCGTATCAAATGCTTTACACAAATATACCAATGATGGAACTTTCTCATTTCCGCTCCAGTGAGTTCCCTCACTGCATCCTCCGTTAAGGTTCCTCCGACGAATCCATATTGCCTTTAACCTATCTATTATATCATACTTTATGATATAATTCATCGTTCGATTTTTTTATGCATTATCCCAAAGATATAAAGCACCTTGTCTCGAAGCATTTTAATAGGCTGAAAGAATTTATATTTCATGTTTTATCTCCTTCAATGTTTCAGATCCGAGAGAACTCCGGCTTTACCTGACTATTGTCCTGCTGTGATGTCTTCTATTTCTACTGGTCAGCAGAAGCCGAATAGAAGGTGTTACATTAGGTCTCTTCACAAGGTCCATTAAAATCTGGTGGACAAACAATTTGATGTGCATAGATTTTTCCGATATAGGTGTAATGTTTATTGAATAGGTTCGTTTCAAATTATCACCCCAAAATTATGCTTGATTCCTTTTAAATGTTTCTAGAATTATGATTTAGTTACCACCCAACAAAATTCACTCAAAATTCAACGCCGACAGTCAGACTTCTTTAATTACTAATGCATATTAGAGGATAATTAATAATTCCTGCAGCTCTCAAAGGATTCAAAGTCTAAACGAAGTGCCCCTTCTCTTTGGATGTATAGTAAGCGCGCTAATTGCGATACCGATCAGAAACGAGTAGACGGGCAGTGTGGGAGCTCCCCTTCATACACCTTCGATGGGGCGGTTGTTTCAATGTTAACATTGTCCTACCTTCCAGGAATTACACACCCCACAATACGTATGATGATTAAATCGATATTTCATACCTTGTAACTTCACCATGCGCGGTGAATTTATGGTTTTTCCAATCTATTAATATGAATGTGGGTTCATGACCAATATGGATATTAATCAGTTGGAAGTGATGGTTGTGCGGTGTTCCGAAATGTTAATCAGAAGAGAAGGGAGCTCAAATGTTCAGGACGCTTTTTCGAAATTAGAGTATTGTGATTGGGAATTCATGAATCGTAAAATGAATTCTGAATTTCCGATAATTTGAATTGAATTCTTTTCAAACTGAAATTGTATTGAATCGTAAATTCCGCCCGGAATTGAATTACTACGGGAAAAAATGGATGAGAAATAATGAATCTAATATACAGAATCTGGCGTTCTGTGTTCTATTGGTAGAAGTTATCGTATGGATAACACGAATTGTCGTGGATTATAATTCTTACGAAGCTGATACTGATTCCTGTAGGATTCTGAATTTTGTCAAAATTTTCACGGTTTTTTTTGCTCGTCTCTGGAACCGATGATAACTAGTTTTTCAGAATAAAAGTAATTAGAATAATCGCTTAAATCGTTTGGAAGGTGGTGTCATTCTCTTTTCAAAATTGTTATCATGTCCATGTGTCTTGCAAAAATCAAAATGGCAAAAAAAAACAAAAACGTGTGCAAATGATACTATAATAATATTAAATTTATACACCTTAAAGACTCACTTGACATTTTGTGATTTTCAGATAGTGACATGAAAACTAAATGAAATACTTTCTGTGGAAAAGTTTCCTCAGAACGAGTTATTTTGTGCTGGAAAGTTGTTGTTAAGGAATTGTTCACATGATTTGAATGCCTGGAAGATGAAATAAATTTGAGATTGAGTAGATAACTTCAATAATGTTAGAAGAAATTTTTATATGAGGTTAGGGTGGAGCACCACCTCATTATGCAAAAGTTGTACGTGAATGGCTAAATAATCATTTTCATTATAGGTGGATGAAACGAGCCATAGAAGCACCTATTTCATGGCCCGCTTCTTCACACGACCTCAGTCCAGTAGATTTATCGACATGGGATTACATGAAATCTAGGGTACAAACTGAAAATCGAAATGTTGAGGAGCTGTGGCAAGAAATTCTTAAATTAATTTACGTTGTTAAGGGTCGATTTCATAAAACTTTGTTTGTACCATTAAATTAATTGGAGCTACCGCGATTCGTTGAAATTTCAAAACGAGTGATTTGATTGGTTCGAATTCACGTAAGGTTTTTCAATCGCACCGTTAAAGTTTTATGAAACCGACCCTAAGAAATGACCACCAAACCGTGTTCGGTGTAATGATTAATTTACGTCAACGCGTCAGAATCTGTATTGCCGAGGACGGTGGACATTTCTGATTCAATTCATTTTAATCACTCTGTATTCATACATATTTATTTTCAAACCTACTGAGAACTCTTATTCTAATTCAAATCTTGATGAGTCATACTTATCAGTACATAAGTAGGGCTCGATAATCTGGCATCCGTTTTTTCTCTTCATGCCGGATTATCGAATTTGTACAGGAAAAGAAAACTAACTTCATGTGATTTTCACCATTATCCAGCTCCAAACTTCGTCCGCCATTTTGTCGAGGTGAAACAAGAGAAAACAAGGTTAGGTCCGGACTGCCGAGCGGTAGAAACTACTCGAACCCTTCGTTAGTCCGGCGTTCAACTGTATAAAATGCCGGATTATAGCGCAGGTTACCTGAGTATCGGATTATCGAGCGCCTGCTGTACTGTTGAGGTACTATTATCAACGAAATAAAAATAACTAAAATATCGTGACCGATAAATCTCTTGATGAATGAATCTGCTGACATTATGTGACCACCAAAACTCAAATATCTCAAAACGGTTCCATTTTTGAATTTGAATAAAAGTACCGTTCTTATGCAATTTTGGTCGCTTCATCGAATGCTTCCATTTTTTTGCCGAACACCGTATATACGGCAGAATTTGCCTTCCCTGAGACTGAAACAGTCCAGAAGCAGGAAGCAAGTGGTAAATTAATACTCCATCTAGAGTTGTAGAACCCAATGGTTGTTATTAGTACTTTGCCGATATCGAACTGTCATAGCTCTATTGTCGAATAAGCCAGGGACTCTAGCTCTCTACCTGAAACTTGTACAAGGGAAGGTAGGGAATCGTCCAAGAACTCCGAGAGGTTCTTCTCAAGACCCTAGTTCCGTAACCAAGACGTGGGACGTTCGGAACGTGGATTTGAATAAGTGAACAGTCCCTCCTTTAAACGAAAACTGTGCACTGGATGACTTCGAGACATGATGCAAGGACTATTCTTTGTATCATGAATTCGAGACTAGTTAGTAAGCCCGAACTCACATCCCAGGGAAGGGGGGAGCTTAACTAAGCATAGTAATTGTGGTGTCGCAGTGGCCAAAACAAGTTGCTGTTCCAGCCAAGCAGCTGAGGATATTAAGTCCAACAGTCGCTAGCACCTCCAAGAACTAGCCGGTGCTAGCGGTAAGACTACTGAGCTTTTTCCATATCTCAAAGCCATGAAAAAAATTGTGCCAGAAAAATTTGCAACAATGTAATTAATTCATTTCAAAAGTAATAGTAATAGTAATTGTTATAGTAATATTAATGTATAATTTCCTCAATAAATTACAGATGTGTCAAAACACTAACTAACAAACAAATAAAGTTATAGGTTACATTCCAAATACAATTAAAAATATTGTATGAACTGTTTTAAAATTTATATTCCATGAACTCCTCCACAGAGTAAAACCCATTGTCAGTAAGTAGAGCCTTAATCCTCCTCCTGAAAGCCTAACTACCAAGCGATATTATTTGATCGGGAAGTTCATTGAACATTCTCAACGAATTCTAAATATGCGTGTTTTGTTTTTTTTTTAATCGATTTCTTGGGACCACGAATGTTTCCCTTGATCTAGTTTGATGGTTGTGAATCTGTGTATGTTTCACAAATTCACTTCTGTTGTAGTGGACATACAAGAGGCAGTCCAGATTGTAGCAACATGGCAGGGTAAGTATTCGATATTTGATAAAATATGGCCTGCAGCTTGTTCTTTAATCGATTACCAATCTTAAGGCACACTTCTGTTTCACAAAAACTGCTGTTGAACCATTCTATAGCCCTTTGTTCAGATGTTTCGGACTTTTCTTGAGTATTCGCTATGTTTTTGCCTTGTTCAAAAAGAATGTATCATCAGCGAATAATATTTCTTCATCTGCTGCAACGTTGCACACCAAATCGTCCACATATATTAAAATAAAACAGGCCCAAGTATAGATCCTGGGGGACACCCGAAATGATTTTCTGCCTTGTGGACCATTCAAATCAACCAACTGTTGACGGTTTTGCAGGTACGATGTCATCAGATCCAAGGTATTTCTTCTAATTCCAAGGTGTACTAACTTGGATATCATTTTTTCGCTTTGCTCAAATCCATACATTTTATAACTGCCTCCTCTGAACCATACAATGCCTCTGTTAAAAATTGTATAATATTCGTTAGTGCAGTTTTTGTGGATTTTGTTTGATCTTCGAAATCTATGCTGCTGGGCACTCAACAGTGAATTTCCCTCTAAATATGAGACCCTTTTTTGATGAGCGTCTCGAATATTTTCGAGATTACCGATCGGTCTGTAATTTTCGAGTAATTCGTGATCGCAATTCAAGATCGATTTTGAGGAAAAATATCTGTTATAGCAATTTTCGACTTCAGTTCATGTTTACCCATTTTCATGAAAATTCTACTGAAAGCATTATTGAGAAATTGATCAGCATTATTTTGAGAGTGAAAAAGTCGAAATTAACATGTTGAATTTGCTTCTGCCTACGGGGTTTTCAACAACGTTTTGACGAAAAACAAAAGCGAAAGATATCGTTGAGAATTTGTTCTCGTAACATTCGACCTCAGAAGGCTGATTGTGATTTTGAATTGATTAGCATCATCCATTTGTAATTAACTCAACAAATCGTTCTGGATATCATTACCTAATATACATATATGGAGACATAGATTAAACTGAAGTCCCACCTAAGTTACCCTACGATATGAAAGAATTCAATGCGGATATAAAGATCTCAGGATGAAATCTCATTTCTTTTGGCGCTTACCTTTCTACCTCAGTATTACAGACGGCAGGCAACAAGGGATTTCTTTTTTATCTCCGTCGAACCAGTGAATCTCGTGGAGTTTCAGGAGTCGCAAATCCAGATATAGAAAAGCTTGGGTTGGACAGGATTCCTAGTTTATGATTACATTCGACCACGCATTTCGATATAATGCGTTTTTCTAATCTAATGCATATTTAACACTGGTCGACAAAAAAAAAAAATATGTGACATAAAAGAGTAAATAATGTGTAGGTATATCGCGATATCCAAATACAAAAATGAGTTATAACATTGTACAATATGTGATACCTATGTACTATGTATAGAAAAAAACTATTTTTCATGCCGTAATATCGATGTCGACTTTATTCAGTTTCACACTTACTAAACGTGCTTTAAATTTAAGAAAAACACACACAGATTTAAAATATTGACTTGAAATACTAATTTAATTTAAATTTTTTATTTTTATCAGGGGTCATAACTTTTCTCTTGTAAAACCAGCAGTAATCACTAATCACCCATCACGGCTGTATCCCATCGTCCTTGAATTTTCATCACATCTTGGTGGAATCTTTTATCCTGCTCGTTAGTGACGGCTTTTGAATTTTCAGTGAAAAAAGAGAGATGTGAATGAATGAAATGAATTTTTAACGACATTGATGCGATTTGTAGGCATATACAAGTCCAACTATCTGTTAGTAGTTTGCAACCATATTGTTTCCCAAAAGCTTTTTACAACACTAACGATTGACTCCCACGAGTTTTCTGAGTAGTAAGCTTCTCTGTAAAATTAAAGTCGTTCAGCAATTTTTTTAGTTGTAGCCCAATAAAAAAGCCTTCCTTCATTTTGGCATCACCTTAATTGGGGAAGACTTCTTTTGAATATTTTAATCCATCAACACCTTTATTCATAGGCTGCAGAAAGTTTTCATCAGCGTAAGTTTAATGTGGAAAAGAGGTAGAAGGACATTTTTAGGGTCTAAAAAAAGAGAGGTCTGAAGGTACGATCCAACCCTGGTACATCTGCATTGTGAGGAACATTTCCCATTGCCGACCGCAAACATGGGTCTCTTCTGCTTTCCCCCTTTTTGTAGTAACCTTCAGTCTTTTTCAGGCAAAAAAAAGTATAAATGATTTGTGAGTCCTCGCCATATCACTAATCTTCATTCACTACATCAATGATACGCTACAAATCACACCCATGTTAGCCCACCGTTTGTCAGGTGCTTCAAGTTGGTGACTCACTAGTGGAATTTTGATATGGAAATATTCAGGGTATTTTGTGCTAATTTTATGCCAATTTGTGCCGTTTGTTATGATTTTGTGCCCATTCAGTTTTCGAGATATTTCGAGTTTTCACTTTGAGTCACCAACTTGACGCTATGACTCATATATGGAATTTTGGAAATATTTTTTTTCGATAAATTGTGCCCATTTTGTGTCAATTTGTACCGTATGTTATGAATTTTGTGCCCATCCAGTTTTAGAGATATTTCGGGTTTTCACTGTGAGTCAACAACTTGACGCTGTGGCTCACAGTTGGAATCTTGGAAATTTTCATTTTTCGATAAATTGTGCTCACTTTGTTGTATATGTTATAAATTTTGTGCTATTCAGTTTTCGAAATATTTCGAGTTGTCACTGTGAGCAGATGAATTCACAGGAATACGGTTGAGGTGCATAAACCAAGTTTATTGAAGATTCTTATTCTTATGATCCTTATCGAGATATGAAAACTCATAGGTGATGATATGAATGTGTCAAGGGCGTATATGGCTTTTTTTCGTGGGGGGGGGGGTTAATAACCATTGAGAACGAATAACTAGGGACTTCCGGTTTTTTGAACTTGTAAGGTATTTTCTTACCACATATTTAAAATGTTTTCATTGCTAATACACTTCGCAGAACAGAAAAATTTTCAGAATTTTTTTTCAACAAGCTGTATCTCATCAAACTTCTGAAGTTTGATGACTCTAGTTTCTGAAATTATTGATTAACAATTTTTCAGAGTACCGGTGGCCATGCAATCAGCGGATAAGGCACGAAGAAAAAATTTTGAAAATTTTTCGAATTTTTATTTTTGCTATACGCTCACCGAGAATTTTTTCTAGCTAGACCGATTCAAATGTCACATAACCTTTCATTCAGTTTTAATTTGCTTTTTACGACTTTCGAGATATTCAGTTTTGAATGTAAAGGGATCCTTTTTCACTTAACTGCCGATACCTCCGGAAATACTAGTCGCCTAGCGAGTAGGATGGCGATTGGCTTTTTGTACAGAAAATTCTCTACAAGAATCTGTTTTGTTCAATTAAAAAGAAATTTTTTTATTCTTGTGCGAGATTCTGTCGCGTGCGGTTGATATACGCACGGCTGTGATATGAGAATTGAGTTGTAACATTAAATTCCCCTAATCTATCATGAATTCGTCAAGTGATGGTGAATACACTGAGATGGATGTCATGGATAATGGCGATAGGAAAAAAGATTTTCGCAAACGGAAGAGAAACAGTGATCCAAGCTCCCCCACACAACTTGGCCTCAACAAAAAAAACATCGTCATCTGAAAAAGAAATTCAACGAACAATAATGCGGTGCGATTATCGCACACATCTGGATAAAATAAGAAGTGATCGAATATCTGACCAAAATTCCCACATAAGTTATCAAGGATTATCCTCACATACACTACCAAACATAAATAATTCTAACGATAAAGAAGAGATCTACAAACACTGCAGCCAAAAGAAATTATCCTGCAAAAATGAGAGAGATTACAAACAAACAGTACAATTTGCTTTACTACATCCGAACAACTGAGAACATATTACGTAAAGATCTTTCGGACATATGGATTCCAGAACATCCTGACAGTGATGACATAATTCTATCAACAAAACAGGTTTTCTATTGAAAACTGATACGAGCAAAGCAAGTATAAAAGGAACACTCAACAAACTTGTTGAAGAGAAGAAAATCAATAGCTTCAAAGAAACTCAACCTTCACATTCGCCCCAACACCAGGCTCGAGAGACTTTAGACCTTCATATAGTGTGGAAATCAGTCGAACACGAAATTTCCGTAGAGGATATCAGTCAATACCTGAAGAACAAACAAGTGAACTATCACTATTGCAGGCGCATAATATCCAGAGCAACGAACCAACCAACTCAAATGATCAGAATAAAACATCTTGCTTGAATTCCTCTCAGAAATTACTGAATGAAGGACTCTTTTATAAACAGGGCATTACCCAGTTTATCAAAGTAATCCACCAGCACCAATTCCCAACCATGTGCCCGCTTCCACTCATTCACTCACACTCATGAACATTGCAACAACTTCATAAAAGTACCAAATGTGGAGGTTCGCACCACCATAACAAGTGTAACAGTCAGCTCCCAGCAAGGTGTGCAACATGTGGATCTGAAGAACATGCAGCTTGGTATCTCAAATGCCTCCGGAGACCCACTAAGCCAATTGAAGGAATACATACAGATTAAGCCGCTCAATAAGAAATCAAGGGAGGTCGACCCGAAAAATAACCAAACACACAAAATTACATTGTGCAATAACAATCCACGACATGATTATAGATACATATATACACAAACTGAATGGGACGAATAACACAAATAGAGATGAACTGATTACAAAACTGAGAAAAAGATTCATCAGCCAGTATTCTGTAGACACTGTAGCGCATTTCTCGGGGAGTCGACTCTACCTTCTGATGTTCGACCTTGAAGACTCAATGACGTCTTCCCCAACTCAAGCCATCCACAGTTCTAACAACGTTCAAATTCACATCCGACACTTGAAGTAATGTACGCCAATCTGAATAGTTAGTCATCTAGGAAACACCTGATTAACAACACGATCGAGAGAAATAATATAAACAGTGCGCTATTTGTAGAAACTAAAACTAATGAAAAAAAGTAACACAAAGTAAAGGAATTGGAACGTCATACACAGAAATGGAAACATTGTAAACAAAATGACCAAGGAAAATCCTCCCATTGTGAACAATTCACTGAATGAAGACTCACATTTCCTCCATTCCATTTCAAGAGATGAACAGCACATCTTCTTGGTATACACACATCCATATTCCAGCATTGAACAAACCTCTTTAATAAAGCCGCTCTACAAGTATGTGAATTGAAAGACTTCTCAACAACGCTCCTTTCGAAATGGCAACCACCCTCCAACATTCAGAATGCCCAACAATCCTGATACAACTCGAGATCGTGTGTTATACACAAATAACATTAAAAACGTAACTGCAATATATACTCATCCACACCTCGGCACAGAACACGACGCGATCGAAATAACAATCGAATTAGACAGGCCAGCGATTGAAGTAACACCAGTGAAAAAACACCTAAAGAAATGCGACATCCCAAAACTAAATATTCAGTTGGAAGATTATATAAACTCTATGGCAAATGAACCAGTCTCTACAAAAAAAGTCTCCCAATCCCACTCCACTTTGGCAACACTAGAAAACTGCCCTGACCCTGAGAAAAAAAAAATCAAAATTCTATGTACACACGAACTACCTGCATATATCATCAAGATGAAAAGAAAAAGAGGGAAATGCACAGAGATTATCTGCAAAACCCTAGCACATCGGGCAAAAAAACAGATAAATGAGTACAACAAAAATATAAAAAAACACATAATGGATTCAGGTTTGCAATGATATTAATGAATGAAGTAAAGGCAAAAATTATTGGCAACAAATTAGGAAATTATCAGGATTTAGAGAAAAATCCTTCCTGAATCAATTGAAGAGAACAACATTATATATTCAACAGATGAAGAAAAAACTATTTGCGTCATACTATCGTGAAACATTTAGTGAAGATCAGAAACCTCAATTCAACCAACAAAAATACGACGATGTCTGCAACTGGTGTGATGGGTAATTTCAGAATGAACCTACTGATCTTGATATTAAAATCGACGAAGATACCTATTAGGAAATTCTAAATAACGACAAGAACACAACAACGTCACGAAAGATAGTTTACGAAATTTAAACGAAACATGCCATGAATACTTGATTCAAATATATGAATACTGCCTAAATCGACATTATTTCCCAACCGTGTGGAAGCACGGGATAGTCATCACAATACTAAAGTCCAAAACCGGAAACAAAATGTCGAAAACTACCGTTCTATCACCTTGCTCTGTGGTGGAAAAACTGTTCGAACAGATAATAAAAACATGTTTCGAACAAGAGGTTGGCCAGAAAGTACCAAACTATCAATTTGGATTCAAAAAAAACATTCCACTGTTCATCCACTCACGATTTCATCCTCAAATGTTCAAACCAAAAACCTAATGGGAAAACATAGTGCTGCATTATTCCTAGATATCAGAAAAGCCTTTGACAGCATCTGGCACAAAGGACTGCTGTACAAATTAGTTATCCTGTTTTCTTATATGGTTGCTGAGAGACTTCTTGATGGATCGAACTTTCCAGGTCAGGGTAGGAAACTTGTCCCACTGCTTCACAAGCGAACAAGGCGTACCACAGGGATCGCCGCTGTCCACACTATTGAGCAAAGCATACTGCTATGATATCTACGGACACAACACAGAACCCGAAATGACCTTGTACTTGCTGCAATTCGCAGACGACACTGCCCTCATTAGTCATAACAACACCTTTTAAAAAACAGTTGAAAACATTCAATGGGAATGGGGACTGAAAAGAACTATAACTTGGTTCAATACATGAAGATTGCAACTAAACCTATCCAAGTCTCAGTTCATCATTTTCAATCATCGGATCACCCAGAACTCACTCAAACTGGCAATGGGAAACATACTAATAAAGTGTATTGAAAGTGCGAAATACCTGGGGTTAGAAAAAGATCACTAAACGACCTTCAAAAAACACGCGAAGGCAATGAAGAGAAAATGTATTAACAGGAGTAAGCATTTCAGGAAATTGACTTACAAAAACTCAGGAATTAACAGAAAAACGTCAACTCATTTTTGGGATGGCTCTCATGGCTGTTTGGAGGATCTTTTTGGTAGATTTATTCGCCGAGAGATATATTGGTGGCAATACTCCAATAAGACATATTGACTTATAGGACTTATAGGACATATTGACTGGAGATTTTTGCAATTCAGCGCATCTATCTCGACATTTCTGTCCTTAAAACACTTCATTATCTACACACATCTTTTACTTCGAAACTCAGTAATTGACAGATTTCACAGTTAAAGTTCTTTTCCTGTCATAAAATGCATATTTTTTTATCGTTCTCCATAACATTGACTTTCTGCTTGATTAAATGCAAATGTAAAAGGGTACGTGTTAGGAATTTAGTAAAATTGTTCCTGTTATAAGAAGAGTATTTTCATTTTGAAATTAAGATCTAAGTTGGAAAACTACATCAAAGATGTTGAAAGTCGAGAACAGTTTAAGTGTCAGCCTAAGAGTTAAAAATGGTATTTGTTTAGATGATTGCTATTTTGAATTTATATTTTTTTCGAGAGCCTGTTCGGTGTGGACTCCGCAAAGGCAAAGGAATTTTTTGCGATTTGTTTTTTTTCTCAAAAATGGAATACATAAAATTCAAGAAATCAATTCGGTCTGTAAGGTGCTGCTGTCATCACACAGATTGACGATTCATCAAAAGATTTTTCCAATTATCCTCCTATCGAAAATGTTTCTAATTTTCTCTGAGGTTTGCGTTTTCAGGCGCTCTGGATTCGGAATGGATTTAGGGTTGTTCTTGGAAGAATTTCCAAGTTTTTTCGGTTTGGAAGGAATTGGTTCATGGAAGTTCCAGTTTCCGAGGAATTTCAGTTTCATCGGGATCCGTATAGAGGCAGCGTTAACATCAATTTGCCGTAATTTCTCATTCTTTATCCAAATTATCATATATTTTGTTACATATTCATGATCCTTCTTTCAGAAACGAAAATTTCGATCCTCATTGAACCGCCTGTTTGTATTCGAACTCGAGCAACTATTTATGTTCTACTCAAGTACTGGGTGATTAATTTATTTTGGTAACCCCAATTTTCTCGAAAACGCCAGCCCTCTTGGCGCTATCAATTTTTTTCCCGGGAATATACCTTTTTTGTTGTTGTTTTGTTGGGTTATCATATCATATAAGAAAACGCTTTGAAAATCTTCCAAAAAGATATTTCCACCCGATGAGAACGTTGATATGTTTTTATTTCTTGGAGAAAAGCCAACAAAAACGCTGTAAGTAGCTGCATGCTGACTTTACGCAATAAGATATCTTGAGCAAAACATCTCAGACTCTAAAATATAATAGCTGAGAGAAAAATTCGCGAAAAATTATGGACACATTCAAAAAACTCTAGGAAGCGAGTTGCCCTACGGACTTGAATGTAGCAACTATGATGAAATATTTCGAAACTCAACTAAGGGCGTCAATAAGCCAAGTATCCAAACATTTGACTATCAGTTCAATTCAAAAAGTTTTCAAAATTAATAAATTTGTGGAAATATAAATTTTTGTTTTCAAATTATGTACTAGGTATTTCCTGTACATATCAATTTGAGTACAACGATGTGATGAAATTCACCGTTAAAATATTTGTAGATAGTTAACGAATAATAGTCCATTAATAGGTGGTTGGTATACACTTGCTATTCAAGAGCGCAACAGAAAAAAATTTCCGTTAACAAATGGATTCCAATGATTAATAATCAACTAATTTATCCCCATTTCTTCAATAGTCCCCTTTATGGAGAAGCATATTTTGATTTTTTCAGAAGGAACTAATCCCAGCATGGCTCAAAATTCGGGGTGGAATGTTATGGACGGCCCACCCTGTATACCTAATATACATTTTTCATTTGTTCCAACTCAAAATGGATTCAAATCGGAGATTCAATTCGTTTAGACAAATAGATATTGTGAAGTATAATGAAAACTTAAATTTATTTCTGTAAAGTCTGTATAATGCTATTTTACGAATTATTTTATATTTTTTGGAGACGCTCCTAATCTTTTTTTGTTAGAATCTCATCACATTGCGTCATCAAAATATTGGCAGGTTTCAATCCATTTCGAATATAAATATTGAGCTTAACACAAAGAGGGTTGAAATAGGAGGTTAAATTCATTCTGTCATAAGAAAATTGTTAAGCATTATGCACGTAACGTAAGTAAGTACCTACTGAAATTCTTTTTCATGAGAGTGTACAGTAAAACACTTTTGACTTTCCATTGGTTTCTTGAAGACGAATGTTCTACTTTTGATCAACACTGAATATCAATATTTCATTAGTTTCCACTTGGAGGGGGTTCAAATTAGAGATTCTGGTTCTGATCTACTTTGAATTTCCATATTTCATTAAATATACTAATATTTTTCAACGAAAAACATGAATGTTCAATTTTGATCTATGTTTCAAGGTGAAAGTTCAATGAATTGTCGTTTAAATTTGTGGTAGCACATGTATGTTAAGAATTTTTAGACTAATTCAATTCTCAGGTAAATCGTAAAACTTTAATTCACTGAGTGATTGAACATGAATAATACCCGTGTTGCTAAGGATCCAATAATGTTGTTTTAAACTTCGAACGAGTAAAATTAATAGTTGTGCACATACATCACGAGTTAATTCCAATTATTGAATGGTTTGGATTAATTTTTCGTTTCACCCTCATGGAGCTGAATATGATTTTAATGTCATCTTCACACAAATCCAACACTTGAAATTCGTCATGATAGTTTCATAAAATAACTCAGAGCCCCAGTTCACGATCGGAAATATGAGGGTCAAACTTCTTAGGAATGAATGAAGATGATTATTTGCACAATAATTATTTCAGATAAATCGAATTTCTTCTAACGAAAAACATACTTTATTCAGGTTTTTCGGAATCTGTATTTGGTATCTCATGCAATATTCTTTTCATGAAAATATTCTTCAACACGCAAACGAATGGAGCGTGATAGGTTTTGGATAACTAATGGCGTACCTTCTTCATTGCTTTACGAGTAAAAGTGATCCCAATCATGAAATACAATGAAATGGTGATCATTTAATATTTCATGAAAAGAAGATTCAGAGAATTCAGAGTATCTAAATTTTTTTCATTTACTAGGCTTCTCTTAAAAGCTAAACTCACCGAAACACCGTCCTAGTGTTACCCGTTGTAGAGACTTTCCCTGAACAATTTCCTACGTTACCAGTTATCGGATTATTTGGACTAATTCAGTTCACCCATCTCATCGATCCTACTACCCATGTCTCGATGCAGCTCATCAATTAGGTCTAATGTGATTTTGTGACAGGTTTGGGGCTGATTTGCAATGCTAAATAGAAGCCAGAAAAGCCAGTTCCTCCTTTTCTTATTCTCTACCGACCTAACGATCAGACAATGAACGTGAGCCACCCGAATTTATCCAAGCAAATTAACAGGAGGTTTGGGGGCAGTCGAGTGAAACCATGAAATGATGAGAGAAATCTCAACAGGGACTGTTCACCAGAGTTTTTGTACGACAATAATTTATTAGTAGCGATGTTACAAAGTTACACAAAAGTTAACAATTTAAACCTTGAATTTGATCATCCTCAAAATTGTGAATATTCGCTATTCTTCTAGGGATCCTCAAATTGACACCTCGAGGAAGAAACTTTTGCATTGTTTCCATCAATATCGCTTCCTTACTCGGTATTTTAAACCTTTTTTTTCTACTCTGCTCCCTATACTTGATTATGCCGATGTTGCTCATATGGTTTCAACGTTTAACGAGTTAGATAAGCTCGAGCGCTTGCAGAGTGATGGTATCAAATCATCTATAATTTGAGGAAGTTCGATCACGTCAGGCAATTCAAGCAAGACCCAAATTTATTAACTATCAAACAACCTCGAATTTTTCATCATTGGAATATAGGGTTCCGGGATCAAGGTAACCTACATATTTATATTGCAACCTGCGGCTTCTTGGAGACGGCGTTCGTCAAATTAGGCGCTTGGCAATCTCGCTTTGAGAATACCTGCACATCTTACAAATTCTTATCCCAAAAGTGTTTCGGTGAGGTGTTCGATGTTCTGGAATGTATTCCGACAGAAATAGTCCGGAAGCCATTTCTCAATTCGTTCAAGCTTAATCTTAAAACGTACTTTTTCAGCTGGAACAAATCACAATCTGTGAATCAGCATATTTAGGCTATTCTTCATATATATC
The DNA here is from genome assembly GCA_038502775.1 of Hippodamia convergens. Lineage (NCBI taxonomy): Eukaryota > Metazoa > Arthropoda > Insecta > Coleoptera > Coccinellidae > Hippodamia > Hippodamia convergens. The sequence continues at coordinate 21,848,691 of CM076610.1, forward strand.
ACTTCCCTCTTTGACCCGCCGCTCTTCGCAATACATTAATATTCTTCAGTCAGATTTTTAAATTTTCTCAGAAATTTCATTATACATATGTACATATGGAGGACATCACTTTGCGATATGCTCGCATATTGCCCTCTTTTGATAACACTGCTCTAAAACCTTATGGGTCATAAAGAGTTTTAATTATAAAAATAATATTAAACATGATGTTTAACCGTTGACCATAGAGTTAAGAAAGCTGCTGGATAAAAACAATACAGAAACCCTTGTGAAGCTTTTCAATAACATTTACAGGACTGGTGAGAGTCCTGAAAGCTGATTTGAATCTGTGTGTCTGCCTATTCCAAAAAAGGAACGCGAAGAGATGCCACGAGTACAGAATGATCAGTTTGATGAGTCAAATCCTCAAACTTTCCTAAAAATAATTCATGCGAGAATATTCAGGAGGTGTGATCAAGACATCAGTCACTCACAGTTCGGTTTCCGTGAAAGCCTGGGCACCAGAGAAGCATTGTTCAGCATGACAGTCCTTTTTAAGAAATGCAGGGACCGTCAAAGGAATGTTTATGCTTGTTTTATAGATTATGAGAAGACCTTCGATCGCGTCAAACATGTAGAGCTAATAAATACTCGAAAAAAAAAGGATTAGACCAACAAAATATCCAAATAATCAAAATTTTGTATTGGCGCCAGCGAGCTGTTGTAAGATGCGGTGAGTTACGAATTCGGTGAAAATCGAGCGAGGCGTACGTCAGGGATGTGTTCTGTCACCCTTATTATTCAACGTGTACTCTGAGAGCGTTTTTGCGTTTTTTCAGGGTTAATGGACTGGTTATCAACAATTTGAGGTATGCGGATGACACCATTGTTATTGCGGACAGCCCAGAAGGACTGCAACAGTTGCTCTATAAATTGACCAGAACGGGTGAAGCATTAGGAATTCAAATAAATGTTGGCAAAACCAAAGTGATGGTAATTTGTAAATCTCGCCAACCTACACCAAATACAGACGTTCAGGGTATGAATACTCGGAACGAACTGAACCTCGCCCTCTATCAGTGTTGTAATCAATGTTAATACATGGTTGTTCAATAAAAGTCCTTTATTATTATTATTATTATTATATCAAAATAAATTGTCAAAGCATTGCTGTCGATAAAAAATTTCAATACCTCGGAACGTTGATGAATAATAACTTAGATCCAGAAATAGAAATAAGAGCTAGGATTGAAAAAGGAAGATCTACCTTCAACAGCATGAAGCATCTTTTATGTGATTCCACACTTATCGGGTTGAGATATCGCTTCGAGAAATGCTTACATACACGCTGTGCCGCTTTATGGGTGTGAGGTGTGGACACTCAAAGCTAGTACAATGAATAGAATTGAAGCGCAGAATGCTAAAGATACCATAGACAGCACATGTCACCAATTGCGAGGTGTTGAGAAGGACACAGAGAGAAAGGGAGCTGTTAACGATCGTGAAGAGGAGAAAAACCACCTATCTTGGTCATGTGATGCGGAGTAACAGATGCGACCTCCTTAAACTGATAATGGATGGTAAAATCGAAGGTCGCCGAGGCGTTGGAAGAAGAAAATACTCTTATTGGCTGAAAAATATTCGCGATTGGACTGGTATGAACTGTGCTCCGAATTTCAGATTTCTAAAGACCGAGACAGATTTGCCGAGATTGTGTCCAACCTCCATTGAATGGAGATGGTACCTGGAGAAGAAGAAGAACCGTTGACCCTGATCTCGGTTAAGCTTCAGCAGTAAAATTCTCAGATGATGAATGAAGTAAGAGTCACGTTCCTGGTTATTCATACTGAGTACTTTATCAATAGCTAGGTCAGGAGGTGTAGAACAAACTAAGCTGAACTAAATGCCAACTTTCAAGGATGTATACAAGAAAGGTTCAATTAAGATTCTTCACTATGATATACCGAAAAAAAAAATTATAATGACAACAATAATGATGAATTCAATAAATGAAATGATGTCAACTCAACAAAATATTACATAAATGCAACAATCAACATGATGAAAAAGGAAAGAGCCATATTGTATAAAAAAATAACTTGTTTAATCATCAATCGACTACAGCTGTTAGGTATCACATTCAGACAGTGACATACCTATGAATGATATTCACGTCCGAGTTCGGATATCACGATACCTGCAGATACAATAGACTTGTGTACATTTGGCTCAGATCTTGGGTATAAGTTCTGTGTTTTACCCTGTCATTCAGTCTTACATGAATCATTTCACTGATATTTATTTTTTTTCAAACTCCATGATTTCGACATGGTCGAAATCGAAATGAGGGCATTCTTTGAATATATGTAGGTAAATCTGAAGAACTATCCAGAACTTGTCATCACAGTCATACTTGAGCTGTCTGATTCTCGTCTTCATCAATTGTTTGGTTTCTCCCACGTAACATTTATTACATGGTATCTCATGTACGATCCTTGAACACAATGACAGATGTTTAATTTATAATTATTCTCGACATTATGTGTTGCTTCCTTTTTTATCAAGTTGATTAACTCATTTATGTTATATTTTATTGAGTCGACATCATTCTTATCATACAATTCATCATCATTGCCAGTTGTCCTTCTCATTATTTTTTTGTATCTTTCTTGTATATGGCCTTGAAAAAGTTCGAATATACTGACGAAAAGAAGGCATTCAGTTCAGCTTAGTCTTGTTTTACACCAACGGTACCTCCCGTTAGAGTACTGTATATTTTTATAGATGAAATTCAACGCATATCTTTTACTATGATCCATTGGGTCAATATTTTGAAATTGTTTTCATATATCCAGGATTTTTCAGATAAGGTGATATTCACCGAAATGATCCTATCTATGGAAAACAAGGTCAGAATTAGTCTGCTTTTGTGTGACCTTTCATGTGCTCAAAATTTTCAGTTACTGAGATATTTCGATTTCTCGTTATTTTGAGAGCCTCGAAAAAAATTCAATACTTTCGAACTGTATAATGTGGTGGAATGAGAAATCGACTATATATTCTAGAGTGAGGGAACATTCTAGAATCTAGGATAATGGACATGAATACAATCTCGATCAGGAGGTCAAAATGAGGAAACTCATTGAAAACAAACTGAAACTATATTATCGAGCTCATTTCCCACGAAAATTATCAAATATCGAAACCATTGAATAAAATCTCAGAAGACAGAAATCGCAATTTTGAAGATGGCATATTTTTCATTTGTAAACAAGCATTTGGCAGTAATCATAACGTTAGCATCGTTTGTCATTCACACCAGCCTCTTGAATATTTGAATATTAAAATGCATTTCAAAGTTTAATGTAATTCCAATTTCGCCTACTCTATTATCAGAATAGGGCAGTTATACAATGAACATCGTATGATATTTGTGTGGAAATGATTTTTTTTTCAAACAGTCGGAAAACACAAACATTCTTTATCTTTTACGGAGGCCACATCGAAAATATTTCTGGAACGTAGATAAATTCGAAATGGCAGTCTTCGAAAAACCATTTTTCAATTCATAGGCTCATAAATTTTTTCATCATGAGTCTGAAGAGATCAACTCAGATTTTGTCACTATAGAGAAATACATGAATAGAAAATTGTATTAATTTCGATGATTACTAATTTGAATTTAGGAAATGTCATTTTATTTTCTTCGTGAAATTGTTCAGTTCGCTTCTTAAATAACTATTAGACCACACAAAACATAAATCTCTGCAAAAATCGAGCTGCAAAGGTAATGATATCGTCGATGTCAATGCGGAGTTTGATTAAGTTCAGATATTGTATAAAGAGTACATTTCTTCTAAGCTTGTGATTCAGTCCACCACATCAGAGTTGCGTTGGAATTTATGGAAGTATGTAAATCTCCCGCACATATACTATTGCTGATACAGGGTTGGCTCAGTTATTTATTTCGGTAAGAATATCTGTAGCTACAATATTTGCGTTATTCTGTCATCGAATCCTTTTTATTTGGAACATTAAATTTTTTATTGTATTATGTACGAAAATTAGTACTACAACACAAAGAGAAAATAACAATTGATGTTTTTTATTAAAGTTGCTACTAAACTCACCTTGGTGAGTTTACGTTTATGAAATTGGGCTTGTCCTGTTCATTCACATTCTTTTCGATAAACTGACTCCTACATAGCTACTAAAAAACTAATTTTGGTTGAAGATCTCAATGCGAGCTTTCCTGATTCCTCCTCCTACGCTTATCGCAGAAAGCTTATTATTTTTTATTTAATGTAATTTCCATAATTATGCAATTTCGGATTAACAGCAAGAAGCATCATATTAAAATTTGTTGTCATGATTGTCACTATTCGAAAAATAAATACTATGCTTTCCAAATTCGGATCAACAGCAAGAAGCATCATATTGAAATTTGTTGTCATAATTTTCACTATAACCACTGTTTGCCTCTTCAATTCAATTTTCATATAGAGACTATGGTAAAGGTAAAATCCATTTCAATGGTAATTTTATCATGATCTTGTTTGCCACGGTCATAGACTCAGAAGAATAGATGAAGTTGTTGAATAGTTAACAATAATTCAGTCGATTAGGAATTTTTTAGGATTACTTTTAAGTATATTCATATCCGTTTTATCTAAATATTGACTCGGGCATTCATCCAATTTTAGCGTTTGATGAGATACTTTTCGTTACATCCGTTTGGTGTTCATGGAAAAACCTCTGAAATTAGCAGAAGAAATATTAAAAAACTGATGGACAACGAAATTTATTTCCTTTCCAAAAAATTCAATTCAATTTTGTTTCAGAAATTACTGCATTTTACAAATAACAATCAAACATGTTTCCCTTACTCGTAATTCATTCAACGAATAGCGAAATTTGATTGAGGAAAAAAGTATAATTATCGCAATATCTGTAAAACTCAGCAATTAAAACTAGAATTTAACCCTTCACGGTAACGAGAAATATCTAACGAGTGAGAGAAAAACAGTGCTTGTCCAACGACGCACAATTAAGGGCTCGGTAAATGAAAATTCAAGACGTTGAATTAACGACAGAAATATCAGATGAAACGTATGTCCGTATATTTTCCACGAATGAAATGAATCTAAAAATGTTCATATCTCTCTCTGTTGCATAGTTCAGGGGAACTTAGAATGTTTCGAGAATATTATGATATATAAACGAGGAGTTTACTTCAGAAGCGATATTTTTTAAAGGGATTTCAGTACCTATTTGCATTTCAAATGATTATTCGGGCGATCAAAAAATTTGAAAGACTGATATTTTTGAATAATCCAGAATATTGTCTCTTCTGCAAGTTGGTTGATGAAGTGATTTGAGGGTCCTTAAAAAATTTTGTATTTTTCAGTGGAATTTCATTCACCCTATTGTGTACTACAGGTTGTCGATAGAAACTAAATATGAAACAGTCAAACACCCTTTATTTAATTGAAAAAATGTTATGGAATATAATATCCATCCAACGGAAACCAGGTGGATATAACACATAAACACAATCGCATTATCTGAATATTTTTATCCTCATTGTGTACGCAATTGATACAAAAATTAAACAAATGTTAGGCAGAATATTTTGTCCAGCTAAAGATTGTGTGAAAGATATGAAGGAAATTGGGCGAAGATAACCGAATTCGATATCTGAGAATGCAGTATTGATTATCAGAATATTCATTTTCACAGAAATTTCCCATTCATCTGATAGTTTCTCTACCAATTGAAAGAGCATCATCTCAAGCTTGAACCTCAAGCTGCTTTCCATTTCACTAATTTGGAGTCATGTTCAGTTATCTTCATTTATAAAAGAATGTTATCGAATATTTTTCCGTTTATTGAATTTCTTTCATTTATTCAAATTTTGTCTACATCTTTATGACATATATTCCACTGAGAGAACTAAAAAATAGTTGGATATATCGTTGAAGTATATGGAATGAAGTTTATTGAAATTAATTAGTGTATTCAATATGATGTTTATTTTATTATATAAAATACCAAATCCTACCTTCTACCTGTGGTTAACCTTGGGTGATTGTTCATATCTTCACCGTTGCACTTCAGTTTTTCTCTGACAAGTGGTGCACTTATCGATAGTTTTGGAATCTCTAGGAATTACAAAAAATTTCTAGAAAATCAATGATGAAAAAAGTGGGAATCGCTTTCGAACTCGTCACCGTCAGAGATGGAAAATAAAGCGAAGCTTATAATATACATTTCATGACGTGTGCTCCTCTCGTAGATAACGATGTTTTTAGAGATTCAAGATCCGTTTGCACCATCGTTCCTTGAATATTTATGTGACGTTTCGATCCTCAAACCTAACCTCAAATTTGAGGATTGGATTATGACCTAAAATAATTTGTCAAACTGACTAAACATTTGTTGTTTTCTATGAAATCATAGCAAAAAATTTGAAATTTCAACTAGCATGTAATCGTCAGAATGACAGTAGAGCTAGGTTAAATGACAATTATCATGAATGAATGAAAAGGCTTTATTGAACTAGGGTGAAGTTAAACAACATGAAATACTGAAATATCACTAGATAGAACTATTTGAGGGTCCCTACATAAATGGTAAAATATTGTTCTATATTCTAAGGTAATATTTAAGGGATCCTAAACTTTAAGGAACGATGGTGCAAACGGATCTGAGGCATTTGAAATTTAAAGTTAATATGGAGTGAATTTCAATGGTTGAAATTCAAAAACAAAATGAAATCAGCAAATAAGCGACCAGACGAAATATATGTATAGAAAGGATTGCTATGAAATTAAATGTTCTAGTTCGAGAACGAAAATTCAATATTTCCGCATAAGAGACTTTTCCTTAACTTCAACAAAATATTTTTTCAAATTAGAACGAATTGTTAGCAACATTTTTCGTTAATATTTTTTTTAAAAATTTTAAACAATATTTTGTAGAATTTCCTATCGAATTTTTTTTCTTGTTTCGGCTGATATTGACATCCATTACAATCTATATTCCTCTAAAACCCAATCGCATTGTTTTCTGGTGAATCTGGCAACGGTGATTCTGTTTGCTTTTTAATTTTTTTCAGAATCAGAAAATTCAATCTTATAATGAAATCACAGTTGTTCTGCTTATTAGTTAAAACCTGTTTACGTCCCTGTTTCGCTTTGCGGCATTTACCTCATATTTTGCTTCAGACTCCAGTAAGTCCAGGCTTCAGGTCTGTTGAATACCAAATTATGATAACTCATATTTCTTGGTTTCATGTTGGGGTGAAATATGACGATTTCATCTAATCCCGCCGTGATTCGACATACGCTGCTCGAAAGACGTCTGGAAATATGATTTTCCGAGGTTTTTCACATCGACTCTGAAAGCGTATGTCGCGGGTCGGAGAGAAACGTAATAAAAATATGATTACTTCCAGCAACATGTACGCGACGTATTCCTTGCGAAGTTTCTTGATTGGATCTGTTGAAATGAATTTGATTTCGGGAAGATTGGATCGAATAAGCCACGTCGAAAAAGAAAATTGGTTTTCGGTACCTGAGCAGACAGTTTTAGGAACACCACACCATTTCCAATTGTAATTCAGAAATTTTCAATTGACATTCAGAAAAACATCACTTGTATTTCAGATTATTCAACTGTATTTCGAAAAACATCAAAAGTAATTCAGATCAGTCGTTTGAATTTCAGAAAATGTCACATGAAATTCAGATTAGTCCATTGAATTTAAGAAAACATCAAATGTTTTTCATATAACACACTCAATTGAATTTGAGATATGGTCAATTATATTTCAGAAATGGCAATTGGGAATTCATTTTATACGCTCATTGATACCAGATTGCATTCCAGAAAATATGAATTGTAGGTGATTCAAAAATAAAACAATGATAATGAATTTACTTTGATTTTCACGTGAAACATTCAATCTTCAACACAAAACTGAAAAAATTTGAAGCCATACGGGTATGTCTGCCATCGCAATTGCATCTTAGCTCGGTCAATAATATTTTCAGGTATACCAGTCTTTTTTTCAATAACCCCCAGTGGCGCACTGTTTGGAATTCTGAGGTTTGTTTTTACGTAAGTTCTTATTTTCGATCATAAAAATTTCAATTGGATTGAGCATGGAAGAATAAGGGCTCATCCGCAGCAGTACTGCTACTGTGATTACGGTCTCCAATCTAGAATGGCATGCAGCATTATCACAGATGATCACTCATCTGATAACTAGTTCCTCATATCCTGCCACTGTTGCAACAAACCCTCAACCCATTCATTCAAAGCTCTATGAATGAACCTCGTATTTATATTGATAATTTATAGAAAATACAAGGGCGATTCCTGGAATGCATTAGTTTTAAAATTGATGGCATCTATCGATTCGTGGCATATCACAAAAGTATCTATTGGATAGATTTCATGTGAACTCCTTAGAAGAACGCCGGATTTACTTTAGAATTCTCTTCCTTCGTAATATTCTTTGTTCACAAATTGATTGCCCTTACCCTTACTTACTCGCGTCAGTGAATGTGCACGTCCCGAGATTGCCGGTTCGAAATATAAATACTTTTTATCTACCATTTCCACGTACTAACGTGCTTCGGTTTTCGCCACTATTCAGAGTGTGTCAGGATTTTTGCAATCAATTTTAATCATGTTTTAGACATTTTTAGCTGCACCCCATCAGATGTAAGAAGAGCTGTGTTGGGGTCATAATATGAGTGTGAACCCAGCAAACACGTTACATCGCCTGACACTTTTGTGGCGTTACATTTTCAACATGAAATAAAATCTTCATTGTGATGTCGCATATGCGTCCAAAACCTATTAATTTTGTGATATCGCTTTGTTAACGAAATGTGGAATAAAAATTTTCAACATTTTGACGATGAATAAAGATATCTCAAATGTGATTCCCAAGAGATGCAAATATTCGTTCGTATTGTGACTCATAGCCAAAGAGCGTTGAGTAATATAATATAAGATTTCTTCGATCTTTAACTGTAGAGAAACTACCGCATCTGGGTTTTATTGCCCCTAATTACATCCCAGACGGCACCCTATATTCCCGGAATATTCCTCCAATCTGCCATTAAGCCAAAAGATATTGCAATATGCGAGGCATATGCAAAAAATATGTCAAATATATCTGCTCTCAAAGGAATATTCCAGATATATGCTATCCCAGATATGTCTGGTATATGCTACGGGAATATCCATATGATATGTGTTTAGAATATTATTTAATGGTATTTATTGGTATATATATATGAATCTTCATGAAATATTACAAACGTTACAAAACCCTTTTTGAACGGTAACTTTTTATAGTGTAGGTACTACCACTACCTCGATCTTGCTTTTGTTCCGAACTCATCAATAACTGATGAGTTTGATATTTTCCAGTAAACTGTTAAAGAACTACAAACTTTCTATATAAATTATATTTTCGAGGAATCGCAGTTATAATGAAGTTAATTATACTTTGATTCAAGTTAAAAAAATAACACTTTCATTCGCTTAATAATTTGATCTGAATAAAAAATGGAATCAATGATTTGTAATTTATTTATATAATTGATACAATGAAATGAAAAAGCTGGCAACAAATTAAACGTTTTTATTTGTGAAAAATGGACATACTATACTATATCGACTGACAGTCGAGTGACTTTTTAAATAACTGAAATTTTCAATGAAATAGAAAAAGAGGTCCATTATAATTTTGATCTTATAGGAAGGAGATCAAATATATACTTTCAAAAAACAGAAAAACAGTATAATATGATATTCGAACAGATTTGTAAAGAGGCCGTAGACAAGTTGTCAAAAATCATATACTCGTATGATAATCAAATATTAGTCAGCAGAGGTGAGAGGGCTTATTCCCCTGGAGGATCGAATCACTTTTGCTCATATTTTTGTTTCCATGCAGCTGCAATGTGGTGACAAAGGTGTTGTCTGGAACTTGGAATCTTTCTAGTTCAACTTATTTCTTCTTGCTTTTCATTGAACCAAATACATTGCATTTCAAACATTTCAGAGCCATCGAAGGTTGAGGAAGTTATGTGGCCACTTCAAACCATATTTTCGCCCTTTCTAGATATTTCCTTGAATTTTATTGAAATATCTGATATAAATAAAACAAACATCATTTCTTTACTATTACTATTTTTTGGCTTTCATCCATTCTAAACTCCTGAATTTACCGATAAGAATATCAAATTTCGATTTTACTGAGATTTGACTCTCATGGATGTAAACAAAACAGATTTTTCTGATCATCGCCATTTTGTTACTTTTTCAGTCCAAATATTCAAATTTTTGTTTTGTGGTCTTGGATTGAGGTTATTTGTGTTCTGTGGTTAGTGGTTAGTAGCAGTTTGGCGTTCCAAAATCAAAATGGTCGTCACGTTGAGATCAAAGATGTTATTGTTTGAGTATTATGTGCAGCCAAGCACATGATAAAAGATCAGACAGACAGACAAGAGCATGAATATCAAATCGGCATTGGTAGGTACTCTTATATTTGGAATGCTTGAAATAGGTTTGTCAGTTCTTTATCTTTGGTTATGTATATTTTACGTTTTTTTTCAGTCAGAAGAAATGAGGACTTAACAGTGAGGAAGTGATAGAAAGGATATTTCCTATATTTTTGTTGGGTTGGGAGAAGGCAAAAACAAACTTTTCATCCCTAATAAAATTGTGCAATGTTCTCAAAGGTATAGTATAAATAATTTCAGTGATCATGAAATCCATAATTAAGTTTTATTAATATTTTTAGAGGTTCTTAATCAGAATGAAAATACTAAATTTGTTACCAAAATTTTGCTTTCAATCCAAACGTAACAACTACAAGAGCATGAGTGGATTATCATTTCAGGTGTAAGTCTCAGCCGAGCTGAACAGGTCGAAAATGTTTGTGGAATTGTTACAGATTCAGACGCAAAACAGGTTTTCTGAGATACTCATCAAAAAGAGGGATCGCAGGCATATATCATCATCTTCAAGAAGGAAGGTTGCCTCGATATAAAATGCCAACACTGCCTATTAAAATTCAAAGTAAGTTTATAAATATCAAACAATTCTAGAACAGACTTCCACTATTACTAGAGCAGTAGACGGCCTCTTATCTTGAAAATCTTAGAATCACTGTTTTTTTCAGGGCCAAATCTGCTAGTTGAGAGAAAGCCAGATCAAAAGAAAGAAAAAGGCGAGGAAGATCAAAATCTACCTGAGAGACCGAGAGAATGGGTGTGGACAGAAGGGGATGGAGACTGGGAACCGGAAATCCGTAGGATCTATGATATATCTATATCAGCACCCAGAGGTAAAGTGTGCTAAGTCACAATATCAAAATTAGACAAAAGAGTTCGATCATTGTTTCAAAGAATGTGTACTGCCATTATTTTGGCGACTTCATATACCTAGGGAGTCAAAAATGTGTTCCACTAGCTAGAATTTACTAATGTGAATCCTATATTGTAGATAGTTCGTGTCTGAAAAAATGTGACTTAACACACTTTACCTCTGAGGTGCTGATATAGATATAACGTCGGTTTCACAAAACTTTGTTTGTACCATTAAATTACTCAAAACGTGTGATTCGATTTACGTGAGGTTTTTAATTGCCCAATTAAAGTTTTGTGCTAGTTCACAAACCAAATAATTGAAGTTCACAGTTCAAGATTTATACCATTTAAAATATTACCTCATTGTGTTTTCCCTATTTTTAGTTTAATTCATCAAATGTTAATTTTTACTTATTCTTAGTTCATATTCCTTGTATTGTTTTGTAAAATACCTAGTTGATTTATATTTATATTTTACTTTATGTTCATTTTCATAATTTAATGTGATAATTTTGTTAATTATTGTTATTGTACAAAATATTCTTAAAACTGTAATAAATTTTTTTGAAACAATCTAATCAATGCATTATTATTTAGTACCGCTACAAAAATTTACATATATTTAAATATATACAAAGATATTACCAGCATATGGCATGGACAAATCAGGAGATAAAAAGATATTGCCAGCATATATGTAAGGGAGATATTCATAGATGAATCTGTATGGCATATGCCATGGAAATATTTTTGAAGATCATGGGATATTCCTGGCAGATGTTTCATGGTGACCTTGGATATTCCTGCTATCTGCCAGGCTTATGCCGTGGGAGATTTGGAATATGTTTGGAATATCTCAATATGCCAGCGGTGTATATTCATTGAATATGCATGGAATATTTCTGTGCCGTCTGGGATTCGGCCGGGATATTTTTCTCTCAGGAAGCCGGTTTGGACTATGGGGTTGGTTTTGCGTCTGACAACTTCAACGAAAACAATTTTTACACTTGGGTTTTTTCTTTTGGATCCATGATGCACCATCATTTTGTGACTAGTGTTCGCTTCGAGAAGTTCGCTGTTCGTTTGATCCGATATTCAAATTCTTTGGTTTTCTGCAATTTGAGTGTATTCATTGGTAAGTAAATTCTTTTAGTTATTGTTGTAAATCAAATATTTTGATATTTCATTTGTAGCTACATATAATAATCGTATAATGAAGTCTTAATATGTGTGTTGGCGCAGAACTTTTTGATTTAAAAAAAAGTTTTGTTCTGAGATTTGTCTTCATTTTTGCAGTTGAATATTTTTTTATTTCATTTGGTTCTAGAAATATTTCAAAAATCCGTAGAATAGGCAATCCCAGCACTTTTCAAAATATTGGGTGTCTGAAATAGTTTGTGCTGTACAGGGTTGGCAAAATTGGTGATGTTTTCTGCGAAATTCACAATAACACAGTTGGAGCATTCGAATGAAATTTGAGTTTTGTTTATTTAGAGAGTGAGTATAATTGAAAGAAACTACTTCCTTTGTTCCTTTGGTCTAATTTTTGAGAAATTATAAAATATAGGAACAGATTTCTTAGTAATTAATATCACCATATTTGGAAAGCTTATATTTGAACAAATTACATATTTCTTTAGTGAAACTGCATTCAAATCCGATCTCATTCGAAATTTTCATGACTTATAATTTCAAAAACTGAATTTCTAACTTTATACGAAATATACTTTTCCAGTAAAAACCATATGAAGCCGTTGGGGGTAACAGAAGCAAGGATTTCGTGGTGAGTTGGTGAGATGTCTCAAAAGAACCCTCACCGATGAAACAGCTGAACTTTGTTCACGGACATGACAAGGGTCTGATTACAAAACATCTAAAAGTGCCGTTATGAAGATTTCATTCAGTGAGTATTTGATTCGAGGTGTAGCCGCGATACTGTCAAATATAACTTTTGCAGTTATTCGAATATTTCTTGTAAATTTGTAGTCCAGAAATTTTTCAATGATTTTGACACCTATAAGAACGTAGTAATCGTTCGCAGTAATCGCCGTTATATCTTTATCTTCCCATCAATTGAAATAGGTTGAACATAAATTGAATAGTTGAACAAAATTGATAAACTTGCTCCTATAATCTAATATTATTTCTCAAATAATCGAACTTATTACGATCTTGCTAACAAGAAAAAGAATCATTTCAACTTTTACTCTCATTCCTTTCAGATGTGGTGAGGAAGAACAGTGGAATTTCCGAGAAGGACTTCGAAATCTATGTGAAGGAATAGTTTCGACATGCCAGACAGAGGAAGGAAAGGTAGATTGAAAACCCAACTAAATAATTAATTCTCTCACTCTCTCAATTGTACATTTTTCTGTTTCGTTTTTTCCCTTTTTTTTGTATTCGAATGTATTCTATATCTTGACTTTACTAATTATTATATTTTTTGTTCGAATAAATTTTTTTAGTATTCTCCTGCAATCATTGAATTAATTACCCATCAAAAATGGTATAATATTCATGTACGCAATGAGTATAACAAAATATGTCTCGAATGCGATGAGAAATGGCTTCCTATTTGAAGATGTCTTTTAGTATCACATCAAAATTCCTATGCGACGTCGGAAGGAAATAAAGGAAAGTGGTCTCAAAATTAACTCGCATCAGCGTCACAAATGCGACAAGAAATGGAGTTACATTTGTGACCAGTTTTACGATCGCATATTCAACTACTCATTTTTCCTAAATGCGTACTTGATGTGGCGGACATTTGGATGCAAATGCGAGCAACTTTTTAAACCATAGAGATAGAGAAAAATGAACGAGCCATTACGGTCGTCTTTTTCAGAGGATCTAATAATGTGATTTCAACTTTCTTCATTTTCTCTGTTTCTGTTTGTGCTAGAATGTTGAAATTAGAACCTTATAGAGCAATCCAGTGGCGTACCATGTTTTTTGACAAGAGGCTGCCTTGTTTAGCTATAACATAAAGTTGTGTTTTTTCTTATTGAAACAATAGTTAATCATCACTCAGAGAGAATCATCATTATTTTCCGATTCAAAAATTTACAACACATTATACAGGGTGGGCCACGTAAAACAGTTCAACCGCCATTTTTCTAAGTATTCTCCAGAAAATGGTTCGAAAGGTTAATCTCTTGACGCCAAATAGGAATTGTTAGGTTTATTCATAAATAGGATTGCAAAACCTGATGTGTCATTGGAACCCGATAGAGTTTTGAATCTTGAAGGGGCTGCCACCCCGATTAGGGGTATGATCATAGACCACTGTACTCGAAGTCGAGAAGGGTCGAAAGATTAACTCTTCTAAGTATTTTCTTCAACTTACGCACGGAAATATTGGTCTGTATGTATTTTTTTAACGTGGGCCACGCTGTGGAATGTATATATTTTTGGAACAGTAGAAAATGTTGATTCTTTCTGGATGATAATAAACTATTGTTTCCATAAGAAAAAACACAACCTTATGTCATAGCTCAACAAGGAAACCTTTTGTTAAAAATATAGTACTCCACTGGATTGCTATGAAAAAATTTGTCTGTATGACAGAAATGGAAATAATTACCAAAGTTGAAATCGCCCAAATTACAACTTTGGCCCATAACTCGAAAACAAAAGAAGATAGAGGAATGCAGTTGATGGCATTATTAGTTTCTCCGAAAAAGACAACCGTAATGTGCCATTCATTTTTCTCTTTCTCGTAGGGTTGAAAAGTTGTAGTTCATGTATCACGAATTTTGCCCACCTGTACATATATGGAAATCTAAATATTTTCAAATTCTGAAATGAGCCAACCTTCAAATATCCATTTGATTTTTTCGAGAATTTTTGAGGAAATTTGACAGTTTTGAATTTATCAAGTTTTGTAGGAAATAATTGTATTGTCAGCCTCTTCACTTCCTTTGATTTCTGAAAGGCAGACAAAATAGACCTTGATATTATATATTTGTTATTCCGTTGAATGTTGGTCAGCACTCAGTCAGAAATCACAGAATTGATGACATGATCGCCCAGTGCTTTGATACCAGCCTGACTGTCAGAATCTAAGCCTGTCACATTTTTGTTATGTACTTTCGTTCGAGGATCATATGCAAAAATCGATTGCAAGTTATTTGTTTGAAATACGCTAGCACAGCGGTCCAACGGTAGTGAACCTTCGGTATGAGACACAAGATATACTAAATGACAAAGAAACTGCAACAATCCGAAGGAGCTGTTCAAATTTTATACATTGTATACAAAGAATGAATGGTTAAAATTTGGAGAAAAAACTTCATGTCCCAGAGCTTCCAAAATCTGTGGGTGCTGGGGTAAATTTCCAAGCCTGTTACCCATGATGTCCCAAAAATACTTCATCTAGTATCCGGAGGATCCGGGCGGCCACGGCAAGAGATTAATATGGATCGCTTCAAAAAGAAGTCAACATAATGTCGGGCATTATCTTGTTGAAATATTGAAAACATGAGCCGCTTAAGGTAAAAAAGAAAATATGGTTTCACTATTTCCTGAAGGTATCGCAGCGATGTCATGTTACCTCGACTAAAGACCTACTTGCATCTGTCATAGCCCCCATATCATGATGCCTACTCTCCTACTCTCCGGTCAACATCAGAATGAGGTTCACGTCGTCTGACGACCCTTCTTCGGTCACCATGTTTACACCTAAGATGAATAGACATTCATCAGAAAAGAATACCTGATGCCATTCTACATTCCAATGTTGTCGTTCTCTGTTCCGCTGCTCAACTGTAAGAAGTAACACAAGATGGTGTCGATAGTGTTCACAATCCAAAAAAACTCTTACGACGGTGAACAGTTAGGACAGTTACAGGATCGCCTTGTTCTCCTAACCACTCATCAGCCAAAGATCGAGTTGTCTCAAATCGGTTTCTAGTGGTCACAATCTTACACATCGATTTTGAACTTAGTGCTCTTTGGACGCCCGATTCCTATTCTCTTCGATTTTGGGCCTGATCAAACCACGCTTGGCAACATCTCATAACAGGAGATTTCATTTCGTACGGTAAGTAATTTCTCGAAATGACAGCACCGATGCCCTTAGACCAATAATTCGATCTGTTTCAGATTCACTTAGTTAGCGATCACTTGTTGTTGGCGTACATGTGCTTTAAGGCATTTTAATAACAACTGCACATCGACTTTGAATTTCTTGGAACAGATGATTTGTTGTGAAATTTAAAAAATTTGCAGAAAACGACAACGATATTTAAGTACCAGAAAATTTTCGCATGAAAAAACCTTCACGATTTTTTCATTCATTTACTCCTTGCTATGCAATTTTTTTTAATTCAAACACCTCCTTCTGAATGTTGTAGTTTGTTTGTCAATTAGTATATTTCGAAGGAAATACTTGAAAGGTCTGAAGGCGACGTTCAAATTCGGCAAATTATTTCAAGATTTCAAGTTCTTTGAAATACCCCTAACGATTTCAATAATGACATAATGATAAAATCAGATTGGAATGCGTTCGCCCAATTTCAAAATAGTTGTTATAAGTCGATTCTGAAAATAACTTTTTAAAGAATGGGTAACTACTCTGTCTGATAAATTCGAAGGAAGTCTTAAAAAATTTCTACTCTGACCTCTCCGTTTTCAAATCAAGCAATCTGACACTGAACTCACTCTGGCACATGAGAGTTTCAGACCCCAGATTTCCGGAAATAGATACATTCTGTGAGTGAAGTGATCTAATTTTTCAGTAGAAAATAAGCTGAAACGAAAAAGCGAAAGAGAGAAAGGTTGTCATATTCTGACTCTGGACAAACTCCATGTATGTTTTCCGATTCTTTTCTCATCGCAACAAAAACAACGTTCGGAGATGGCAAAACAGCACCGTCAAATTCAGTTTGTGTAAACTTAAGACTCTCAGAATTCTCAGAATTCAATTACGTTCTCCCACTTGAATCCTCTCATCCTTTTAGTTTGTATTCAACCTGTACAGAGATGTAATAACGTTTTATTTGTCGTCCAGAATGGAATTCCTGCAAACCGTTACGTCTTTCACATCCTCGAATTTATCCGGATTGTCAATTACTTCTCTTGTCCCACTTTTCGGGGTGTTCGAAATCACGACTCTGGAATTTAAAGGAAGATGGGGTGGGATAAAAATGCTCGGCTTGTGTGCAGGATTTATGTGTGGATTTTAACTCGCTCGTGTTTCTGCGTATCCATCTCTAGAAAAGGAGAGGTCAGCTTCTTTTCACATGTCAACGTTCTGTGCTCTCTTCTATATCGGGCGGAATAGGGACATTTCCTTGATGATGGGAATGATGAGGAAAGTGATGAGTACGTACTCAGCTCTTGCATTTCGACATCCGAAAAACATTCAAGGTGATGTGAAGGGGACCTAGTAATTGGGATTTTTGAAAAAAATGTTTGTTGGGCTCAACTTTGCTAGGTTTGTGCTGCTTTATATCTTTTAATACTTCAATCACTCTATATTCATATGTAATAACCACTTGAGATGAAATTTTGCCGGAAAAATTTTTCGATTGTAACATGAAAGTTTGAAGCTAAAGCAATTTCGTGATTGACATTTGTATCAAAATCACGAGCCGTTATGGAGCATTCACACGGGGACAATTGACAGGCCATTCCATTAAGCCAATCCATTAATATATTCCATGAAAGTCCGTCATTCATTCACACGAGGACAATTAACATTGTAATTCCAATGGGAAGTGTCAAATTCGCGTAATTTATGTAGACAGTTTCTATCAGAATATAATGAAAAGGTACATTTTTAAGAAAAGTGAGGAAAGTTGTTTAGCGATCATCGATAGACTCAAATCAGAACGTTAATTGAAAAACCTACCTATTTTCCTACTAAGAGAGGGAATAGATGTTTTCGAGAAATACACACAATTTTTGGGAGAAGATAGATTAGACCTGGATGTTCGTAAGATTTTCTTCGAGTCAATGAAGACAAATATCGAGATAATTAGAAGTAGAGGATCTTCAGGAGTATAGGCTATGTATGAGAATGTCTCCGGAAATGGTGCAAACTCTAATTGGACCTATCAAGAAAAATTTAACGAAATCATATTTTCTGCAGGAAATATTTTCGATATTTTGAGAGTGAATCATTTTTCTTCGATTGGAATATATTACTGGAGGATTCTACATTTTGCTGAAAATTCTCTCCCAGTCTCTGGAACAATTTTTTTAATAATAGAAAAGAAAAGCCCCTGCTTAAACTCGTTCATCAGTTTGTCCGGGGCCAAAACCGTCAAAAAAATGGTTGGCAAACAATGAAACAATAAATAACAGTAATAACACTTCGAATTATTGAACTTTGTAACGTTTCGGGGTCTATATCAGACTCCTTCATCAGACAAATTCTTATTGTGAAAACTGTTTTTCGACTTTTGTTTATCATTTAATTTTTGTAAGTATTGATCTTGAATCATTTTGTGATTTCGAGAACAGTTCAGAAAAATGAGAAGAATTGGTTTCAAATTCAACAAACGAACAGTATTCAAAACACAAAATGATTTTATAGTAAAAACTGAACTTTCAAATGAGAAAAAAAAAGATCCATGAATTTTTTCATAATATTATCTGTTCATACAGTATTTTTAAAGATATCCACATAAAAATAGAGATATGGGTAAATCGCGAATGAGTGTTCCAACACCGAAAGTCACATAATGGAATGGAAAAGGTGACACCAAAATTCTGTTGGCGGAACCTGAACATATATAAAAAAAATTAAGGAGTCATCTTGTATTTTTTGGATGAAAATAATAATATGACCAATTAGGAATCTATGGGTTAATTTATTGGAGAAAGAACTGACTCCAGGAAATTTCGAGATGAAATAAAAAATGTATAAACATGTTTTGATGATGAATTATATTCTGTAAATTGGCAGAGTACAGTGTTTGGTTTCCTCAAGTATCACTCAGGGTTTAATAAAGATGGATGGATTGGATTTTCCTAGATTTTATTTTCACTTATCTCTTTTACATACAGTATATAACTCCATTACATTTTCGACTTGCGATTGCATAAGGACAGAACTGTTGACTTACTTCATACGTCAACCACTCAACCATAGAGAAACCTCTGTACTGTCACGGATAAAATTATTCTATTAACATTTGACCCTAGACAAATAAGTACACGAGTTCAAACAGGCCCTTCTTCTATTATTAAAATTTTTTCTGATTGATTTTGTTCCACAGATTGGGAGAAAGAATTTCGAAGATGTTTCAGAAATTCAGTTGTTCGGAAAAACATCTAATGTGAATCCCAAGGTAAGCATAGAGACAAAAACAAATTAGCA
Organism: Hippodamia convergens; assembly: GCA_038502775.1. Classification (NCBI taxonomy): domain Eukaryota; kingdom Metazoa; phylum Arthropoda; class Insecta; order Coleoptera; family Coccinellidae; genus Hippodamia; species Hippodamia convergens. Next base: position 21,868,389 of record CM076610.1, read on the forward strand.
TGTTGAGCGTCTATTGAAGCTGCTCTTGTTGCAATTGGTTGATAAAATTTTTTTCTCAAGGGTACTTTTCATTATAAATGCTTTTTCTGTAAGTTTTTAGAATTATTCAATGCTAGCTTTTAAACATGATTCACGACATCGATGTTTCTTCGATATTAACTAGGATGTTTTCTATCGATATCCCAACACTAGGGTAGAAACATTGAGATGCACATCAAAATGAACTAATTCATCGTACCGAGGGTGGGGGTAGGCATTGGCGCCAAATACTTTAGAATCGTTCCAATTCAATGGATTGTCCCCATTGACAGGTAAAGACATTTATTTCAATGGACCGTCCCTATTCACACCACGCTATTCCACTAAGCCAATCCAAATTCTCAGTGAAATGGCTTATCAATTAGCTTCTTGTACTGGATTGTCCCCATGAATGGATAATCCATTGTCTCCGTTCACACGATGCCAATCTACTAGACTATTGGATCGTCTCAATGGCTTATCAATTTGTCCCCGTGTGCTCCATTAGGCGAGTGATTTTGGAAAAAAATGTCATGAGCTAAATTGCCGATAAGCAACAAACTTGAATGTTATAAGAGAGCGCTGAGAAACGAGGGTAGCTATGGCAACCTTCTCACTAAAATGGAAGGGGTGGAAAAGTCATCAAAATTTTTTCCAAAAATTTCACCAGCACATTCTCATATTCGAGAGAAAAAAACATAATTGTTGGAATATCATTTCTTTAATTTCGATTTCCTTAGAAATAGACTTCTAGGATTTTGAGGAAAGTGTTAGACAGTGCAGGAGCAATTGAGATTTTGGGAAACAAGATTCAACTCACAATTGAACAAAAGAATTCGTTTCATTCACTTTACGAAACTCTCATCCAAAAAACTGATGATATCCGATATCAAAAGTTGCAAAAGAAACCAACATTTTCTCCCGTTTTTTCGATGATTTTTGATTTAGTAGTGCGATACAGATCCATTTCCAATTCAAATTTTTCTCGAATCAGTAGATGTATCACGAAAAAAGATGGAGTTGAAGCTTTGAGAGTGACCCATCTGTTTAACCTTCTGTCATTCTATGATGTTAACAATCAGAACGAATTAACTTCTTAAGTACATTCCATTTTCACATGTGTCAATCACGCGAAACTTGAGAGACCCCTCCTAACTATTCATAGGTGAAATCTAATGTTATCAGGGCACATTAGTGTAGTTACCTCTTTCACGTGGTACATTAATTTGGCGGCCAAATTCCCAACACGTCGCTCAGTGTGATTAGCCTAGCAGATCGATCGGAACTTTACGGTAATTCGATTCATTCGGCCCTGGCTAGTGTTACTTTCTCGTCTTGATCTTGATTTAACTTGGTCGGATACTGCTTCAATTCTACGATTATTCAGCATCAAGGACATATCGCTGTCGAATTATCATCCTATGATCAGTTTGGGGAAAACTACTTCATGTATGCATGTGAGAATGAGATTCTAAAGGTGAGTTTCACAGAACTTTGATTGTGCGATCTCATGTCAATCGCGGTGGCTCCAATCAATTTGACGGTGTGGAATTGACGAAGTATGTTCTTTAACATATCGTTCACCTGCATATTACTTCATGAGATTTTCACAAGTCCATCTTCAGTTTGTAGCTACATAATATTCAGCACTTTGGGTTGCAACAGGCTTGAACTATCAACTAGTAAATGTTTAGCCTTGGATTCCTATTACAAATTCAGATTTCGGAAATGATCATGTTATCTTATCAAAAAAGTTGGTTCGATATTAGCTATATTATCTGGGGGCACGGTAGTGCCCTCGCCAAGACTAGCCAAGCGAAGCGCCGTGCCGGGGCACTACCTATATTTTCTCTAAGTGTTTCGTCGTATTTTTGACCCCTCATAACTTGAGTTTGGAATATTATAGATGGACAAAATTCGCAGGATATAATGCCAGTACTGAACTTATCAAACGTGAAAAGTTTTAAGTGCATAGCTCGTACACTTCAGATATCTGAAAAACTCCGATTTCGTCACTCATTCACATAAAATCTAGCAGCTATTATTGGGAAAAAAATTAACAGAATGAAAGGATTTTGTCATGAGCAACCTACAAAAATTGAAATCCAACAAAAAAAAAAACATTTTCATGTAAAATATTGCCAAGACGAGGGCCGTATTTCTAACATTGTCAAAAAACTATCAGATCTCATGAAGAGTCAAGCTGCTAACTCTACACTCTTCTTCTTAACAAGTCCTTATTTCACAAACTCGATGTCATGGTAAAAATAAGTGACTTGGCCGTTTCGTAATTATAAGAACAGAAAAGTTGTGACCAGCGTATGAATTTTTCATCTGAAGCTCACGTGGCGAAAGAGAAACGGCCAAGTCACTCATTTCGACCAAGGACCAACGCATAGAGTTTTTGAAATGGGGACTTGTGAAGATGAAGAGTTAGCAGCTTGACTCTACCTAAGATCTGATAACTTTTTGACAATGTTAGAAAAACGGCCTCGTTCTGGCAATATTTTACACGAACACTAATGTATATGCTTGAGAATCTGCTTTAATAAAAAACTCATCAGCTCTCATGTCTGTATCTGTCACCATGTGTTGAAATAAATTCTAGAATATGAACTCGTAGTTTTAAACAACAGGAGAAGTTTCATTTTCAGTGTGAAAGGGCTATGTCACGAAATAAAAGTGGGGATCCTTCATTCTACGGTAATACCTATTCATTCATCGCAGGATATTCTATCATATTTGAGCAGAATATACCACCATCCATAAAAATTTGATCCCTGAATTCTCAATTGTTCATTTTCGAGACGATTGTGCTTCTCCCCACGACTCATATCGTTCATAGTTTTTTTAAACAAAAAAAACCGAATAGATTTAGCAAACTTCGTAATCCAACCTCATTAACTCGTAACAAATTCTTCTTTCCTACGTCCACAAAAGAACTTGTAACGAAACAAACTCTGACTCTGTTTTGCATCTCAACCCTCTGTTTTGAGCGATGACGAATGACGTTGTCAAGTCTTGAATGTTCCATTGTATCTGGATCAAGAAATCCTCAAGTAAAAATTAAACTGTCGGGATGCAAGTATATTATCATGTCAGAAACCGTTCCTTTAATAATGAAGGGCTACGTTGAAATCCGAAAAGATTCAGTTTTTGTTATCTAGTTGTGAAAGTTGAAATGAGTAGGTATATAAAACCCCTTTATATGAGCATTGTCCTTTTCGTATAAAAAGTGACTTTGTTCATAAGGGATTGTCTAGATGTTAAGGGGGTTGACGAATGAGAGCGGCTTCATGTCAACCCAATAAACAAAATTTGAGTGGGTACGGCCTTCTGCAGAAATGAGAAGGTCTTAGTGTTATTTTTCTTCCGGAGAGTTCTGAGTTTTAGGGATAATTGAAACCACGGAGGAAACTTAACAAAAAAAATCTATTTTTCCAAAATACCTACAGAGTACAATGAGGTAACAAAGTAATCCTACATCTGTACCTCAGATTGTATAAGAAAATTTAATGAAGCAAATATAAGTTTCCCTGTTCCCTGGGTTACTTAATTACGCAAAATCCAAAATAACTTAATACTAAGAAATGTAAGTTGTGAGCAGATAGGAGATGAGAGATGACAAGACTTTTGGACTTGACTATTCTCATAAAAAAAAATTGGAAAATTCTGACCTTGATCTCTTTCTTATAATTTGGCTTTTCTCCACTGGTATCCACGAAACGATCCTTCCTCTTTGATCAACTTCCGTGCACCGTCTTCCCTACACGCACTTCCGTTTCGGTTTCGTGATTTACCGACGAGTACGTGACTTTACAATACAAAATCTACAAGTCTCCGCTTGAGACTTAAAAACTGACTGTGAAATTTTCTATTTCACTCCCAAAAATAAACCGCGAGTCGAACTTCGCGAGCACGTCGATGAACCCCTTTGGTTCTTATCCCAGATGGTACTGATTATCCCTTGACGATAAAATTAACTATTCCTCTACTTGTGGGTGTTTCTTTCCCCCTTCAAAAGTTGGCATTACCAATAAGATTCCTTTTGTAAAGGTTCTTCCTCTTTGTGGGAGGATCAAAAAAATGATGCCAGTTGGCCGTTTTCAAGTCCACGGTTCTAGATACCCTTTTTTGACCCATAATCATAAATAATACCTTCTTATGTTTTTCTTAAGTGTGGAAGTGTTAGTTTTCATGAGTTTGAAGATCATGAACTCTAATAAATCCACAACTTCTATTTATAATAAACTTATTCGAAAACGACCGTTTTCGAATATTTATGATGACGGGAAGAATAGTTAATATTTGTCACAGTTTGATTTCTTTGCGTCTCGTAGTTAGACTGGGCTGATCGGATTTATTTTAATGCGTGCTGATGATAACGTAGCTGTGGAACCGATATGCATTCCTCGGATACAGTGTCGTATTAAGAGGTTTTCAGTATTGCATTGTTAATAAGGAAATTACCACTTTCCCCATTTATTACATAGGGCTAATATTAATTTAATTTGAATATGGAGCTCTTTGTTTTACGTGCAAGTATTTCTAAAAAAATTTACTGAAATTCGACGAATCTGCCACCATCGATAATATATTTTGAAGTATTACCATCGACAAGAATTTTCCAAATTCTTGGGTAAGTAACTGTGCAAGATGATGCAGATAATCATGTCGTAGTTCTATAATTTCATTCATGAATGCATTCAGGGTTCAATGAATCATTTGTAATTTCATTCCGAAAAATTTTTACTTGAAAAGTATATTACTCATTTAACCCACAGAATGCAATAATTTAGTTGAAAAGTAGTGATGAAGACCCTATAATGACTAATATAATGGTTTGGATAGGTTTCAAACAAGAAAACTTCTTGTGTACAAAGCCGACGTTTCGTTTATTATGTAAACATCTTCAGAGCTTCAAAATAAACCATCTGGTAAATCTGAATAAATCAGCCAAAAAAGATAAATCAATTGTCAAGAGAAAACTTTTTTATAGAACAATCGAAAATATATCAGCACCCTAGAGGTAAAGTGTGTTAAGTCACAATATCAGAATCAGACAAAACAGAGATTTTTCAATTCCGTTATTGTTTCAAAGAATATTTACTGTCATTATTTGGTGACTTGATATATCCAGGGAGTCGAAAATGTGTTCCACTAGCTAGAATTTACTAATGTGAATCCAGTATTGTAGAAAGTTCGTGTCTGAAAAAATGTGACTTGATACACTTTACCTCTGAGGTGCTGATATAGAAACAACCAAAAAATCAACAAAACAAACAACTGAAAATGCATGATTATTTTTTTCCTTCCCTTTTTTTTTCTTCTTGACCAGAATAAATTGTAAGAAGAAAATAATTAAGACATGTCGACATATTATCTCTAATTAAGAGTCGAATCTGTTCATTCTGCCACATCTCGTAGAACAAAACAATTTTAAAATATTTCATTCTAGCACCGTTTTCAGTAATATTAATTGATGACATGTTGGCCTCCTGCCACGGATTTATTTAACATCTGTCAAATTATATGAGATAGAAAACAGTTCTGCCAATCAATAATTTTCAATGCAAAAATCACTTAACTAAACAATATTTACGGCAATATTTCATTAATTTGGATAAAAATTCAGCGAATTAGAGGAAATAATATATGATACTCGTACAGACGGCTCATTCTAAGACTCGTTCATACCAAAATTCGCCACTGGCTCGCTTCTGGATTTTGAACTCGTGTAAGAATATCAATGCCTTCGGCACTTGTATGATAATTAACTATTACGATTCGCCGTGTCATGAGGAATGGTTTCATTTTTCAGTTTACAAATATGTTTAAATATTGATGATCTAGAGTATCATTTGAATGAGATAATCCTCCAGAATAACATTATTCAATAGACAATTTTTAGTTGTAGCTTGATACAATTTCTGTATTCTGAGCTGATAAATGTAAAAAAAGAAATTAACTTTACATTGACTTCTATGAATAAAAATTGTAAAATGTTCGTTATCGATATATACTTTCTCATATGACTCAGCATTTGATTCGTGGACATAAAAATAAAGGAGGAAATGTTTATCCCCATATGCATCCAAATATCCTTCATGAGAAAAAGAGAATTATTTTATCAATTCTCAATACAAAGAAGAACCAATATATAAGATAGAATAATATATTATCTGTTATAATTCAATACTTGCCTGAAATTCCAATACTGCACTAAACAAACGTAGCCTAGGATATCGCCAATGCAATTGTTAAATTGATAATTAAAATTTTTTGTTGAATTATAATGGACCTCGAACAAAGCGTGAGAGTGTTACCTATAGTAACAAATTGGTGAATGTAGACAAATTGGCGAATGCGCGGGTAAAATTGTTACCCGGTAACTCCCGTATATGACAAAGACCAATTTTGTATATTCAATTCGAGTAGATGTTCACTATATGCAAAGTTACCTGAGAGATCTGTGAAGGAACGAAAGCGTGATTCTCACAGGTAGAGACGGGCATATTTGATTGTTGAATTGTTGAGGTTTTATTTCTGAGCATTTCATCGCGAATAGGGTGGGCATTCTGCATTATCTGTGATTAATTTATTTCACACTCTACAAGCTCAGCAACCAGACTTGAAAGTATTCATTTTTTTCTGAAATATTGGCGCTGACGGACGAAGGATATTGAAATTGAAGAACATGATTTATTTTCACCACTGCATCCACTGTATATTTGACAGGTTCCAGACGTATCGATTCTATGTGTTGAGATTTCAGTTTCTTCAATGCAGAAAAAACTTTAATTGGCTTTTTCGAACCGTTATATAGGTTGAATTTCATTGTGATATAATGAGATGAAGCACCCAAATTTTCAAGACATGAATCAGATAAGCGGTATAAATCAATCCCAGAATTGAACTGTAATTTTGCACTTAATAGAAGAAGATTTATGGCTACTATAACTTTTTGAGCCTAATTGAATGAAAACAGAGACCATTGTTTTATCTGAATTATAAAAGATGGAATTAGTTACTGTTGTCGGAGCATTTGAAGTACAAAAGGATTGGCGCAAACCAGCCTGATAGTCAGCTAATAAATTATTTACTAAGAGGATATCGTTTTCGTTCATTATTCTGAGCGGGCTTCATTGTGGTAAGGTTGCGCCTTCCATGAACTTCTTATAAAAACTGATAAATTCTTTATTTCCAACAGGTACACACCCAGTTACAGAAAATAATTCAATCCTGCAGAACCAAACCAAATAAAGCTTGAATGCTAGAGATTGAAATGAAAGAAAAAAAATACGGAGACAAATTGATAATATCAAGACCCAAAATATTCTGTTCATCGTCAAAACGATATATTCATTAATCAGTTTTGCAAATAAACATAAGATGCGAAAAAAAAACCGCGCAGCATATACGGAGATTGGAATTAAATATATACTCACATACATAACGCAATACGACTTAACTTCATTTTATTATAAATGTGTTGATAATAGACGCCGATGAGTCGAAGTGTCAACGAGGATAGTCAAAGATTATAAAACTCCTCATATGATCTGTATACCAACATACCACTAATATTCCCAGAAAGTTTTGCCCAAATTTCAGCACATTCCTTGAAAAGCTAGAAAGCTACTATAGGTGTATCAAGTCTTCGGACGATTTTTCAAAGAAATGGCCCACACAAGTGGAAATAATTTGAAACAGAGGTGAAAGAGAAATATCTTCAGTTAAAATGAAAGAATATACCATTCTCTGAAAATTACAGACATTACTCTTATTCACTCCTCGATGAACCCACAATCTGGGTTTCTGCAGGAACTCATCTTGACCCTGAAGAGTCCTTCAGAGGTTATCCTTTCGGAGTCTGAGAGAATTCGTGTAGGAAATTTAGGTGCCAGTTATGATTGGAATCTTTGAAGTATGCTCTCTACGACATTATTTCTCATATTTTCAGTATCATGATGGTGATCCGTATAGAGGATTTCAGATTTATATTTTCGTCAAAAAACACAGCCTTCGAAAACATTGAATCTATGTAACACTGTTTTATTGGGGAAAAATCAAGGTATTATAGATTATATCCAATAAGACAAAGGTTAACGCTTTAAGGAGATGCTACCATCAATAATACATAAATATTGTCACAATTCAGAATTGTTAGTTCCGAACTGTGGCAATGGACTGACGGAGATCCAGACTGAGAGTAACCACCGGAATAGCGTCGCCGTAGTTCGGAACTAGTAATTTTATGAATTAGAGAGCTAAAATAATACAATAAATGTTGAAACAAAAAGTACCTAAGCTGAGGTAAAAAAAGAACGGGGTACCATAACATTCTTCGTATGATACTATAGTAATACGATACTATCATCACTATTATCATACGATACTATATACAGGTTGCTGCTATTCATCAGAAAAACACCATGGCTACTTCTCAACATGTGAGAACACAAATAATACAAGAAGACTGCATCCTTATATATATCCAATCCACCGAACAACTGCAATGGAGAAGACGTCATGATATGGTGCAGTTAGATTATACAATGCCCTGCCCAGAAGATTCCGAAATGAGGCTATAATGCCTATAAGAAGTCCATTTTCAATTTCATTGTTCAATGTGAACCATACTGCATTACTGAATTTCTTCAATTTTGTAATACTTAAGTTTCATTTTCTTTTAACTAGTTTCACTATTAATCATGGTTAACTGTGGTGTAATTGTTGAAACTAATGAATTCTATTTCTATTTCTATAGAGCCAGGGGAAAAATCCTCAGAACAAAAAACTTGACTCCCCGTAAAAAAAAGTAAAATAAAATCGTTGTATCTGAATATTTTATATTGAAGGACATCACGATTATCAGAACGGCTCTTCGAGGGAAGGATTTCCAAACACAAACTCCAACCTGAAAATAGAAAAAGACAGAACAGCAAGAGAATGCAATTTATACTTCATCAAATTGATCTAAAATTTTCAACCCATTGCAAAAATAAATTTTTATGCTACCGTGCGTTTTCACCCACTTTCCCGTACTCATTTTAGTTTAGAAAGTGTCACTTTCCCGAACTAGTGCGGGAAAGTATTAGCAGGGGTTTTTTCCGCACACTTTCATCATAGAATAAACTGAATTATGATATTTTTTAAGAAAAAGAATAAAACGGTAAACAAAACAAAAAATTCTTTGCCTCTACGGAGGCTTTGCTTGGCTTCACGGTCGCGAAAAGAATTGGGCGTTTCCATCACTCCGAGAAACCTGCATGTGGGCCCTGATTTAGGGCCACCGCTAAAATCTTATTGAGTGAAAGAGGATGTACAGAGTTCTTTTTTCGCATGCCATTGGAGATATGAAACTTCAGTTTGACGCAATTGGATGTCACTGCTGTGTAATTTCTGCTCAATACATCGCACCCGATTGCTTTAAATATTGAAGTTTTTTATGAAGATTTTGTCTCTGAGATGTATGCGATACTGATGAGGCCAAACAAGGCCGAAACCGGTATATCCCTCATCTCAGTGACAAAATCTGATATCATTTCTCCAACCTCATGATAAAAGATCTCTGAGCCTGGGAATTAAAAATGGTATTCATTTCGATGATTACTATTTTGAATTCATCTATGAATTATGATATGTCTCTATGCATCGAACGTCAACGATGAGAGTACCATGGTAACGACATGTAGAATTCATGTATACTATGGATTTTCATGGAATGTTTTGTATGTTGAAATAAAATATATATTTTCAATGTGGGGTCGTAGAAGAAATAATGTTCCTATCTTGTGCAGAAAGTATCTTTCCCGTACTCGCAATCTCGTACGGAAAAGTAAAACTTTCTGCACTTGATAGGAAAATACCTATTGATACATTTTGTACGGCTCTAATGCCATCTTGAAATTTATAAATCGAACAATTATTAATTAGGTGTTCAACTGTTTCCTCTGATTCACCACATTCACAATCAGGACTATCAACTGAATTCCACTTGAAAAGCATGCTATTGGTACGACCATGAACTGTTCTTATTCTATTAAATAAGGACCATATTCCCCTGGGAAGGTTAAAACCAGGAACTTTATTCGATGGATCAGATATTAGATCTTTATTAGTTAAAGAACATGCATCCCATTCGGATTTCTTGGGTTAGGCTACGGAAGAGAGAGAGAGAGAGAGAGAGAAAGAGAGAGAGAGACTATTTACCAAACTGGTGTTTCCTATAGAAAACATCTAGCTGTTACCTTCTCTTGGACATATGCACAAACAACCTTTTTGTCGAAAATTTTGTTTTTCTCATAAATTTTTTAAAAGATAAGGCTGATCGCTCAGAAAAAAACTCGTTGATATGAGGAATAAGTACGGAAACACGGGACATTGTGAACCAGCCTTTATATGTATATTATTGATGATATTTTTTGATAGATCTGAGGTTGAAAAACTTCTAGGGAAAATAAGGTGTACCCTCAGAATAACACCAATTCTTCTTCAAGTCCTTCAATGATAGTTCTCGACATGCTCAAAGCTCAAAGTGAGCAACGAATTCGATAACCATAGACATCTTTTCTGACCTGTTAATAATCTGAGATATGACATGTGTCTCTACAATTTTTATTTCGATTGAAATGAACTCACATTCAACAATTCTAAAAAAAGTGCTTAGAGCTTAGTATTCGAAACATTGAATAACTTTCACACAGTGCTGAGTAACCGCAAGTGTTTTGAGAAAAAATTCGTGGTTAGTGCTAGCGACTCAGGTGCTCTTTTTTCCAAGTGCTTAGTTATTAGTGCTGGAAGCACTCATATTCAGTGCTCGGCAGTGACGTAGCAGAGGGCCCCGCAGACCCCGCAGTGCGGGATGCCCCGGCACTAAGGGGCTCCCCGAGCCAAACAAAAAGGTTTGAATGGGGCCCCAGTAACTATTGAACTTGCCGAGACACGATATTTTTCTGATGATATTACGAACAAAACCTAAACAATGATGGTAGAGTTATTATTCTCGAAAAATAGAGAAATATTCCTGAATTATAGTCAAAACACATGGAAGGTTAACAGTAATTCTATTCGACATATCCCTTAGTCACACCTTGTGCTACCCTATTTTGAAGAGTTTTTTATAGCGTCAAGCTTTTCGGTATTTCTCTTCGAACGTCGCCACATGATCGTTTTATTGGAGGCTCGGCGGCTTATTTGACATGTTGTTCTTTAGGCGGCTTGCGTCTTATCTGTTATTGCAGAAATTATTATCAATTCTTCAATCAAGATATTTTTATGAAGAACGAGAAAATATTATGAAATATTTTTATTTTCATTTCCATTCTAACACTGAGAGAAACAAGTGTTTGAATACGAAACAACGTTGTGAGTTTGTTCACAATCAACGGCAATGTTTTGACTCTTTTAGTGCCTTTGGTTTCAGGATTACAATTTCATTCAAGTTTGGTTCTAGAATTAATTGCGTAGCTTATTTATCAGTTAAGAAACGTCTCTCGTATTTTTTCATTTTCAATATTAAAAAAAAAAAGTTATTGAATGCGCCAATCAGAAACGGCAGTTCGAATTTTTCAGAAATAAGAGAAAATGTCAGATCGGAAAGGAAAATATTCAAGTGGAGCTTGCTTTTTTGATATTTCAATAAGCCAATGCCTGAGTCACAATAAATTATTCACCACAATGGCGTATCAGAGGGCCCCGTCACTAAAGGAGCCCCCCAGTCAAACGAAAAGCTTCAATGGGCCCCAATAATTTCATTCTATTGAACTTGCCGATTCGCTATATTTTTCTGGGATGTAAAGTAACAAAACTAAAACAATGGATATACAATTATTATTACGTCCGAAAAAAGAAGAAATATTCCTAAATAGTTCAAAAACACATATAAGATTTTCCATAACTCCCTGTGCTACCCTTTTTTCAACAGTTGTTTAATATACCGTTAAGCTTTTCGGGACTCTCTTCAGACATCGTCAAATGATCTTTTTATTGGGCTCAAGATAATCAAGAATTTTCTTAGGAATTCAATTACGCAAACACGTCTATCAGACGTTTGAGCCTACTACAGCTTTGAACAAGAAGTAGCCTGAAGCTTGGACATCAACAAGTTGATAGATATGTTTGAACAAAAAAATTAGGAAAGAGTAATACTTTTTTGTTAAATGATTCTTCAACTTTTTTTATCACATTGATTTCTTTCTAGTTATTTTTATATCGGAATCTATGTTATTTTGTTTCCAAATTTTTGTTATTCAATATATATTCATGCCTATATATAAATTTTTTATCACATTTTCTTAAATATTTTTCTTTGAAATACCTCTGCAGGAACTTATCAGAAATGACGTTGAATTATATAGGTTGCCCCCGACTGGAATCTTGCGGGAGGGCCCCCGAAATTTGCGCTACACCACTGGTGCTCGGCACAGCTCTGTTCTTGCTAAATAATTTTCCTTTTTATAGCTTTATGCGATGTTCTTTTTCACGAATCTTGACAGTTTATCTAGTTACTAGTTTTGAGGACTGATTATTTATGTGCCAAAATCATGAACAATTCATCAATAATCCTGTTGATTGTCAATATCAATCGATCTTCGGCCATAATGTTGAGATAATCAATACTCTAGCCTCTAGATTGAAAAAAAGGCTGATATCGCGACAGAAGCGTAAATATAATATCCCCTCCTACCACTATAGGTGATGGGATATGATTGGATTGCACACCCGCAGCCTTCGTCGTTATCTGGATAATCCATACGAGTCCCCATTTTATTTAATTTATAAGCAGTCTTCGAGCTGTGGAAAGTGTCCCAATGGACGGAAGGAAGTTCTCATAGTGAAAAGTATGAAATTATGATGTAGGAAGTCACAAGAGCGTTGTTAAAGTTGGCAATAATTAAACATTATTAATTAATATTTAAGAATTAATCATGCTCATTCCAGGAAAGTAAATGGTATTTCAATACTCCATTTTATTTTGAAATTGTGCCACAACACTTTCAAATCAGTCAAGATAAAAATTAAATTCTTCACAAGTTATATCTTGAAAAAAAATTATATGATCAATAATATATGTAGTCAGTTCATTTGGAATCTGAACGGCAATGTGAGGGGAACTAGAGAACCACAAACAAGAGCACAAAGAATCTTCCCTTGTTAATAACTGAATCCGAGACACAACACCACCTTGATACTCATGAAATATGAGAGTGAATACGAAACACGAACGCTTTGTACTCATCATTTTGTAGACGAGTTCGTTCAACGCGACGTGAAATTTGATTTATTCTCAATTATGTTACGTTCTAGTCTTAATCTAGACAAAGGTTTAATCCACATCTCGTGCCGAGAGTTCGTTTCAGGTTAACTCGTCAATTATAAATTCGATCCCACAGGATTCTCAACTCAAATTAACTAGCGAACCGTTGTTATATACCATTCAGTAAATAGGGCGTTGTTTCATGGGTCACCTGCGGGGAAAAATAAAACAGGAGTGGAAGTTATTCAATTGAGGATTTCAGAAAATGTAAGCATTGTAAGCATCATAATTGGGGGATTTTCTGATGAATTGAATGAAAATCTCTTTTTAAAAACCACATCATAAATGGGTCCAGATTTCTGAACCCTATTCATGAAGATACCTGCTTGATTCAAAGGAACAACAGAACATGTAGTTGTTGATATTCTACGACTTCGTCCTTTTCTCTCATTCTGATTTATCTCCTCACATCTAGACAGTACTCATTCTAAATTACGGGACTTGATGACCCGAATTAATTAGCAGTGTGCCTTAATGACTGCTTCTAATCCCGCCTTTCCTGTTACACATAATGTCTTCAAGCAGATTAAAATTACATTCTGTTCTGCAGCATCAAAGAGAATCACCTCATCCAAGTAGAAAGATCGCTAGATCATTCCCAATTGCTCCTTGTACCCACGTCCTCAAAGAAAACGATATTGAGTTGGCCCATCAGTAACATCAGGGTTGGATTCGACAAATTCCAATTTGGATAAAAAAATCCAGATTATTCCAAATAAGTTGAAGATCGTAACAACCGAATAAGCAATTGACGATTTAAGTATGATGATGACGGGAGAGAAGCTTATATTCGCAAGAGCATTGTAATTTTTACTTGCCAATAGGTAAACTGGGGAATATAGGATTTCATTGGGATTCGCAGATTTTGATATTGGGGCTCACATACCCACTTAAATATTCAACTTAAAATGCGATTTCTGGAATTTCTCTGAAGCAAACACGATTACCGAGAAGTTTTTACTTCAACTTGGGAAAAAATGTCATGAAATGAGATTGAAATGCATGCTGATACGAAATATGGTAGTTCGGAATCGGACGTAGAATATCCTCAATTTAGTTGGGGAGTGAATGATGATCTTATTGATGTCAAATACTACTCGAAGAATCAATACCTACTTATATGTTTCAGAATTTTACCTCAGTATTTTGATCATTACTCCTCTTCTATATAACAGTTTACTCACAGAGGCCTCAGGGCTTAGGTTGTGCAAATCTAGAAATCAGACCGAGGGAATCGAAATTTTTATGATTCATCTAGTACAAATCCTTCTTGATCAATATTTTCGAAACATATTTACGCTCACAAACTACAATTAATACTTTACAACAACGAACAAGCATATTGGAAAATCTGCATGAGTCATAACCCATAAAAGTATGCTATTTTCTAAACAATAATACAGGGTTTCTAAGAAATATTGATTGCCACATCATAGTGGGTTTGGGTTGCTTGAGTTGGTTAATGTTGGTCTAGAAATGGTTATGTTTGGTTCTGTTCAGACTAGACTAATTGAGTTTGTTTTTTTTGGGTAACATTGGTATGGATTAGTTGGGTTCCTAGCACCTTCTCATGGTGTACGAGCTTAAGTTGTTGTTATGAAACCTGAGAACTATGTCCCTAGGACGAGTAACGAATTACTAAACTCCCTATCCCTATGTCCCTCTCACAATTTAGGTTACGTGTATTTTCAGAAAAATTCGAAGAAAATGAAAAGAGGAAGGTGATGATCTCGATTCCAAACAAAACGCCAAGCACTGAGCATCCGAGTTATGATCGCTTGAGAGATTGGCGCAGTTGACCATAGCTTTATTGACTCCTCGAGTTCACAAATCAGACTCAGAGGATACGGTTAGCATCACATGCAAGGAGCATCGTTAGAACTCCAAGAGTACTAGGATTTTATTGGAAACCTTGAATCTCCCCTCTGGTGGCTGGGGAACAAAGAAAACCCCAAGACATCAAGTACAACGAAGTAAGGAAGGAATTAAGACATACAAATTTCAAACGAAACACCAAGGTATCTACAGTCCAGGACTCCAGTGATGAGCAATTGAGAGAACGGCTTAGTGACTATAGCTATACTGACCCCTCAAGTCTTTGGGCATGGGGCATCAAATAATACTGTGAGCATCACATAGAAGCTAGCACAGCTAGAACAAACTGGAGTGACTATGACCAGGAGCCAGACCCAAGCTGCAAGTTAAGACTCCATCCAGAGTAGTAGGACTTCATTGGAAACCTAGAATCTCCAAATGGTAAGACCCTAAGAGTAATACCAGTACTCTGCCGATACCGAACTCGCATAGCTCTATTCTTGAGGAAGCCAGGGCCATTGGCTTTCTACCTGACCGCGTATGCAGGAGGGTAGTAGAGTCGTAAACCTCCATAAGGATCTATCTGCGATCCTGGTTTCATCACTTTTAGTCCCAAACGATACCTACATTCACAAATTGAATAAAAAACATCAATAATCAAGGAAAACTAATATTTTGCAGGCGTGTTGTAATTTTTTCGAAACTCGAGGGTTATTCAGTAGTCATATCGAAAGTTATTGTTGAACATCTGATATCTCCAGTGGAGCACACTCTCAACAATAAAATTCGAAGGTATTTTCAATGAAACAAAAATTCTGTAGAAAATTGACAATGTAGCATTTTACAATATACATCAATACAAAAAAAAAAGAAAAGGCAATACAGCAAGCTGAAAGAAACGAGGTCATGTCTGATAGAGAGATTTACCTATATTGCAATAATGATTTCGTTGGTCAAATTATTATTTATTCATCAATGAAGGTTATTCATATGAGAAAACCTGGAACATAATGAAACAATAAAAATTAAATGTTCATGTGTTTTTGAGAAATGAAAAAATATCATGGAGCTTGAAAATCCCATCTAGATATTTGGTTGAGGTTCAAACTTTTTAGACAAATTTTCACCGAAGCCAATCTAAGTAACTTTCTTCATACTTTTACTGCAAGCTATCCAATCATCGCTTTTTTCATTTGTTCTGGAGTTTACTTTGATTCGAATACATTGTTTGTACAGGGTGATTCATTTATCTTGGTAACCCCAATTTTCTCGAAAACGTCCGAATATTTTTTCATTCTGTGAATGTCGTTTCGAACAAGTCAAGGTTGACTTGAGATGCGCATAAAAATCTGCGGAATAAATAAAGACGCCAAGCGTCGCGGCGCTATCAAAAATTTTTTCTCCATGGACATACCATTTTTGTCATGTCATTCGAAAGATAATTTCATTTTGAACTTTTTTTTCGAATACAATTTTTGTCCGTTTCTTACCGTCAGCGATCTGCAGTGTGTTTTATGTTGATTCTATTCCATTCATTTTTTTTCTGTATTGTGGTAGTATGCCTTGATTTGGAGACATAGATATGATGTTATGCCTTGAATTAAAGGAGGCAAGTTTTCTGAACAATTTGCCCCTGAAATAAGATCAAATATGTGGATACAGTAAGATGGGGCTCCATGTCACAACGCTGCCATTGTGAAGAGATATTGAGATTAAGAATTCGAAAATGAATGGACCCTTATATTTTGTCCAAAGTGACTTTGATGAAATAGGAAGATGATATAACTTGTGTATGGATCATAATGGCTAGATGACCTAAATTTGATTATGTTCCGTAAGATGACGGAGGCCCTGTAACTATTTTTCCATTATTTTATTCATTAAATATTATATCTTATGATAATAAACATTTTTTTAACAACAAACGGAAAATTTCGAATCATATGTTCTATATACCGGCCATTATGATCCATACATAAATTATTTCATTACTTTGGTCAAAATATAGGGGTCCAATTGGGCACATGAGTTTCTTATCTTCATTTTCAAATAGTCCAAGTTATTAGAATCAGTTTGGTATACCATATATTCAAGGGGACCTCTCAGAAAGTAATCCATGAGCGTTAGGTCTGGCGATATCTGATGGGTCCATTGGTTTCAATCCATTTTTTTCCGAATTCTTGATCTAAATATCTCTTGATAATGGCAGCGTGGTGGCATGAAGCCCCATCTTGCTGTAGCCACATATTTCATCTTATTTGAAGGAGCACATTGATCAGAACACTAGCCTTCTTGAATTCAAATCACAAAATCACATCTATGTCTCTAAATAAAGGCATACTACCACAATACAGAAAAAAATAAATGGAATAGAATCAATATAAAACACGCTGCAGATCGCTAACGGTTAGAAATCGATAAAAATTGTATTCGAAAAAAAAATTCGGAATAAAATTATCTTTCGAATGACATGATAAAAGAGGTATGTCCCTGGAGAAAAAATTTTTGATAGCACCGCGACGCCTGGCGTCTTTATTTATTCCGCAGATTTTTATGCGCATCTCAAGCCGACATTGACTTGTTCAAAACGCCATTCACAGAATGAAAAAATATTCGGACGTTTTCGAGAAAATTGGGGTTACCAAGATAAGTGAATCACCCTGTACATCAGCTGATACCGATCAGTCGAATTCATCTTACAGTACGAAAGTTTCTTGATTCATTTCGTTTCTTTTTATTATGCGTTTTTAAGAACTGTTATGTAGCCAACTATTGCAAGACCCTTTCAATAGTATTTTTTAACCTTTTAATGATTTCAAAAAAATGTTACAATATGAAAACTTTCGTGGTTCCTTTTATGGGCAGCTGTGCAAACTCAATAAACAATCCATTTACCTATATCAGTGAATTTACGATAAAAAACCTAACTATCAACTTCAATTACCACTAATATTGACTTTTGGGCGCTGCAATGAATTGATGAAGATACAATTGCACGTATTGCTATAGTATTGAATATTAAAAGTTGGTATTAATATAAAGCACGAACCAGAAAAAACTCAATCAATCACGACATTGTTTGAGACATTCAGAATGATTGTAAAGGAATATAAAGTTTCGTTTCCCAAGTCAGTCAAACTCCCGAATACTATCGAATACCGCCAAACAAGCAAATCCCTCACAAAGTATAAAATCCTCAATAGAATCTTATGCCCCTTGATTCAACAGGTCGTCAGATCCCTAGTCCGACGCTGGTGGCTTCGCCCCATCTTGCGTCTGACACCTTAGGGGTGGCTCGTGAGGCGGACAAGGATAAAGTTTTGAGCTACTCACCTTGTGCCACAGTCAGTTTCGGAATTGTTTATGTACTGAGATTTAATATGAGTTAGCCGAGTTTCTCGTTGGGAAGATCTAAGGGAGCACTGTTACGCATCGATGAATTTTCTTTTGATCATACCGTACCTAATGTTGCTCACTACGTCGTTGAGGATTATTACTACTGATGATGATCGGTAGAAGAGCTCATAGAAAACAGCAATAGGTCGTTGCATCGTGTGTCATTTCGACTTATTCTTGATAAAATTTGGGCACTCTTTACCAGGTATTCCTGATGGAGGACAATTAATAGTTCGGAAAAATTCATAAAATGGTTCATTGTTTACTTTTTGATATTCTAACGATGCAACCGTATAGATTTCAGGATTTGCGAATGACTCCAATCAGATGAGCTATTAATCGGTTATTCGAAGATTTGATTCTTTCCTTTCTGCTCTGTCTGTTGAATGAGGAATGAGATAAGTCATAGACGGGTTTAATCAGTGCAACATATTTCTCCACCTCGATGACTTACCCTTGTATGAGGCACTGATGAAGGGTCACAACCTAGAAACCGGTCTCTTAGCTTTTCTCTGCTCGATGAAAATTTCTGCTTGGTTTACCCTCAGTCTGGATCTCCGCCAGTAGACGGTAGTAGAATTTTTGTATTATTGGCGGTATGCTTTTTCATAAAGCGTGAATCTATTTTCATTATTACTACTGGCGGGATTACGTGTGATCCGGGCGCATTCAATCTCCTCTAGCGTCGTGGCAATCACTTTAGTGGTGATTCAAGGCACTAAATGCACTTCACCTCAAGTTGCTCAACTTCTAGTTAAATAAACTGTCAATGAGATGGTGCAATATTGCGATGAGAACAGACGTATAATCAGTGCTCATGATAGCACGAACAAAATTCTTCGTGTAACTTTCAAACAAAGGATCGAAATTCGCAAGCAATTTTTCGTTCGAGACTTAGAGGAGTTATAGTGTGGCGGTGTTGTTGTACGTAGTTCATGCACGGCCGCAAAGGTGCCAGCAACAGGAACGAATTACCCCGAACGTTAGGGAACACAACTTTCACGACTGCACACTAGGTGTCGCTTTCAGTGTTTATTACTCAAAAGCGACTGCTAGCGCTGCTATAAGGCGTCCTCGCTTCAAGGGTTAGTCATCGAGGTGAAAAATAATGTTGCACTGATGAAGGGAAACAACTCAGAAACCGGCCTTCTGCTATTATCTGCTCGATGACGGCACGTTCTCCGTAGTTGACTCTCAGTCTTGATCTCCGCCAGTTACCAGTTCACGGTTACAGTTCGGAAATAAATTTTTCTGAACTGTGACAGTATTTGTGAAGAATACTGCTTGCATGCTTGAAGGCATCATCTTCATGGAGCTCAAGGTTACACAATAGTTACAGAAACTGATTGAGATATCAGAGCACAGAATTATATGTACATAAATATTTACGCTCTATTCTACTTTCAATCCTTTTACTAACTTTATTTTCTACGTTTGAAAGTGCACCTCGAGTCCTTTAAATGAGGAATTTGAAATATATTTTTTTCCTTCTAGCGCATAAAATAAATATTTCATAAATTTGTGAATTCATATGTGCCCCATGTGATGGAATGCATCCCTATTCTTCCCCTCTTCACGGTTTTTTCCTCTCATAAAATGCCGAAAAAAAACAATAAATTTTAAATCCGAGTTCGCACAAATCGGTCGAAAACACACGTTACCAACTTTCCATATCATTCCTGTTTTTTGTGCGTTCATTCAATTTATACCTCGGAATTCGTCTCAATAATTCAACCAACTGGGACCACATATCAGCCGGCTAACAGCCCTATTATATTCGCTCCGATTCACCAGCTGCTTCCCGAGTCTATTTTTTCGGTCTCCCAAATCTCGACGGTAACATTACGGCTAACTTTTCATTCTCCCATGATCTTCAACTAATAATTCAGCTTTCAACGAGTTTCGGCCTAGTCTCAGTTGACTTCTATTAAAAACTCTGATTCATAGGTTCCCGAAATTTGGAATCTGTTGATAATAATTGCGGCAGCGTAGGATTTATGACGCTGGAAAGGAATGAAGGGATCGAGCTGTTGTGAAAGTTCTGTTCGTATTATGCTCCATCCATTCTTTCGACAGAAATGTTCGGTCATATCTACGCATGTCATATTTTCACATTTCAACCAGAGGGACCTCAAAATTCGAATGGGTTTTCATTTTGCTCTTGTGTATCGGAAGAAGAAGCAGCTGAACAAAAGGATGCAAAGCATGCTGGCCTAAGAACTACACACATAGGGAGCCAGACCTACTCCCTTGGGGTTATATCCAAGGTTTTTATTGATGTCAAATTTGTGAATTCCATTAACGATCTCCACAGAATGAAATGATCACGGTAGATAATAGAACAGAAGAACAACAGAAGTTGTTGCATTTCTGGAAAGTCTGAATTAAGCTGTAAAAATCCCGTAGTAAAAATAAAACTAACGGTAGTATTCCTGAAATATGGAATGCATAAATTGATTTTTTCCTCGTTTATTCAGCTCATTTGATTATTTCCGCTCAGAATGGTCGCATTTGAATCCTTTCGCAAATTCCTTTTCATTAATGACGTTGATCCACACCAGATAGGATTCTAACATATTGCTAAATACTGCCACTTTTCTATCGGCATGATAGTGGCAAATCGTTCGCCTTATTCTCAATAGTCGTAAATCCTAGGAGGCAAATTGTAAATTGCTAAAACATTACTCTAAGCGACGTAGTACTATTCGTTTGGTTCCTTTGGTCTTATCCGTTAAACTGTACCTCGAGGGAAAGCTATTATTTCCTCATAAGGAAAACTAACAGACTTATCTGAAGCTTCCAGTCAGAGGCAGATTTCGTTGTTATCTAATGTTTGAGTGATAACTGAATAGTTTCAAGTTATAAGCCTAGTAAGCTACAAGCTCCATTCTTTCAGAGAATTACATGGAATGAACACTTGTATGAAAGGAATGTGCAATGAAAGATATACTAAGTAATGAAGGGCTTATAGGCCTGTTTATGAACATACTATTATAAACAATTATGTAAATGAAATAGGTTTAGAGTTATGAAAGATATTGATCAGGTCTGTTTGTGTGCACTTCACATAATTAAGATATTTAGGGCAGGTTCACCGTTTACCTGAACGTTGATTAAAAATTTAAAAGTTGATTAGTTTGCGATTTTTCTCGCACCATCCTTTGGATGTCGTTTTATGAAGCATAATCGTCGATTGCACAAAACTGGCAAGTTTCGTTGTTCAGTTACTCGATTGAGTTCAAACAGGGATCTTCGTAAGCTCAACGTGTATATTCATATTCATAACCTTACTTTCAGAACAGTGTTTCTTTGTTTGAGATGATGAATTAATCATTTATGGTGATCATGAAATTATTGAAATGAATTCGGGTGTCGCCAAGAGTCTAAAAGAGGCAATAATACTTAAACCAGATCGACAAATATATTGCCTTCAATCAGACGTGTCCTATTGTGTATACTCTCGGAATTTCATTCGGTATTATTCATCATGATATAGTTCGTTGAAATCAGGTTATTCAGGAGTTTGAGTAATTATAAATAAGAATGTACTAGTGTGTTTCATTTAAAATAAAGAGGACATACTGTGTATAATCAAATATTTGCTCAAAAAGCGATTGTTCGATCTGAAGGAATGGAAAAATGCTCCGGTAGAAAACTCAGTAGAGCAAGACTGCATTATATTCTTGCCATGCCTCCTAATTTTTCGTTGAACCCCTCAGATGTTACTTGAAACTTAAAATGATGGGGTTGTTTCTTAACGACACAACAGTGAGTAGTTCGGTGAGTTCAAATATTAAAAAAAATTCTCCCTGACCTGTCTGGTCAGAGCTAGGGCCGCTATCCAGAAGAAAGCCAATGGAAATTCAGCCAAAATAATTCGAATGTGGAACTTACGATTACTGCACAAAAGATAACTATGTATATCATGATCACTTCAAGATATTGAACCACTAAATCATATAGTATAGGATATATCAAATTCTTAGAGAGATATCAAGAAAATTAATTCTCCGTCTCACAGGGAACTTAATTTCTCGTTAAACTCACCTATTTTATGCAGTCCCGAAATTTCAGCAGGACATATTGTACATCTTGGAAAGTACTGCAGTCTCACAAAAATAAAAAATTGTTTTTTTTTAGATTTTGGCTATTATCACCCCAAAAGACTACTTTTTGAAAAAACTTCTTCGGAGTCATTTTCAAAGTAGACTCCAACAATATAATACCAGAACTGACTCTGTTAACTCAATAGTTTTCTATATGCAGTCTCTTAAAGTTTATAATTTTTTTCGAATTTCTCATTTATTTGCAATTACCTATGTCATTTTCCCTTGATCGAAGCCCTGTACTGTAATGATATGATTTTAAATGAGAAAATGAGGAGTAGGAAATATGATGTTCAAGCTAAGCCACGAATAATGACGTAAAAAAATAATTACACCAAAAGACAATTAGTTCGTCTATATCTGTATCGACGCATTGGGATGGCATATCTCCTCCAGTGGATGTACGTCTCGTGCGCCCTCAAGTTACCCTCCATTTCGACATAGGACATATCATCGTCTTCTACTGAAACATCAGCTGCAGTGCCTGCAGACTGACGAGTATTTTAATAGTGCAAGCTGCAGGCATGCCTACAACTCTTCGTGCAGCCGCAAGAGCTGTTGTGGGGCTGCTTCCTTGGTCATCATTTTGGATTTGAGGCCTTGTAGAGTGGATATCCACCACCCAAGAGAGAAGGTTCAGTGTGACACCCAACCACGCTTTTCACCTGATGGTATGTTTGCAAGGAGCGAAATCGGGCAGAGTCTCGAGAAGGAGGTAACCCCCCTACTCTAGCTAGATTGAATCTGGTTTTTATCACAGCCCTGATCGATCCCGCAGCTCATCAAGGTCATGAGTGTTGGGGTTGCCTCCATATAGAGCAATTATGACTCGCTCTCTTGCTACTGCTATCCCGTCACGTTTAGAATTGATGTCGAGAAAAATCGCTGCTTGGAGTACTTGAATGATGTGATTTCCCATTCTTGTTGCAAGTAGCTTCATGAAACGAATCTTGTTTTTCTCATTTGACAAGAATTTTTTTTAAGGAACTTGTGTCATTATCTCTCGCGATGCGTGTTAATTAATCTTCGGAAACGCTCAGAGCTTCTCGTGTTTTTTCTGTTCAGCATCTTCGGCTACGGGGTAACCATCTGAAACAACTGCAACGTTTGAGCCATAGTGAGCATGTATTGTACGTCTCTGTTAGCTATCGCCCCAAATGATGAGGTTTTAGGCGACGCAACTTATTACTTTTGGTAAACTAATCTTTTTTACTGTATCTTTCACACTCCTCATTTTTTCCTTTAAAATCATATCAAAAAAGTTTAGGGCTTCGATAGTTGTTAAAACGATACCGTTTCCAAAAATTGCGAAATTTGAAAGAATGTATATAAATAACTATTATCTACAAAAACAGTTCTGGTATCATATTGTGAGAAATTTAGTCTTCTTTGGAAAGGTCCTAAAAAAATGTTTTTATCGCAGTTTTTTCTATTTTTGACGAAGTTGTGTTCAACGCTCAAGGTCATAAACTTGGATTATTCATTAGGACAACATCATAAACAGGTCTGCAACAAATCAGAACTACCGGATTTGTCGCATACTACCCCATATTTTCAGGCGACAAAGTTACTGGATTATTTGTGAATCAAATCAGATAGTAGTCAATTTCTAGTAGTGAATTCGCATCAAGAACCATGGAAAAATATGGTCCAGCAAATCTCGGCATGAGCTCCAACAATTACTAAAATTTTCGTTTCTTGGATGGCAATCATTTTTGGCTCCTAAAGTAATTTAATTGACCGAAAACTTTTCCAATTAGATGTTACCTTATTTCAAACCGACGTTATTACTCCATTTTATGAAATATGGTATATGAAAAGTTTCCGTGATAAAATTCGAACTTCGTTGGAGTGGGGACATAGCTGACTTGTCGAATTTCATATTGAAAGCTAACGTTGAGAATGTCTCAATTGAATTGAATTAATTCTGAATTAAATAATCCATATTCTATGCTGGGATATATCAACTTGATGGGTTTTCAACGAGGTTTTAAATTTGTTTATTCTAAACTTACCATTAGTTCAGGAGCGAATCGTAATTCCAGCAACGTCGGTTTCGAGGTCTTTGAAAATTGTGTCTCCTCTAATCAATCAAGAAAATGTTGAAAGGACAACAAAAGCGTTCGGAAGATGTTGACAATGATGCTATAAACTGATTGGAAACGGAAAATTTACCTCAGTTGTTGGCATGAACCTACGTTACTGGGTTATATTACATCGCAGAATACACATTATGGACAAACTTGGTGACTATACTGTGTTTACTTTATTTGCTTAATAACAACTCTCATTTATGATAAATTCCTTTTATTTAATGTATGCTCACAGAGGTTCCTACTTCTGTATGAAATAAAATGTGGTAACCTGGGGCATCTAGCAGTGGTAGAGGTGATGGGGATTGAAGTTTATATAGTTGTGATCATGAAGACTCTTTCCTATATTTAGGAGTTTAATATTTTTCCATATGCCCATCTTCTTCTCGCCTTGATAAAACAATTTTTTTAAATACATAGTTTTCGAGATAATTCAGGTACACCCTGAATATATTACTAAATTGGAAATATGCAAGTGATCTCTGATACCATACCATCTACAAACAGTAATTTGTTGCTCACAAAGGGGATATATACGAGACCACATATCAGAATCCGACATAGGTAAACCATAATCCAATTTAGACTGCTGCAATCTCATCTCTCCTTGAATGTATATTATTAAGGGTAGCTCTGATATTAAAAGGGGAGTGGGTGAATAATGTGTAACCTTGAACTTTCTCACAAAATTAACGAAGCTAAATCTGAACTAGTCTGGTTTGGTTCATTGAAGCAGAAATTCATTATTTGGTCCTAAACCACAACATACATGATTATAGGTATGTATGAGGTAAATCTGAGACACTGAAATTTCAGACAATTTTTTTTTATTTCATTCACTACTAGGCACGAGAGTAACCTAGGTCGGGGGGCGTGGCTACGCATGACCGGTCTCGTCCCGGTCCCGAACACGCGGCCACTCGCCACGATTGAGGTTATATGAGGACTTACAATTTGCTGCCTGTCACAATCAGCTCATTTCAGCAAGAACATCTCCTGAGAGTATAACTACTGAAGAAATGCTCGAAGAAACAAGTGACATTGAACGATGGCCAAAACCAATTGAATATAAAAATCGTTGATTTCAAATGGATCAATGGTTAAAGCGTTAGCTCATTCCAGTATAGAAAAAAGATAGTTGGTGGGGAACTAGAGGTCTTTTTCTTTAGCCTGCTCGATCACCAGATCTCATTCCTGCAGATTCTTATTTATGGGGTCAGATCAAGAAATTAGTTTATAATGATCATACTGTGAATAACCAGGATCTGAAAAATAAAGCTGTTGAAATTCATTGCAGAAACACAATTTTTTTAAAAACGTATTTCTAAATGCTTCGATGATAACAGGAAAGAAAACAAAGAAATACTGAAAAGAAAATTAAACTTCACCAAATATCTCGAGAAATACGCATTTTCAATTATATTCCTGTTGAATAAGAAGAAAAATGTTTCGTCATTTGAAAAAAATGAGTTTTGAGGTTTTTGTTGTGACTGAATTTGACATTGAAATAGAAACACCCTGTAACGAATTTTAAATTAACGAAGGAGAAGCATCAGTATGTTTACTCATTGTTAAAATATAACATTTATATTTTACCATAATTATTCTCAGTATTTACTCATGTCAGTTATTTTAATTACATCTTTCTGTACAATCTCAATTTCTTCTCCTGAAGAAGAGATAAATAAATCTCGAAAGCTCGCGTGAGAAAAAAGAGTATATATATTATATATATAGGAACATAGTAGTGGTGTGGAAACATTGATGAAACGAATTAATTGTCTTATTATATAGAGCTCTATATTTATTTGATAACAAAATACTGGCCGGTAATGGAAATAGATCTATTTACACTATTTACATTTACTATTCAGAGGAATCTGAGTCAGATGAAGCTGTTTTTCTCTCATACAATATATTGCTATTAAGATATTATCTAGATTAGGAATAACAAAAATGATACCGAATACTCTTATGTACCTTTTTCTTCAGGTTTTTCTCGATGTTTTGGAAAGTATTCCGACGAATGCAAGGATTTGAGTACGAATGTATTCATAATTGCCTACTCTATCAAATTCGAGAACAAAAAAAAAGAAAAAAAATTTTTTGACATTTTTTTTACTCCTAATAGGCCGTCGAACTTGGTACACCCTATAAAGAATATGAATTTCGAGCTTCTCGCTCTGCATAATCCGATTCAGCTGAGTAAAAAACGGCAGTACATAACACAAAAATTCAAAGTAAAGTTTAGTCTGTGGATTCTGTAAATATTCTAAAATTATTGTTCTGTAAAATATAAAACAAGGGTTCTATACTGATGTAAAATTCCTTTAACTACACTTTCTTAAGATAGCCATCTGGTTGCTGAAGGGTGTAAAATTTTTAATTGGGAGACGCTGGTAAATTCTTGGAACTCCTTAAATTCCCCAACTCTTTTGGGACTATTGCTAAAATAATAACAAGGATGGTTGTGCACACCAGAGAATGATAAATTAATGAATCGATAAGTACTTCAGTGTGAAATTTTTATTATTTTAAAAAACCAAGCGCTTTCGGTCTACATGAAGACCATCATCAGGGTTTTTCTGGAAGGGTAAATAAGGTTATTACATGGGTAACGAATGAACGAAATAGAGTAATTACCCGTCCAGGAAACCATCACAAATGTACAAGAATAAGGGCATCGCAGCACATAACAATTAGGTGTAAATAAAGACTAACATAAACAAGTCCATCAAAGTTTCTTTCACAGATCATAAACAAGTAAAATAATGTCAAATATTATAATCTCGAGAAAACCCGACAAGAAGGAAAACATCTGAACTATCAACACATTGTTGATGTTGACAGCAGGATGACTTGGAAGGAAAAGTCATAGGCGTAGTGTACTAGAGGGAATCTCGAAATTACATTACACAATAAAATATTTCTTCCTTGATGTTACCATAAAATTAATAAAACGAAAAGCGACAAAATGTACACTCAATGAGGACCTCAAGAGTTAAATCAAATTCTTGAATAACGGGGTAAAACTGTTATTGAGATTCAAATTCACTTGGGTGTTTACGCAATCTAAATTTGAGTTTAATTCACGTATCATTTCAATATCCTCCAGGAGGTTAATTTTGATATTGTAGTTATTTGTTACGATCTTATGGAGGATTTTAGAATTGCGGTTCGGGCTGAATGAATGACCTGTGAACCTTAGATGGTGACCAAATGCTGACGACTGAGGTCTGTTCAAGTGCTCTTTTATTCTGACCTCTAATCTTCTCCTAGTCTGTCGGACATATGAGACATCACAACTATCACATCGCAACTTATAAACTCCACTGCACTCTAACTCTTTCACCTTATCTTTCGAATTACATAAAATCCTACCCAGAAGGAGAGAACTAGAACAAGATATCTTCACTCCCTCACAGGAAGCCTCCAGGATGCGTGAAATGGCATTAGAGAAATGTCCTAAGTATGGAAGAGAGAAATATCTCCGGTTCAAGTCGGTAGGTCTTGAACAGTAAGCCAAATCCTGTCTTTTTGTGGACAATATGTTGTTGCTGAGTCGATCTACTATCCCTGAGCTGTATCCGTTTTTAAAGGCTATTTGCTTAATGACGTTGAATTCTTTCGAACGGCTTTCTTCGGAGAGAGGCACATTGAGGGCTCTGTGGATGAAGCAACGCAAGGATGCCAGCTTGTGGATACGTGGGTGATGGGAATCTGCGGGAATAATGTGGTCCGTTTGAGTGGACTTCCTGTATATCTCAAAGTCAAGGAAACCACTATCAGGTCTAGATATAGAGAGGTCTAGGAAGTTGATCTTTTTGTTAACTTCAAGTTCGAGGGTGAAATTGATGTCAGGATGAATGTTATTAATAAAATTGAGTAGGGAGTGGGCATCGTTAATAGAACCATCCAATATGACGAAGATATCATCGACATATCTGAACGGACTATCTGGGTACAATTACTCAGAATCAACGTCTCGAAGTTCCTCTCAAGAAAACAGTCCGCCAGAAAAGAGGATAGAGGACAACCCATGGCCAATCCTTCAATCTGTCTATATAATGTCTCGTTAAAGACGAAGAAATCCTGTGATAAAGCAAGCTTCAACAAGGAGAGTATATCAGCAAGATCGGATTCAGGAACGTTACATTCACGGAAAAGCTCATCGACGAGAGGAATACAAGCATTCCTTGGGACGGAAGTGAACAAATTACAAACGTCAAAAGGAAGTAAGATGTAACTATCCCTCATCATTACATAGCCTATTGGCAAAGTCAACTGAGTTTAGGACAGAGAATCTAGGTTTATAGTTGGTGATCTTCTTGATAAGGTCATTCAGAAAGGAAGATAAGGCATATGTCGGGGCGTTGGAGAAGGAGACTACTGATCTGATTGGTATTTCAGGTTTATGAATCTTAGGCAGTCCGTATAGTCTAGGCATGGCTGGGTTGCAGGGCAAAATGTTCCGTTTATTGTGTTGTGTGAGGAAATTCTCACAAAGGCGGATATGTGTTTTAGCTTTTCTCATAAAATTATTAAGTGGGTTAGTAGTTAGTTCTTCAAAGCCATTTGTATGGAGAAAAGTTTCTACCTTGTCGATATAATCTCTTTTGTTTAGAATCACCAAACAGTTACCCTTGTCCGCCTTTGAAATGATCAAATCTTTTTCTGATATCTTGACTCTGATGTCCTTGAGTGTATGGAAATTTTTTTTTGTCTTGTCCGAACTTACCGCGTCTACCACGTTCATTATTCAGAACGAATGTTAGGCAACGGTCTCTCAGGGATCTCTTGAAGTCCACATCACCTGATAAACACTCTATTATACAATCCACATGTATAAAAAAATTCTGAAGTGTCCTCTCATCTAATCTATTAGGAAGACAGAATTCGAGTCCTTGGGAGAGAAGTTCTAACTCGGGGGGTGAAAACTGCGTATCAGATAGGTTCTTAATTCTATCATGGAAGATGTGGTTGGTGAACTTCTGTGCTCGTATATCATTCGTGTTCATCTTAGCATTGGTCAGGCTTGTCCGACTTGAACCGAAATATTTCTCTCTTCCATACTTAGGACATTTCTCTAATACCATTTCACGCATCCTGCAGGCTTCCTGTGAGGGAGTGAAGATATCTTGTTCTAGTTCTCTCCTCCTGGGTAGGATTTTATGTAATTCGAAAGATAAGGTGAAAGAGTTAGAGTGTAGTGGAGTTTATAAGTTGCGATGTGATAGTTGTGATGTCTCATATGTCGGACAGACTAGGAGAAGATTAGAGGTCAGAATAAAAGAGCACTTGAACAGACCTCAGTCGTCAGCATTTGGTCACCATCTAAGGTTCACAGGTCATTCAGCCCGAACCGCAATTCTAAAATCCTCCATAAGATCATAACAAATAACTACAATATCAAAATGAACCTCCTCGAGGATATTGAAATAATGTGAATTAAACTCAAATTTAGATTGCGTAAACACCCAAGTGAATTTGAATCTCAATAACAGTTTTACCCCTTTATTAAAGAATTTGATTTAACTCTTGAGGTCCTCATTGAGTGTACATTTTGTCGCTTTTCGTTTTATTAATTTTATGGTAACATCAAGAAAGAAATATTTCATTGTGTAATGTAATTTCGAGATTCCCTCTAGTACACTACGCCTATGACTTTTCCTTCCAAGTCATCCTGCTGTCAACATCAACAATGTGTTGATAGTTCAGATGTTTTCCTTCTTGTCGGGTTTTCTCGAGATTATAATATTTGATATTATTTCACTTGTTTATGATCTGTGAAAGAAACTTTGATGGACTTGTTTATGTTAGTCTTTATTTACACCTAATTGTTATGTGCTGCGATGCCCTTATTCTTGTACATTTGTGATGGTTTCCTGGACGGGTAATTACTCTTTTTCGTTCATTCGTTACCCATGTAATAACCTTATTTACCCTTCCAGAAAAAACCCTGATGATGGTCTTCATGTAGACCGAAAGCGCTTGGTTTTTTAAAATAATAAAAATTTCACACTGAAATACTTATCGTTTCATTAATTTATTGCTAAAATGATTATGAATATCCCTAGCAAGCTTTTCTACTTCATAATTAACACAGAGATGAGATGTGTGACAAATACACTTCATTATAAACATATTAGGAATAGCTTCCTTTAGCCTACTCAAACTGAATTATGAGCACCCATCATATTATTTGCCCCATCTGACGCAAATCCTATACAGTTCTTTCTGAAATTAATATTACTAATTGCAAAATATGATACAATTTCATCGTACAAGGCAGCTCCAGTAGCTTCTTGGACAGGAACAAGAGTAAGGAAATGATCCTTGATCGTTTGGTTCTCTTCATTAATGCGAACTACAATACATAAAGTTTCATTACATGAAAGATCAGTAGATTCATATAAGATTATACTGAATTACAATAATTCTTTCCCTTTCCGAGTAGGTATCCAGTAACGTTTGTTACGATGGATTTGATTTTTGTTCGTCCACATTAAATTTTTTTCCCAATTTCCGAATCCGGACATACGGCACTGATAAGTCTGAGTAGGTGATCCATTAATTTGAATGATGAATTGTTTTCAATAAAAAAACCAGCTATCGTTATATCGAGGTTCGGTACGCTATTCGGAACATGTTTATACGCACCTTTAGAAGATCATATCTAAGATTTATCGGCATTGAGAGTATGTGCAGAAGTCAAGTCACGACTCAAGGTGCCGCTATTTTACAAACACTCCGTGATTGATGAATCCTCATACGTTTTTACAGGAAAGAAAAAGTATTTCGAACTAGTTGATTTTTGTTTAGTGCTATTTTTCAAGGGAAAACTTGCATAACATTTTTGCAGCGCTTTTGAAAAGAAATATTTTAGTTAATTTTGTTTCAGAAACGGGGAGAGAAAATACTGAAAAGTATCAAAAAACATTTCAGCTCTATCGGAACTGAGTAGATATGATTTTTCCATATTTTCAGAAAACCTGATATCATTATCACATCATAACAAATAAAATAAATTGTCAGATCCATCGGATGTTTTACGATGCAGAACTGATGGAATGAATATCAGCTCAACAATTCGAATCAATTTTATCAGCAACAATACTAGTGGTCTGTCATTTCAACTCTCAGCTTCAATTATCTCTCCCCTAACTTATAAAACAAAAGAAAATAACGTAATTCCCAAACAATCAGTGTTGTTGGCCAAAACTCTGCTATCCCTCCTCGTAGAAGAAGCTGTTACAAACATTCTGCGATTTAATTAGACATTGTCCCCTGCAGTTTTAGGAGCTCGCAGAATGGCGACCGTAGCTTCAGTTCAGTTGAAATTAGTTCCAGTAGCAACCATTGAGATGCTAGAGGATCTTGGCCAACTCGTTCAATTTTACGTAATTTCATACTATTTCTACCCGTCATATTATTAGGAGCAGGAACGAGATTTGGAAGCAGAATTTCTGTTATTATGAAAAATCTGTTTTATTAACAACACTGGCGTCGATACGGGGGGGGTAATGGGGGTAATTACCCCCCCCAGGAAAATATTTACTTTCGAAAAATAAGTCGTACAATCATTACATAGGAACATATCATGACAATATACTATATTCTAAGTTTTTTTACCCCCTCAAAAAAAATTTCTAGCGACGCCCTTGATTAATAATTCAGATGGGAAATAAGAAACCATTGGTGAATTTTAAATTGATCAGCAAGATTTGTCGAACTGATGAATCTCCTACTCAACGACTTCAAATAATTATGAAGATGAGTATCTTTGTCATCTTTATCCTTGAAGTAATTGATCTCATTATTGTAGGGTTTTTCAGGTTCTACGAACAACGGAGAATGCTTTGGATTGGATGTGATTATCACCCGCTGTCAAAATTCCGACATGAATGGCGCAAAAACCATAATCTGAAATTCAAAAGACTTCTCCCTTCTGCTTGTAATTCAAGCCCGCGGACCAATATGCGAAAAAAGAAAACCCTGTTCGATTGTGATGCAAAATTAGATGAAAACGGCCGAGAGGGGTGGAAAAGGATGTCGATATTGATTTTATCAAAATGGGTATATACAAACGAACGGAATGATCCGTCTATATCAGCGACGGCTTTGTCAGGTACGCTGTTTCAGCGTTCTTGTTGCTTCAATTACCGTATAGCGATATAGTTTTCAGTATGTTCAGAAGAAATTCCGATTGTGTAGAATCATTGTCCGGAAAGGAAACGGATAGAACACGAAAATTTCTTCTACTAAATTCCAAATGTTTTCTGAGAAGTTCTCTTTTGGACGATTCCATATATACAGCATAATAAATTGATATTCCGGTCTGAATGCATGTCGCCCATTCGGGCAACCCGTACATGCCTAATGACTCGATGGGAGAAGTGATTATACGCGGGAATCCCCATTTTGAGTATCACGTGGGATCAAGTTTGGAGTGGCATTTGCTAGGTGTCGCTTCAAATGTATATAACTAGGAAGGTACTGCTAGCGCTGATATAAAAGCGTCCTCGCTTAAAGGTTTGGTCATCGAGGTGAAGAATTATGTTGCGCTGATGAAGGGTAACAGGCCAGAAATCGGTCTATAGATTTTCTCTATTATCAGGGCATCAGGCAATGAACAATGGTAACGACCATTCCGGTATTCAAGACAGCTGTCAATAAAGTATAGTCCGTTTCAAAATGATTATCATCAGAGCAAGTCATGGAATTCCAGACAGGGCTTTATTTCTAGTTACAAAAAGTTACTAAAAATTTGTGTGTGTTCATCATAGGGTGGAAGATATCCATATAACCTATAAAATTATTGAATATATTTTATAAGGAAAATAAATTTGAAGAACTTTTTGTGAATTATATTATTTTCATCACTGTTGTATTGACAAATTTTCGAACTGAGCTGAATTAAATATACACACCCACACTATTTCTCTGTAGATCAAGCATGGAAATTGGACATTCAAGATTGATAAAAAAATAGGTGAAATAGTTCAACATGAAATCTTGCAGGCTTCCAAGGACCTCCAATGTAGAGATATCATTCATTAAATAATTAAGGCTTCGTCAAAGACAACCAAAAGTTCGTTCTCTTTGAAGCTCTTCAGCAATGAATTGGTTAAGGCTTTCGCGGCCATCGTTCAATGTGACATGTTCTTTCGAGCATTTAGGTCGTCGTCGTAGATTAGTTCTCGACGTTTCGCCAGTTCGAGTGTCTGGCATCTTCAGGAGTTATATTTCAGGAGATGTTCTCACTGGACTGAACTGCCTGAGTGTGACGGGGACGCAGATTGTACTTCCTTATATAACCTCGGTCGGGGGGCGTGGCTGCGCTTGACCGGTCTCGTCCCGATAACGAACGCGCGCCGGTGTCCGACCGGTTCACAACCGGTTCCCGATCTTCATACACTTCATGAACCCGGTTATTATTATAGGGAAGTTGTTTTGTGTTTTTGAGTACTGGCACCCATGTTCTATTGATTTTCAATCGAGAACTAATCTACGACGACGGCCTAAATGCTCGAAAGAACATCTCACTCTTCAGCAATCTTTGCATTCTTGATGACTATCGAAAATTCATCCAAGTTCTCACACTGTGTTATTTTTTCTGAGTATTGAGGAACAAAATGTATAAAGCTTACATAACATTAAAATTTCATGGCCAAGTTGTTGAAACACATAGAAAACAGTTGTTGACAAATTGTGAATCATTTGAAATGTGAAATGCTGTGAAATAGATCAGTAATTATTTTTATTTATTAATACTATCCATTTCATAATTCATTCAGTTACTTTTCGGGTAGTTCAAAAAAGATGTACAAACTAATTTATTCATTGTTTATAATTAAAAAAAATTACGTCGTATAATGTCTCTTCGAAGGATAATCATGTGAAATAGGTTTCCATCCACTACTCATTCCTGAGTGTAATGACTTCTTGTCTTCTTTTTTCTCCAAAATTCTTCTGACAGTTCTAGGTAAAAACTGAAATTTTGAAACTTATTTATTTATCAGAGAACGCCTCGAAAAAGTATGTTGAAAAACTCGTAGTACCGACGATAAAGTTCTTCACGTTCCCTTGTGGTTTGGCGATTCGAGAGGTATCTTGATGAATTCCAGCCATTTTCAATACGGTTATACTTGCGAAATATTCAAATCCAAAACTAATTTGTCGATTTAATAAAAAACTTAAGCATACAGAAATATTTCCAGGAGGTTAATTCAAACTCTGAAATGTCATAACTTGGTGTTTTCAATCAACACCAACTTAAATCCTAGAATTCAAAAGTTACTGATGGGATATTACCAACATATTTCCGAGATTCCACAGCCGCCCGAGATGCCAATCATTTTGAAACGGACTATAATGTGGACTAACGTAATTGCCAACATCCACAGACCATAGAAGGAGAAAAAGAAGCTATTCTCTGCTCGATGATAGACGTGGTTTACTGTCAGACTGGATCTCCGCCAGTCCACGTCACAGTTCGGAAATTAATTTTTCTGAACTTTGACATTATCTGGTTATCAGAAAAGGGAAGGGTTGTTAGGATCTCATCCTGAACACGTATGTTTTCCTTCTGCAGTCTTTGATGGTTTGTTGAATATAGACTTTGAATAAGGTACGTGACAGGCTGCACCCCTGTCTAAGCCTTTTTGGGGTAGGGAATCATTCAGATAGAACATATCTCATCTTCACCACACTTTGCTTCTTTCTACAAATTCCATAAGGCTTGAACATAGGTTTTAATGCGACCAGACTTCGTCTCTTCAAAGGCAACTTATCATGGACACACTCCTGGTTTCACAATGTAAGTAGACAAATTATGGGATGTTCGAATTTGTAAAATTTGTCGAAGAACAAATGTGTTGTCGATACATGATCGTCCTGCACGGAATCCTGAGTGGTCTTTCATATCTGTTATGCTCATTTCGATTCTAGTCTGCAATATTCTGCCGTACAACCGCCACATTGCACCAGTCACACTTATACCCATATAAGTGTTGCATTCTTTTTTATCGCCCTTTTTCAAAATTGAGCTTCTTGACGCTATATTCCAGTCTTCCGGGATGCTGCCAACGACTAACAAGCATTTATTATATAGTTGTGCCATCATTTTCAGTAATATATCTGGTCTGTACTTGACTTATTTAATATTCATGTTTCCAGGCCCTGCATCCTTTTCGTTTTTCGAGTTCCTCAAAGATACTCCACCCATTCTTTCTTACCTATCAGGATCAGCTTTCCGAGAATGTTCAAAGGCCTATCCACATAACTCGTATACGTACTTTTGTTCGCCTGTATTGGGCTGTCTAGTAGGATGGTGTGACTCGATTCACTCGCAGCCCTGT
This sequence comes from Hippodamia convergens, assembly GCA_038502775.1. NCBI lineage: Eukaryota > Metazoa > Arthropoda > Insecta > Coleoptera > Coccinellidae > Hippodamia > Hippodamia convergens. The sequence goes on from CM076610.1 coordinate 21,904,498, forward strand.
TCGTTGTATCAAAGATTCTGGAGCAAAAAGATAGGAAACGTCCATTTATCATAACATAGATAAATTGAAAATGGTAATCATCGCTATGAATAATAAGGAGAGAGGGACTACACCGGTTTTGGCCACATTTGGCCTGATCACTATCCCACGTCCCTCCTAGACAAAATCTTCAGTAATGTTTTTCTGATCAACTTAATGTCTCTGTAAAGTGAAGATATCTGGAGAAACAGAGATTAAAAATGAAGAGAAAGCCTTCATGAAGGCCATCTGCAAAGAATCCTGACATGCTGTGCCTACACGAAATATATTTGAAGGAAGATAACCAACCATTTCTTTTTCTTTCCTCATGAAATAACTGAAATTTGTTCGTAATACATAAAATTTACTGTACCAAAACAGCAAAAAATCGAGGTGCCGAAGCTTAAATTTACAGAAATGAATAAAATACATATTTTCGATGAAACGGGAATGGACCTATAAAAATAATATTGGAGTTTAACCTCTTTCACCATTTCGGATATGGGTCATGAATAATGAAAGAAAGATTAACTCATTTTTATTCTCAACCTGAATCGATAAAACACAGATGAATAAATTGTGAAATCGAGTGAAACTCAAGGTGAATGGGAAAATATTGATCAGGCGACTAGACTGTCGTGAATATTTCATCGAATCCATGAATCTGTTTATAACTTATAGCGATCCAACATTGAAGATCTGGTTTTTGCTTGAATTAAATTGATCGATTATCTGTCAAACTTCATGAGATCAAAATAAATATGTAGTAAACTGATCATAAACAGATGTATTCATAATTATCCATATAATTTTCAACGCAAAGAAATTTCCACATTGGTTTTTTCAATTTTAGTCAATGAAATACCTACTTAAAATTTCTGAGCCATTCTCTCTCTTCCTCTCTCTCTCTCTTGTAGCGTGTTAGTATTGCCACCAACGCAACAATATCCTAAAAACCTAAAACTTTCAACATTTTAGGACGTTTCAGTTTTGGTGTGTTCTGAAAGACAGATAATTAATAAGAAATTTTCATATGCCTCTCTCCCTTCAGTTTTCCTGTTCGTTTCTGCCTCTGGATGGTGAAACTTTTTTTTTCTTTCTTCGGTAATTTTTATCTCCTCTCTTCGGTACACCGTTTATCTCTTTCTTTCTTGCATTTTTTCTCTTTTTCCATATACAGTGAGAAAACTCCTCTTGTTTGTTTTTCTTACAGAAATATTCAGAATTTTCTAGGGTTTGTAGTCCAGTTGTGTCACTCTGTATTGATTTAACATTCCAAGCCTTCTTCAGAGAAACTGAAATGTTTTTAATTTGTTAAAAATAATTTTACGACTGGTATAATAATTCCCGATCAATGTGAGATTCAGGAACAAACTGCCTCTCTGTAGTCAACAAAACTGCAAAGCTGGCAGGTATCTGAATTTAAATTCAAACCATCAGACAAGACATAAGGTCAACCGAATCCTAAGCTTAAAAAAATGCATTAAAAATAGTTCAGTTCCCATATATTATAATGGTTGTTTGATAAGACTGCGAAATTTATCCGCTTTATCCCTCCCAGATAACCTTGAACACCAAATAAGGAAGACACCGTGACCGAATCACGACAAATCAATAGTCAGTATTTCTCACTACTATTTTACAATGACCTTACACCCAAGATTATTCTAATGATGAAAGACATATATCCGCACTTCAAACAAAATAGCTTGATAAATCCCAAACAAATTAATTGGTTGTAATATTTCCAAATTGAAAGATACAGAAAATAAGCAAGACTTAGTAAATATAATTTATAAGAACGATTGCGGTTCTTGTGAAGCACGTATCCAGAAACACCGTTGAGACTCGCCATGTCATGAATTTTGATAGTACGGAAATGTTAAGATACGAATCAAAATAGACGCTCCTTGTAATGGAGCCCACAGATTTCGTGCATTTTCATCCGTTCGAATCGCCGTTCCAAATATCAATCGCCGACAGGTATTACCGACGACAGTTTTCGCCACACACCACGTTTTTCAATAATTTTGGCACGACGATTTGAATTGGCGATTCGAACGGATGAAAATGCACGAAGTCTGTGGGCCCCATAAGAGAGGGGAATTAAAGTATAGAACCGAATTTTGGTGTGTTTTGTTTTGCCTAGTGAAAATAAAACTAAATGTGAGGTTATCAGTTATTCATTAGTTGATCAATGACTTTTTCTGACCACGCCATTTTTCAACGGGAATAGTTTTTCTCTATTTCAGTATCGCAATGAGTGTGGTGGATCACCAGGGATGGTATTGGTAGGGTTCTTGGTAGGGTTAAATCACATTGACAAGTCACTATTTATTCTTCACCTTTTCAGGAACTGCTCACCTTATATGAGTAGATAGTTGTTTACATGTTTATCAAAACGCCATATTCATTTATAAACATTGTTACGTATGATATACAATATAATATACAGGCTGTGAGTTATACCTAATATACAGGCTGTGAGTTATGCACTACACCTCCCATTCGCCGAGAAGGATCATCATCTAGGCCTTTGATGATGATTCTTCAAGGAAGAGAAAAGAAAGAGATGCATCAAAACTCTCAGTTACACATAGATGGAAAATATAGAGAATAAGAAATATATGGCTCGAGAAAAAAAAATTGGGTATAATAATATAAATTTTCATGACAATAAATCAAACAATATGGAAAAACGAATCGATACCGGTATCATCTTAACAGTAATGATATAACTAATTACAATCACTATTTATAAACTAGGTTTACCTAATATAAGCAGTCTAAAGTTTAAACTCATGATAGAGTGTCACTTCACTTAAAGAAACGTTGCACTCGATTTTTATGCACGGTGAACAATTGTCCTTTGTCATTTTTCACTGTACAATTGACATTATCATTGCTGACTACTTGGAAAGGGCCATTGTACCAAGGATCTAATTTCGACCTATTTTCATTTGAGATCATAATCAGGTCACCTTTTTTCAGATCGATATGACTAGCCATTTTATCGTAATCTGACTTTCGTTCATTTTTAATTTTTTCAATCAGTTTTTTGACATTTGTTATGAGCGATTTGAAGTCTATATCTGATCTCTTGGTAATATAAATCAATGTTGTAGACTGGGTCAATAGAATTCGTCGAAACGGATAGGTCAGGTTTCTTACCGAAAACGAGCTCGAACGGAGCGTAATTGTGATACGAACTTGGTGTCGTATTATAACAATAACAGTAGTATTTGATCCACTCATCCCAATCTGTTTTGAACTCATTGATATACATTCTTAAATACTCATTCAGAACTCGATGATTTCTTTCGCAGCAGCCTATTGTTTGACTGTGGTACGGAGTTGAAGTTTTATGTTCAATTTTCAGTAATTTGGTTAATTCTTCGAAAATTTGATTTTTATATTCGGTCCCTAAGTCTGTACGGATTTCTTTCATATTTCCGTATATTAGAATGAAATGTTCGACAATGGCTTTTGCTACAGTTCGAGCTTCTTTATTCGGAATGGGAATAACTACTATGTACTTTGACAATTCGCACTGAATAGTTACAGCATAAGAGTTACCTTGACTTGATCTCAGAAACGGACCAATAGTATCGATAGCAGTGATATCAAATGCAGATTGAGGGGTTGGTGTTATTACCATCGGCTCTACGTGTTTCACTTTTTTCTTATTGAACTGACACAACTCGCAAGACTTGATGAAATTTGCTACATCACGTGACATTCCTTTCCATCTATACTTCAAACGGAGTTTTTTCAATAATCTTTTTTGCCCGCTATGTCCTCCCGAAACAGGGTTTTCGTGAAATGTTTCAATTAACTTTTGTTTTTCATTTTTACTAGTAATAATTTTCGGAACGTCTATGAGAACTATACTTATTTTTCGCAATTCTTTTTGACATATTTCTTTCAATTCGTTTTGTGTGCACACTTTAAATATTTCATCATTTTTTCTCAATTTTAATTTGTTGATACCGTGATTATCAGCCATTTTTTCAAGCTCAGACAACATATTCTCTAAAGAAATATTGCCATTGATAATTGGTATAACTTTTTCAGCACTGACTTTTCGGTTTCTTTCAAAAATAATCCTAAGATATTTTTGCTTAATTTGAAATACCAGTGCAGGGATTTTTATCGAACCCAAAATATCTAAATTCTCATACATTTTCGGTTCCGTGATATCACTATCTGGCTCGGAGGATTTCTGTTTGTTTTCATAGTGTTTACTTCGTGTCATTGAACGTGTTGTGGCAAAAATTTTGGCAGATTTGTGGGACGATTCTACGAGGTCTCTGATGCTAATACGGGACAGAGCATCAGCTACAACGTTTTCTTTCCCCGACAAAAACTGAATTTCGAAATCATATGACTCGATATCGAGGCGCATTCTTGTCAATTTTGACGATGGATCTTTGAGAGAAAATAAATATGCCAAAGGGCGATGATCTGATTTGACTATAAATTTATTACCGTATAAGTAGGGTTTAAAGTATTGGATTCCCCAATGTATAGCGGACAGTTCTTTCTCAATTGTTGATTTATTCGATTCGCCTTTTGTGAATGAACGCGAGGCGAAGCATATTGGCATTTCTCCTTCGTCAAAATTTTGAGACAAGACAGCAGCACAAGCCCGATTCGATGCGTCTGTTGTGAGAATGAAGGGTTTGTTGAAATCAGGATATTGCAAAATTTTTGGTGAAATTAATGACTTTTTAAGATATTCAAATGCCTTCTGACATTCTTCTGACCAGAGGAAAACACAATTCTTTCGAGTTAATTTATTTAGAGGAGACGTAATTTCTGCGAAATTCGGAATGAAACGACGATAGTAATTGCAAAATGCAACGAAGCGTTTAACTTCGTCAGCGTTGGACGGCACTGGGTATTTGTTTATAATATCGTATTTCGACTCATCCGGTAGAATGCCTTTGTCCGTAATTTTGTGACCCAAATAAGTTACTTCGCACCTGAAGAATTTGGATTTTTCGGGATTCAGCTTGAGATTATATTTTCTACAAATTTCGAAAACTTTGCGTATGTTACTTAAATGATGGTTTTTTGAACAACCTATGATTATCAGGTCATCCATATATAGAAATGCGTTTTCAGGACTTAAACCTGAAAAAGCAATGGACATCATTCTCATAAAAGAGTTTGGGCTTACTTTGAGTCCAAAGGGTAGCCTTTTGAACCTGAAGCTTCCTGCATCCACTGTGAAACTAGTGATGTCTCTTGAATCTTCATGCAGTCCTACTTGATGAAAACTTGAAATTAAGTCAACTACAGAAAAATACTTCGCTCTGCCAAGTTGATCCAATATATCATCTATTCTATTTAATGGAAATTTATCTGGGATTAGTTTTTTATTAACTAATCGGTAGTCAATTACTAATCTGTATTTCTTTTGATCAGAAGATGACTTACGGGAACCAGAATAACCGGCGAGTTATATATACCGTTTGATGGCTCGATTATATCGTTTTCTAACATTTTCTTCACCTGATCGTTTATTTCTGCCTTTTGTGAATGTGGTGTCCTATAATTTTTAACATATACGGGATTTCGATCAGTTACATTTAATTTCTGTTCATAGAAGTTGTTTGTCGTAATTTTATCAGTTTTTAAGCAAAAAATATCAGAAAATTCTAAGCACAGATTCAAAACTTCGGTTTTTGCAAATTCGGGAATATTATGGTCTAAAATGTTCAGTAAAGTGTCGTTTCTATTGGCACCTTTATCATTGGAAGAAGTGAAAATAAAATATTCTTTTATATCTCGCGTCTGTATTTTTTCTATGTTCACTTTCACATCTTGAAAATTAGTGTTTACAATTCTCACGATTGGATTAGAACTGGAAATAATTGAACCGGCTATGAACACTCCGGGAGCAATTTCGTCATTCAAAACGACAGCGTCGTTCTTAAGTGATTCAAATTTATTGATATATCGATTGACTTCGCAACGACTGGGTATTACTAGATATTGGTCATCCAAACTATTTTTGATGGGAACACAAATTTTTTGATTTTCCGTTCTGAGCGTCATAGTCCAATTTTCATAATCTAATTTACACAGATAATTCGAAATGAAATCACGGCCTATAATTCCGTCTACTGGAATTGGAAATTTTTCTGAAACTAAATGAAAAGTGTGTGAAAACGCGTAATTTCCGAAATAAACTACGGTGTGTGTAGTTGCTATAGAATACGTGCATTCATCTGTTACACCTCTTATTCTACATGCTTTAGACCAATCTACTATTTGGGAAGGGTTAACTTTAGTTCGTTTGAATAATGAAATATCTGCTCCAGTGTCAATTAGTAATAGAATTCTATCATTTCCAGTCATTTCAGTGGTTACTTCAACAAAATTTGAAAGTGAAAGGTCCACATTATACACTTTTAATCCCTCTCCAGTGGACCCGCCTGGAGGGATGAATGGTTTTCCGAATTATTGATAGCAGACTCATACATTCTTACATTTCTATTATTTTGGTGATTCGAACCTCTACTAAACCTGTTATTAAGAAATCTTCTACCTTCGGAGTACCTTCCACGACTTTGATTAAAATTTTGAAAATTTCTAGAAGTGCTTTGGAAAGAATTGTGGTTAAAAGTGTTTCGACCTGAATTTGGAGATCTATGATAACCTCTACCTCTGGGTCTATGCCAGGAATTTTGATTTCTAGAATAAAGAATAGAAGTGGTGGGCATTTCAGAGTTGACGTTCACGAATTTTGCTATAGCATCGTTACCAGACGGAAAAACACTTGCCTCCATTATTATTTTTACCCTATCTGAGTTTGAATTTTTTATTAGCGCTTTGACGACATTTTTAGTAGTGAATTTTTCAGCGACCTCTGCTGGAATGCCCTCATTGATATAAGCCCTTTTCAATCGGCTACTCAAAGAGTCCATTTCAGCAGCGAATTTAGTCAGTTCTCTACCGTTCTGTTTAATTGAATATAATTGTGCCTCTACATATTGGGAATCTTCAGTTTTTATTCCGGTCCTTAATTTACTTATTATGTCAGGTAATGAATTTTGGTCCGTGATGAGGTCTCTGGCTTTTCCGACCAATCTCGTTTTCACATAAGCAACCGCATTATCTTCGTTTCCGGTGGAATTTAATTGTAACAGTGAAAGCGCATCAATGAATGATAGCAATCTATCTGGGGACCCATCGAATTCTGTAGATAAAATTTTGCTTGCTAAATTAAAGAAATCTGCTTTGTTCATTGCCATTTTGTCTGAAATTTGTTCAATGTCTACCTTTGGAATATCTAGAAAGTCCAATTCTTTAATGTTCTTGTCAATGAATTCATGGCATGAAATTGGAACTTTAATGGCTATGTCTAGAACTTGGAATGATCTTATCACTTTATCTCTAACTTTTGAATAGGTATTTTTGAGAAGATATATCTGATTTTCGTCAAATTCGTGCCAGTGAAGAACAAGGTTACTTATATAATAGTTATAATGCGTAATTAAATTATTGATAACCTCTTCTCTTATAGCAATGGATTTGGGAATATCTTTCTTTAAAACCCTTTTCGATTGGAATCATGAATATTGTCAAAGAATACTTTGGCCTCATTCCAAGTAGCGAACATATAGGACGATGAACCATAACAATATTACCTAACTAACTACCTTACTAAGCACTAGTTGAATTGTTTTTCGTCAGCATAAAGTCTTTCAACATACCTTATTTCGGATCACTGAACTCGTTAATTCCTATTTTAAATTCTGGATGTCTTCCTCTTCTCGGGTGGTACACTGGGAATTGCTGCGTTGGAATGCTGACTAGGAATCTGGTGCGGCCCTTAGAACCATGCTTCTCGAAATGTCCTTCTTCATTCCTCGCCTATATTTTTTCATAATTTTCATGAAAAAAATGGCACAGACGGCAACTGTTATGCAATAAAGCAATATTCTGATGTCGTTAGGCACTTTAACTTCTGGTTCTTCTACGATAAAATTTGAATTTACGACACCTGAACTGGACACTTCAGATTGCTTCGATTTGCTGCTCCCCATCTTTAAGGCAGGATCGCCATGTGGTGGATCACCAGGGATGGTATTGGTAGGGTTCTTGGTAGGGTTAAATCACATTGACAAGTCACTATTTATTCTTCACCTTTTCAGGAACTGCTCACCTTATATGAGTAGATAGTTGTTTACATGTTTATCAAAACGCCATATTCATTTATAAACATTGTTACGTATGATATACAATATAATATACAGGCTGTGAGTTATACCTAATATACAGGCTGTGAGTTATGCACTACATGAGTTCATTACAGTTCTAAAAGTAGTGCTGTAATGAAACTCATTACAGCATTGTTTTCAGTTATATTTTTCATTTTATGGTTGTCAGTACTGACCTCCGATCCAATCAATTTTCGAATCAAATCAATTCTAATTCCGAGATCTGTCAAATTTCGTAAGTCACACCAACTGCCAAGCTACAATACAAAAGTCACTAATCTGAATTCTCATTTGAATTTCGAGAGTATTTCACGAAACTCGACGGAAATAGAGAAAATATCGTCTAATACTCGTTGCAGAAGGCAATTCCAACACTCTTGCTTTCGAAAACTCGCTCCTTCGTCGCTCGTTTTCGAATTTCGCATTCGTGTTGGAATAGGAGCTCATTCTGCAACTTGTTTTAGAATATACTATTTATGATGCAAGTGCAGAAGGCATTGATATTCTCACACGAGTTCAAAATTCAAAAACGAGCCACAACGTGGCGAGATTTTGAATGAACCTCCGTACTAGTATTATACAATATCTTCTCTATTCGATGAATTTTAATCGAAATTAAAGAAATATTGCCGTAACTCTCGTGTAGTGATTTTTGCATTAAAACATATAAATTGGCAGAACTGATTTCTATCTCATAAGTTTGATAGATGTTAAATAAATCCGTGACAGGAGGCCAACATGTCATCAATAAATAATACTGAAAACAGTACTAGAATGAAATATTCTAACATGAACGAATTTGACAGATAATTAGAGAAAAAATTAGATTCTATACGGATTAAGGATTACCTGTAACCTAAAACACGAGTAGATGTGGGTAATCCTTTCGTTGAATTGTGTTGGATATATTGTGTATTATTTTTGTCTTGCACTGTCTTTTATTCTGTTGACTGCAGAGAGGCAGTTTTTTTCCCAACCTCACATTGATCGAGAGTTTTTATACCACGTGTAAAATTATTTGTAACAAATTGGAAAAAAAAAATTTCAGATTCCCTGAATAAGGCTCAAAGCAAGATCCGAAAGCTTGGAATGTTGAATCAATAAAGAATGACACAACTGGACACACATTTTCCTTGATATAATTCCCATAATTCCTCTGAAATCTTCATTTTTGTGTTCCCGTATCACTTTTCTAAATTTATTTACCTGTTTGTATACCATTTTTTCATCGTTTCGATTTTGAGTTCTTTCCTAATTTGCTCATTATTTATATTACACCTATGTGTTCCGTTGAAAGTATGTTGTAGTTCTTTTTCCCTGTAGCTTGCTTCGTCGTTACGCCATATGACACCAGCATTAGTGATGCTTGGGATTATAGTTTTGAATAAAATTACCTTGTTTTGTAATGACAGGTTGCTATCCTAATTTAATGGCGGTTAGAGGCTACCATAGAACGGCTTCGTCTTCTTCTTATTTTCTTTTTTTAGAAGTTACGATTTTTGTCCAATCTATAATAATTAGTGTTATTATTCCGATCGGGGGCCGTTATAACTTAGTTCAGCCTTCCGGGAACTTCGACCACTATGATCCTTTCTTCTTCACTCAACTTGTTTATTCAACTCCCAAGGAGGCCTTCAATGGTCTTGATAAATCTAAGTACATCCTTGGGAGCCTTAGCTCCCCATGAGGATTCAGAACCGATTTCCCCATGTGAATGGTTCCTAATTCCGTTAGCTCTCGACAAATGAATACCATGTGTTCAGCCGTTTTCTCAGTTTTCTCATTCATCTTTTGTTTTCTTGTTTCTCCTCTCTTTTTGTATTTCATTTGGTTATTTCTCTTGATTGTTCTTCTTACAAAAATCTTCAGAATGTTTCTCAGTGCTTCATTCTTGTGTTCCTATGTGATTTCTTTTCATTTGACTTTCTGTTTGTTCACCATTTCTTCATCATTTCAATCCTGAGTTCTTTCTTTCCTGATTTGTTCTTAAGTAATGGGTGTCCCTTGGTATCAATAGACACCTATCGTTTTCTTCATTACTCCGTTCTGTCAGAGTATGTTCCATAATGTTTTCCATAATCGTGTTCATGTCTCTCTGAAGGCTTTTCAGAATGTTTCTCAAGTTCCTTCCTGGGTCGTATGATATAGTTACATGTGCCAACTTGCATTTCTTCATTTCCGGTATATCTTTAATGAATAAGTTGAACAGGAGAGGTCCTTTGGAAAATCCCTTAGGTTCACCTGCTTCTATCGTTTTTGTAGTAGATGTTTTGTGTTCTATCTTGACCAGAAATTCCTTGTCCTTCAGATATGATTTCACGATCCTCATTAGGTCCTATAACACTATGAAGCACTATAGGCAATGCAAAAAGATACAATTCAGTTTTATACAAAAGAGTGTACCATCTGGCGAAATATTGCCTGATGGTCATCGCACTGGCTTTCTCAACAGACTTTAACCTCAATGTTCTCCCATCTTCGTGTTTTGGTTGAATCTGCAACGTTGGCCTCCACTCATACCTCACCTACTAATAATCGATATAAAGCAATATGTTTTTGGACAACCCCATGCAATGACACTCCCAGTGCAACAGCGCATTGAATAAATATATCCAATTCAGTTATGCCTTCCCCATTTCTACCTACACAACAAGACCTACTATCGATCCCAAACAATTACCTATCCTGGACTGGAGTTCAGATAGGAATAATTGACGTTGATTGCAAACCCGGGACTACGGTAACCATATTGTCGATGGAATTGAAGTCAGCGGAGTTTGCTTTATTAACTAAGCAACGAACCCACACAATTGAATGGTCTGCTAATGAATTCAATAATTCATCAGAAACGGCTCTCGCGACCGTACTGTATACAATTTCTTCTGAATTTTTTATATGGGTCAAACGTGAGCTGTCACTAGAGAATAATTCCAAGCTTCTAATCTATGGGCTAAAGAGTATTTCACTTGAACTTATGCCTACAATTACCCTTGGCATTTCCAGAAGGAACTATTCCTAAGAATATCCATTCCCGTCCTTACCTGTGGGTACTCCGGTTCACCACAGGTAACCAAACGCTACAAGTCGTCGAAATGCCTTCTTTTTGGTGTTGTTTTAGCATTTAACATTCAGCTAGTATCCCATACTCTCAGCTATTCCCAAACTATACATATCATATAGAACATAACACATAATATTGTAAAAAATCAACATGGGTTCATCAAAGGTCGTAATCTTGGAACAAATCTATTTAATTTCAAGCAAATGTTTCATGGTGGCTTTGAAGGATATTCTCTCAGGTTGCTGCTGCTTACAGATTCCAAACAGACTTTTGATAATATAAATCATGGTTTTCTACTTCGACCACTTGCAGAGATGGGCATGGTGGAAGCTTGTTGAGGTTAATAGAGTCCTATATTCTGAATAGATCTTCATTGGTCTGACTGAATGGTCAAAATTTAAGAATTTCAGAGATTTCCATTAGGGACCTTGTTTTCATAATTTATTCGAGCAGTGCAGAAGACTTTACTCAACTTCAGGAGGTTTTGAACAAGTGTTATGAATAACGCTGTCTAAATTTTTCATTCTGTAAAAAATTCTTTCAGATATCTTCTACTAGAAATTCTTAATCAGTAATTAAACAGCAAGTAGAAACTATAAAAGACCTATATGTAGAGTACGTCTTGACTCGAAATTAGCTTTTGGACGTGTTTATAAACTAAGTTTTTGAGTCATCAAATGAAGTTCTTGGGTTAACACTCCGATACGGAAGGTTAAAAAAAATCAAACTTTATTGAGTCTTTATCATTTTTTTGTATTCAGTAGGCTTAATTATGCAATGTCGAAATGGTCTCTACAGTATAGATTTATAGATGTTGAGTGAATACATTGAAAAGTGTACAGTTCTTTAGTATAATTTTCCTCTGAAATGAGCTCCAATTTGATGATTATGACGACAGGGAAATTCAACAAAGCTTGAGACTATGTCTTTAATATTAGGAATAAAAAAAATTAAATAAATTTCATTAAAAATAGTCTTGAGCATAATCAATATTCAAGAATTTCATCGAAAAAACCATTTCAAATTTGAAAAATTTTGCGAAAAAAAATTTTAATGATAATCAGAGGCCAACTAGAAACCCTCAACCAATTTCATTAAATTTGATTCCATATGTCCATGGCCTTTCAGAAAAAATAAAAATAATTTATTTTAACAACCGTTTTCAAAACACAAAATGATTTAGGATATGTACTTACAAAAACTAAACCTATGAATGAGAAACAAAGGTCAAAAAATTGTGTTTACAATATTTCCTGTATTTGTGGAAAAACTCATACAGGAGAAACATCCAGACCCGTAGATATAAGAAAACGTGAGCATTTGAATAACAAAAAAATAAAGATATTGGTAGATCGCGCATAGCAGATCATCTGTGTTCGTATATCGGTGATCACATGATGGATTGGAATAACATGAAAATTCTAATGACGGAATCTAATAATTATTGAAGAAAATTCAAGGAGTAGGCTTGTATTTTGTTGGATGAATCATCTGTCCAATTGTGGGTGTGAATCGTATTTGGATTTATTTGTTGAGAAAAAAACTAATTTCAGGAAATTTTCAGATAAAGTAGCAATTTTACAATCTTAGTAATTAATATTATTCTATTGTCATCATAAATATATTGACAAACGTTAATTGAGAAATCAAAAATTCGATTTCGAAAAGTTTCAGTTGAGTATTTGTCTGACGATAGAGTGTGATTAGACTCTGAAACGTTACAAAGCTGAATAGTTCGAAGTGTTGTTTGTTTTTTCATTGTTAGGAAACAATGTTTTGAGAGGATTTGGCTCCTGACAAATTACGCAGGGGCCTTTTATTATTTAAAAATATTTTCCTTATTAATTTTTTTTCAGAGACTGGGAGAGAAACCCCTAAAAAAATTCTGAAAAAAGTCAGATAAATGGTTCTACAAAAAAAGATATCAAGTTCTAAGAGCAACCTTAAACTGAGTTGATCATTCATTACTTTCTATGATGATGATATTAGATGATATTAGAATGATATTAGATTTTGTCACTGAGATGCCTCATCAGTGTCCCGCACATCTCAGGACAAAATCTTCATAAAAAACTTCAGAATTTATAGCAATTGGTTGTGAAGTAATGAGTAAAATATTCCAAAGTACTAAGGTGGTGACATCCAATTGCGTCAAAATGAAGTTTCACATCTCCAATCAAATGCAAAAAAAGAAATCTGTACTTCCTCTTTCATTACTTCACAACCAATTGCTATAAATTCTGAAGTTTTTTATGAAGATTTTGTCCTGAGATGTGCGGGACACTGATGAGGCCCAACAAGGCCGAAACCAGTATATCTCTCATCTCAGTGACAAAATCTAATATCATTCTAATATCATCTAATATCATCATCATAGAAAGTAAAGATGAGCTAATAGAAAGTAAAAAAGAAATTATCAGGCTACTAGAACGTGATTTAGAAAAACTCAAGAAAGAATTGGAGATGAAACCTATGGCGGCTATGCATCAGCCAATATCTTATGCAGAAGCTACAAGGACTGGAACCGAAATCGCTAGGCATGAATCCACACCCAATGTCCCCTTCATTATATGCAAACCAAAATATAAACAAGATTGTGCTCAAACAAAAAATGATATAGAAACTAAAATTGATGTTACTAAATTACAAGTAGGGGTCAATGCAATGGTGAATAGAAAAGATGGATGTGTTCTAATAAAATGCAACTCCACTAAGTCGACAGATAAAATGAAAGATGTATTAATTACTAAATTGGGACAAAATTACGATATTAAAGAATCCCAAATGCGAAGACCTAGTATTTTTGTGTCTAATATAGAAAAGGACTTCCAGTCAGGTGACATCGTTGAAGCCATAAGAAATCAGAACCTTTTTCTAGATGAGGCAGATGAGATTAAACTGGTCTCACTGAAAATGAATAAGCACAAAACGTCGCAATCTGGAATAATAGAATGTAATGGAACAGCATATAAGAAGCTCCTTTCTGTGGGTAAAATCTACTTGGGACTACACCGGTGCTCTGTTCGGGAGAACTTGAGAGTGGTGAGATGTTTCAAGTGTTACTCGTTCAACCATAAGATAAATGACTGCAAATACAACGGACCTCCCGTATGCTCCAAGTGTTCAGGATCACATGATTATAAAACTTGTAAGTCTGAAGAGAATTATTGCAATAATTGTATTCGAAGCAATACCAAATACAAAACCGATTTCAGTGTAGGTCATACTGCGCTTGATACGGGGTGTCCCCTATATGAAATACAAATGAAAAGAGTTAAGGACAGAACAGACTATGATGTTTTGGGCATATTTGATTAATTCTGGATAATTACATCAACGATTTTGATAGAAACGAAATAAGGTTGAATAATAGATGTTTTTCAAGTGTTCAAGATGTAAATAATTTCATTAAATCAGAAAATGACTTCAATATTAGGATATTTCATGTCAATATTCGTAGTGTTAATAAAAACTTAGATTCTCTGAAAATTGTTTTGAGCCAAATAGAGTGTTTTTACGATTTTATCGTTCTAACAGAGACCTGGAAAATGCAGGATATATCATTGTTTGAAGTTCCGGGTTACAGTTTGATATATAATTATGGTAGTGTGAATCAAAATGATGGGGTAGCCGTCTATATAAGAGAGAATATAAATTTTGTTCATCATATTGTAACTATTGATCTGCTGAATATAATTCAGATTGAGGTATTTTATGAGGGTTGTTGTATGAGCCTGGTTGCGGTCTACAGACCACATGATATACAGGGTCTTTCACGAGGAACCTCACCCATATTTATACGGGAAACTACTGAACGTATTTTCCTGAAATTCAGCACTTATAAGTATTTCACGATGCTGATGAAATCTAAAATATTTTCAAGGCATGAGCACCTCCGGTTTTTCCGGAAATGACGTCAACTTCCGTTTTTCAAATTAGAACACCATTTTTTTATTGCAGAAATAGATTCCTTAGAAAATTTTGAGTTATTTTGATGTAACATTTTTCAGTTTTGGTTGGAAAATTCTCTCTGAGCGGGAAAATTCGAAAAAAAAATCGAAAATAGAGCTCCGCTGAAACAAGAATAACTTCGAGGTTTTTTGATGGAAAATTTTCATTTTTGGGATTTTTCAAGATGTAAGATTGATGTATCCACTTTAAAAATCGAAATCGCGATTCATGATACAGGGGGTGAAAAAATCGCTTTCAAAGTTAGGGATGACAAAATCGTGAAAAATCAATTTTTTCAAATTAGAACCCCATTTTTTTATGGCAGATATTGAATCTACGTTAAAAAATAATGTGAGTGTATGCATCACACCCTTGCCCTAAAATGGATATTTTCTGAGTTATTCACAAAAAACTGTTTTTCGTCTTGAATTTTCAGCTATTTCTTTTCCCTTCACGCCAAAAAGATGAAATTTTCAGGAGATAGATATTCTGACATATTGACTCAAATAATTGAGCCGCTAGTACAGAACCATAATGACTTATGGTTTCAACAAGATGGCGCGCCTCCACACAATTCACTCAATGTGTCAAATATCCTCTACAGGCTATTTGAAGATCGATGGTTGGCGATCAATGGTCCACATCTTTGGCCACCACGTTCTCCCGATTTAACTCCTTTAGACTATTATGTTTGGGGTAGGATAAAAAATATTGTCTACTCAACTCCCCTGACTGATAAAGAGGACTACATAGAACGAGTCAGAAATGCGTTCAGGTTTGTTTAGATTTCTAGATTCATAGTTTTGAAACTCAATTTGGTTTTTAAACACTTTTGCAGATCTCCCGATGAAATAAGAAGAGCAACGCACGAAGCATTCCTGAGACGTATAAATAAATGTCTAGAAATTAACAGCCAAAACTTTGAGCATCTTCTCTAGTTATATCTGCGAGAGTTTGCCATGGTTCTCCTAATAGTAACTTGACTTCGGTTTCAAGAAGGGGTGAAAAATCTACAGCATGGTTCAAATAACAGTTCCTGAAAATTTCATCTTTTTGGCGTGAAGGGAAAAGAAATAGCTGAAAATTCAAGACGAAAAACAGTTTTTTGTGAATAACTCAGAAAATATCCATTTTAGGGCAAGGGTGTGATGCATACACTCACATTATTTTTTAACGTAGATTCAATATCTGCCATAAAAAAATGGGGTTCTAATTTGAAAAAATTGATTTTTTCACGATTTTGTCATCCCTAACTTTGAAAGCGATTTTTTCACACCCTGTATCATGAATCGCGATTTCGATTTTTAAAGTGGATACATCAATCTTACATCTTGAAAAATCCCAAAAATGAAAATTTTCCATCAAAAAACCTCGAAGTTATTCTTGTTTCAGCGGAGCTCTATTTTCGATTTTTTTTTTCGAATTTTCCCGCTCAGAGAGAATTTTCCAACCAAAACTGAAAAATGTTACATCAAAATAACTTAAAATTTTCTAAGGAATCTATTTCTGCAATGAAAAAATGGTGTTCTAATTTGAAAAACGGAAGTTGACGTCATTTCCGGAAAAACCGGAGGTGCTCATGCCTTGAAAATATTTTAGATTTCATCAGCATCGTGAAATACTTATAAGTGCTGAATTTCATGAAAATACGTTCAGTAGTTTCCCGTATAAATATGGGTGAGGTTCCTCGTGAAAGACCCTGTATTGAAGGATGCATTCAACAGATGCCTTCAAGAGTTTCTTTCTAAAAATAAACAAAACAAAAACATTAATATAATATTAGGTGATACAAATTTCGACTCATTATCTGGAAATGATTTGGATGAGGATTATCATCATATCTTGACCGAGTATGGTTATACATCACTAATAAATACAGTGACAAGACCAGAGAGCGCCACATGTCTTGATCATGTTTTCATCAAAACGGAAATGCCGACAGAAGACTACCTAGCATCAGTTTTTCACTATGATCTAACTCACCATTACCCAATAATGCTATTCATAAGAAATTCATTGGAGAAATCAAAAGAGCACAGAAAATCAAGGAGCTTCATAAATTATCCCAAGCTTAATGCCGCGTTAGCTAGTCAAGATTGGCGTTTGGTACTGGAAGAACAAAACCCAAATGTCTCGACTGACGCGTTCATAGGGATCTTGAAATTTAATATTTCAGAAAGTACATATAGAAAATTCGAGAAAAAAACAGAAATAAAACGCAAAGAATGGATCACATCAGGTATTGTCAAGGCTATCAGTGAAAAAAATAAACTTTACAGGCAGATTAGGACCAATCCTCAGAATCAAACACTAAGAAATAAATATAGAATCTATAAGAACCTACTTGAAAAACTGATAATGAATGCGAAAAAAGTTTATTATGCAACCAAGTTGGTGAAATATGAAAGAGACCCGAAAAAATTGTGGAGTTTCCTAGGTGGTAAACGAAAGATTAATATAGAACCTGGGCCCATAGTTAATAATAACGTTCTGCTCGAAAAAGATCAGGACATAGCGGAAGCCTTCAATACATACTTTTCGAATATTGGTCGTGATCTGGCTGGTAGAATTGATCAGAGTAGCGCCAATGTGGAGGATGACAAAAACATCAACAATTTAACTCTGGAACCAACAAATGAAACTGAGATGTTGAAAATTGTAAAATCCCTGAAATCAGATAAAGCTCCAGGATTGGATGGTATAACGACGAATACTCTGAAGAACATTGCCTCAAATATTCTGGTTCCTCTCTGTCATGTGTTCAACTCGTCAATGCGGTTCGGTGTATTTCCCGACGTTCTCAAAGAAAGCTTGATCAAACCGGTATACAAGTCTGGAGATAGGAAGGATGTGAGCAATTATCGACCAATTTCTCTCACATCAAATTTGTCAAAAATATTTGAGAAAATTATACATGAAAGAACTGCTGGATTTTTGGAAAGCTGCCAAGTTTTGAAAGAAGGCAAATTCGGTTTTCGCAAGGGAAAATCAACACAGGATGCTGTAGCACAACTAACAGCCAAAATATATCGCTCCCTTGACTCTTCTAAACCATGCCTATGCCTATTTATCGATTTGAAGAAAGCTTTCGATACCGTAAATCACGAAAAATTATTGAAAACATTGGAAGGATATGGAATTAGACATCGAGCTTTGAATTGGTTTGGGAGTTATTTGTCGGGCAGGAGTCATCGTGTCCAGGTTCGAAATCATCTTAGCACCTCTTCCACTATCCAATGTGGGGTGCCCCAAGGAACGATCTTAGGACCACTATTGTTCATAGCATATCTCAATTCAATTTTCACAAGCAATACTGAGGGTGAATTGACTGTTTTTGCTGATGATACGGCCATTTTTTACCATGCTGATACCTGGGAGATGTTGAAGGAACGAGTTGAGAGAGATTTCGTTAAAGTAGTGAACTTCTTCAATTCCAAACTATTGACCATTAATTATGATAAAACATGTTTTATGCCCTTCTCCGCAACATCTGTCAGGTTGCCTCCTTTCAGGTCGCTATCGTTCTCAACAACTGGACAATCGTATGAAATAAAAATTGTTGATAAATTCAAATACTTGGGAATATACCTGGACAAACATCTGAGGTGGAGCGATCATATAGAGCATTTGGCAAGAAAATTGCGTGTACTGATACCACGTTTCAGAAAGTTGAGGGATTTCTGCAAGTTGGGGCTCCTGAAGAGGCTCTATTTTGCTTTGGCACAGACACACCTGAATTATGGAATATTGGCATGGGGTGGAGTGACGAAGAGTTGCCTGAGGAGGTTGGAAATAGCACAGAAGTGGCTATTAAAGATAATATTAAGAAGACCTTTTCGTTTTCCAACCGAGAGACTATATGCTGAGAGCGGAGATAACTCCGCTCTCAGCATATAGTCTCTCCATAAGGACCCGAGAAAACTGTTTTTCCTTGCACTGTCCATACATCAAAAAAAACATTTGGTGTCTGCAATTTTTAATAATCATCTGTATGATACAAGGAATAGAGGAATGTGGATTGTTCATTCGAGGACGGACAGGACAATAGGTCAAAGATCTCATACCTACCTAGCTCCTTTCATATTTAATAAAATACCACCTGAAATTAAGAATGTTGTTTCAATGAACGTCTTCAAGAGAAAAATTAAAGAGTGGCTTATCTCGTTGCCGACATGGGAAGTATTCCAAATGATAGACTTGAAAAATTCTTATGTCCATACTTGAGGACGAAAAATTAACTACAGCTCATACCAGGCGTCATTCTATCATTGGTTTTTTCTTTGTACACCTTTGTAAATACAGTATGAATTTCTGTCTATATTGTATAATGATTCATGAATTTTCCACACAAGACAATTTCATGAAATTGTCTTCGGAAAAGAAATTAACTGGGATGTTTTTTTCAACAGTATATCTATACAAAGAATGAATTGGAGATATGTGAAAATTGTTTTTTTCTTTTTTTGTGTTAATATTAAATGTAACTACTGGTTGAATAAACGTCATAATTATTATTATTATTATTATTATTAATTATTTCTCCAACCTCATGATAAAAGATCTCTGAGCCTGGGAATTGAAAATGGTATTCATTTCGATGATTACTATTTTGAATTCATCTATTTTTCAAAAATGTTCTCGATGTGCCTTCGTAAAGGCAAAGAATTTTCTTTTTCATGAATGAAATTGTTAAACAAAGAGTTTACCTTGAATTTTGTGCTACAACATAAATTTCTCGTGATGACACCACCAAGTTTTTGAGACGTCTTATAAACGGTCTCGATGTTGTGCCTCTTCAGAGAATACTGAAGAGGCATACAACATCGAGAGGGTTTATAAGCCGACTCAGAAACTTGCTCAGATGATCAGAACTACCAAAGACAAAGTCGACCCACTTTCACAAGCCGGTATTTACAAGATACCTTGCGACGGCGGCAAAGTCTACATTTATGGAACAAAACGGAGTAGCAATACGAGAATCAAGGAGGACAAACGATGCTGTCGACTCAATCAGACAGAAAATTCCGCACTAACAACAATATAGATTTCTCAAAGGCATAGGTTATTTCAAATATCAAAAGTTACTATCCGAGGATGAACATGGGAGCCATTGAGATTTATAAACATAAAGACAAGATAGACAAAAAAGCAGAAACTCCCTTGGTACATAGCGCATGGTTGCCGGTATTAAAAAAAACCAATATCAAGCCAATACGGAGCGGAAGCGATGGGCCAATCAACATCCTGCGCGTAAACCCACTACCTTTATTAACCCATCAACAGGTGTATAAGTGATACCTCCGGATCGAACCCAGCATCACTCTCGGAAATGTCAGCGGTCGAGTTACAATCTCAGACAAAAATCCTCTGTGGATTTCTACCGCAGATGTAGGCTAGACGTTAGGTAAAATAATTCCTAATAGACCACGGCCAATAATCCCAGAAGACTTTCCCAATGTTAGTATATCCGGTCGTGAATGCCTTATTTATTAAATATGTAATTGACAAGGTTTTTTTGGTACTTCGTTCCATGCTCATTGTATGGCAATTTTGCTGTTTGTCCAGCTAATAATGATTGAAGAAGATTTCGAATATGCTTCATGTTTTTTTTAAGTTCATATGAATTTGCTATCCCTCACTTCTGTATGGGTGCCCTCAAATCAGCATAGCCATGGTTAGCAGAGAGCCCCAATTTTGAATCTATTTCCTCATATAACTCTAACATTTACTCAAGTTTACTGATTGTTGAAACTAACTAAAGTACTAGGAACAATCTCGTTGAGATTTCTTTAGATATCATAGAAATTCCGAGCACACACGATTGAAATAAAGCGTCAGTGCTAAGTAATTTTACACATGCAGAGTCTCTCAGTTGCCACGTATCCATGTCACTAAAAGATTCGATTATCCTCAAGTAAAGAGGGTCTTCTGCGACTCAAAAGCATTATATTGTGATTAGGAAACTCATCTTGGATTAAAGAAAATATTCAGCTTCGTGGCCATAAGTCTTTCTGGAGAAAAACTGGACGCAACATCCGCTTCTGGGCGCTGCAAATTTTACCGAATTTCTCACCTCCGAACATCTGTCGATGAGAGTAAAATATATATATGGAAAAAAATTGCTAATGGAAGGAATCAATCAATCCGGAAGCCGGTGTCTCCCAGAAGAACCGTTCATCATGCGTTCAGCTCACGCTCAGAAACAGAGAGTGATCCTTCCACCATCGCCACTCGAATCTTTGAGGCTGATAGACAATATCTCGGCGAGGTCCTGGATCTCCATCATTTATCATGGCTTTTGTAGGAGCCGGTCTCTCCGGAAATCGTCTATTATTGCATCCCGGAAATTATGGAGCAGCGATAAGTCTGCGGATTGGTTGACATTTTAATCGCGAAATTCATTGATAGTTGATGCTCGCGGAGTTCTGAATCGAAGGCAGCTATAAATCAGCGTAATAAGATTACGGCTACCAATTTCAGGTGGTATCAGACAGCAGGTGAACTTCTAATTTGAGTAAAAGGTCCATAATATGTATCTGGTGAATGATAATGTTTTTTTAAGGGGTTATCAGACTCTTGTTTTTGAAATTATTGGTTTGATTGTTTTTAGATTACCGGCAATCCTCAAATAGGGCACGAAAAAAATTTTTGAAATTTTTTTTTGCTCTACGCGCATTAAAAAAATTTTTTCAAGCTAGACCGAGATGGCCCCTCAGAAAATGGAAAAATTATATCGCTCAGAATTTCGCTTTGAACGAGTACCGTGGGCAGCTGATGGGTATCAACTTTAAATTTATTCAATGAATTTTTTCTGGGGAAAATAAAGGTTTGAATATGTCCACAGTTCCAGTGGAGGTGAGTAAGAAATGCATTCTTGATTTTTTTAAATTAAGAAAAAAATATATTTTTGAACTTTTTTAATTTTCAGAACGAAATTTCCAACGTCTAGATTGAAAATTTCTAAATATAATGTAATGAAAAACTCTTCATTTAAAATTGCATGTAGATCATGACAGTATATCGAGTTCTATTTAACAACAAATCTAGAACGTAGAAACGGGTTCTGTTGTCAGATCTCAATTTGTCAGGAAAGGATTTCACAGTAATGTGTTTTCTTCTAGCTGCTATTGTTCGAAATCCTTTCAGTAGTCCAGTCGTTGCATTTAAAAGCGTAATCGACGTTTTGAAGTCAGTAATCAGTAGATGTGCAGTTTGTAGGTTATTTGGGATGCAGAGATAATAGAGTTATCGAAACGCAAATAGAGGCCTAACTTAAATAAAGTTTCCTTTATTCTGACATATACTCATGCTCATTGGCAAAAGATTATAAGGTAGCCTCCAATAAAATACGGGCCTCCTGTACTTAACTTAAATAAAAGACAGCCGTATTTAAATGAAAGATCCCTTATTTTGACAGTTATCGCAATCTTCTAGGTTAAACAGCTTCTCACAACTGTCAAAATAAAGGAAATGTCAAAATAAAGTTGTCAAGATATAAATCGTTGCGAAAGCTCAAATATCCGACCAACGTTAAGGGATCTTTTATTTCAGGATCCTTTAATAAGGTGATGCCTGTTTTTGTGTTTCGATAACTCTCTAATGATTTAGTGTAGAACTTTATTATTTTCTCTTCATGTTTTCTTCAAAGAGTAGGTATACCAAGTTTAAGGTTGAAAGCATAATTGTTTTCGTTTCCTTATGCATGGAACTGTTAGCATTGACTTGATTTTGCACCTGAAATGTTTTAAATTCATGGTTCTTTGATAACATTTTGCTCCAACTGATATTTTATGTTTCCCTTCACGAAGAGAATGGCTTTATTTCCCAGAATTGAAAAGGAGTAAGTGACCCCATCGAGTGTAATAGTTAAATCTTTCCTCCGATAAATACTGGTTTGAAGCATTGTTCATTTTGTGGGAAAATTTATTCTCCAATTCAAATTAAATATCACTCAAAGTTCTGTATGAGATAAATTCATTTGAAAAAACCAAGCTGTTTTAACAGAATAAAATCTATAATCCGTTTTTTCATGCTCTCAGAGAGAGAACAAATTAATTTCCGTTTCATGTTTGGGCATCCAACGAAAACACTTCAATTCTCAATCATGGCTCCTGTCGATTCAGCAAAGGATTGAAATTGAGGATGGTCTCAAGTGAAAAGGACCAATAAATAAAAGGAGAAATATGCATTCCCTACTGGAAAGAAGACACTCGGATTTCAAAAAGAATTATTATAAGTAAGATTGACAAAGAATATTGAAAAACCTTTTTCATCTCACAAATGTGATTATAACTCAAGGGTTTATCCGGATTCGCCAACTTCATATTTCGAAAGTCATTGTATTCAGAAACAGAAATGTTCATAGAGACCACAGACTCAAATCTCTTTCACTGCTGATATCTAATAATTTCGGTAGTTCTCAGTTTTTCCTCCAATTTAAGTTTTGTTGTTTTTATAGTTATTTTAGAAATTTTCGTCATGCATGCAGATGGTGAAATAATTAATCTGAATGCTTCATCATTTCTATTTCGAGACTATCGTTTATCGATGAAGCTTTGTCACAGTAACCAATATAATAAATATACAAGTGCAGATCCAAAAGATTCTGTCTTGGTACTATTTCTCTTTTTTCATGAAGAGATGGCTCTCCCAGTTGAACAACTGATTTGTAATTAATGTGACAACAAGAAACGCCGCATAAATCTAGATCAGCTATTGGAAAAATAAAATTCAAATGATACTCCACGAACCTGTGAGAATATAAATCAATGAAGTAAGTAGCTATCTATGTTTCTGAATCTTTCTCAGAGATATCAGAGTCAAATCAGAGATCGTTTTCGGTCACATGAGAGAAATCTCATTTCACAAATTTTCGACAGTCAGTTTTTCGCTTTTACAACACAATAATACCCTACAGTTCCAAAATGGTTGTCACGGTGGGATGACTACATTTCCCCACGTCCTGGTTTGGAACTCAAAAATTTCTCCTACATCGGAACTTCTCTCAAATATAAGTAACAAGCTCATACCCGTGGCTCCACTCGCGTTATATTTCAATTTAAAACGATAGGTCCGCAACCCTACATTCATAACCTCGTATCGAAGAAGAGACAGCACATGACAAAACGATGTCCCGTATTGCTCAAATTTACACTCGTTCAACCTACTGTAACTTTCAAAGCATCCATTACAAAACTATACTGTAAAAAGCATTTTTCATCAGGAATAAATGCCGCAGATAACAGTCACGTTAATTTTTATATTGATTCATTCCATGCCAGTTCGAAGCCCTCTTTAAATTGACCATCATGTTGGATCGAATGGAAGATGTTAAAAATGGCTATCCTGGGTTGTCTTCGGCAGTTAGACATATGCCGTCGCGGACTTTTTCATAGAACTTTTCGAGCACTACAAAATTGTCTCTGACCATGTTTCTCTATCTCTTTCAGTTTACGCAGCGTCGCAGGTAAAAGCCGGAAAGTACCGGGATTTTTCATGAAAACTCGTTATTTTTTCTTATTTTTTCATTATATAAGGATGAACCCTACATAAAAACCTCCCGAAAAAAATTCTCTACAATATAGTGAAAGTTTCATCGAAATCGGTCATCTAGTTCCTGAGTCCATAGAGGACAAACAAACACACAAACAAACACACGGACATTCACATTTATAATATTAGTATGGATATTAGTATGGATTATTCGTTTAAAAGTGCATTTGTTTCGTTGGAATCTGAAAACTTATAGTGATCGTTTGGATAAATTGTGATTTAGGTATTGAACACGTGGTCCTGTGATTGGTTATATCCAAGACTCCTGTTGTCCCCAGGACACAGGGAACGACAAGAATATAATAAAGATAGAGTCTGGGTACATAGCGCAGAATGCTGAACCTAAGAAGCCTGCTAGGAATCTCGAAGGGCAAGTTGGAGACCTATGGTGCAGCTTTGAGTTGATGAATGAATGAATAATACCGTAGTTGTTTTAATTTTTTTTAACTCTAGTCAAAAGTTCGATGCATGCATGGTGTAGAATCTTTGTGAATTAATCACCACGTTCATATAAAAAACAGGTCACTTACCCCGAATACACTCGAATTTCAATGATGCATCAACTCAGGCAACTTACCTGGAAAATAAAAATAGAATCGATATCAAATCTAACATCGAGGATGCAATTACATAAATTATATGTGGAAAAACAGAATTCAAAATTCACAATGGTTTGAATTTCGACATGATGGGAATTCTCTAAACTTCCATTCCATTTATGAAGAACAATAAACACAGCAAACCGGCTATTGTTCAGATGGAGTATTGTATGCTTCCAAGGAAAATATTCTTTCGAATTTAATATAATGTGTTTTTGAGAAAATGAAAGCAAAGTACTAACGTTAGTATTGCTTCTGCCAACATAAATTATATTCATATTCCATATTCAGGCTCAGAACCAATTGTTGGTTAGCTTTGAATATTATCGAATATAAATGATGGTATCCTAAAAAAAAGGATTTAAAATTTCAAGTTTGAAATTCATGGGCATGGGCTAGTTTCTCGTGACAAAATCAGTTTTTTGGTAGGAATATGTTGAACTTCGGAGGTCAAAGGATAATTTTGAAATTATTGCGTTTTCGGGGATACTGTATATCTTGATAACCTCTCATGATATTTTCAAGATGAAAATTATCTTTGATAGATATATTCACGTAGAATTCATTATCGTACAATGAAAATTTCCGTGGGTTAGTGCTTTCGAGTTATAAGTTTTAACTCTAATTTCACGTTTTTTTTTTAATGGGATACCCTATATTATAGTTCCCATTAAATTGCATTTTATTCATTGAGAAAGAATATCACACTTGGCATCTAGAAATAAGTTGTAGGAATGGGGGGAGCATTTCTTGCTATGTTTGCAATTCGATAACTGTTTGCGATATAAACTAAAGAGGCCTTAATGCTTGAAGATATATCTGGGATCATTAATATTGATTGCCTAACATGATCAAATATACAGTGTCGCCATGGAAAACCCTTCGAGTACTGCAATTGCGAATTTCTTCATGTAAAAATTCTAACAAAGTACTATCGAATCGACATCAAAGATACCATTCACGTGGCTACGTTATGTGGATGATACTTGTGTCGTTTGGAGCCACGAAGATGAAGAATTGCAAGCCTACTTAACCCATCTTAACAGTAGGCACCCAAATATTCAATTCACTTTTCACCATGGAAATTGAAACGGATGGTGCTCTACCAGTTCTATACGTCAGAGTAACTAGAAAGCCTAATGGGAAACTAAAACACAGGATTCATAAAGAACCAACCCATACTACACAAGTAGTCCAATCATCACCCAAAACAGAAGCGAGGAGTTATCAAAACACTCGTAGAGAAAGCCCGATGTTCATTCGAGCCGGAATTTCTGGGGGATGAACTTGAACATCTATACCATGCATTTACCGCCAATGTATATAATGCCAAAGGAATCAGAGTGCAATAAGACCGAAAATATCGACACGTGATGATAATACATCACACATCAACCATAATTCAAGAGCTATCCTACTATACATCCCTAAGGTCACAGATAGAATTGGAAGAATACTGAACATGAAAGCCATTGAGATTTATAAACAAAATAACAACGTAAACAGAAAATAGGGAAGCAAAACAGAAACAGACCGGTTTCGTCCTTGTTAGGACTCATCAGTGCCTCTCAACCAGCAACGATGAACGAGCACCCTAAAGGTCAACATTCAAAGTAAAGCGAGAAGACAAACTCAGTTCTATACAAAGGTTTGTCATCTATCAAGGCGTAGCTGAACCTCCAGAAACAAACAGAAATCTTCACGTATTTTCATTGCTCCTTCAGGCTAACTCCAAAGAGAAAAGAAGAAAACTCCTTGGTACATAACGCCTGGTTGTCAATCCTAGAAAAAACAAAATCAAGCCGATACGGAGTGGGAGCGATGGACCGATCAACATCGTGCACGTAAACTCAGTACCTTCTCCCGCCATTAACGGGGGTGTAGAAGATAACACCTTCGGATAGAACACGTCATCAGTGAAACGTAGGAGCAATACTCAAGAAGTGCGATTCTTCTCAAGAATAATGCGCGCCCTCATACCTCGCGTAACACGCTCGATACAATATCGGAATTGGGGTAGAAGGTACTGGAACACACTCCCTGCAGTCTGGATTTATCATTTTGTGACTATTACATGTTTGGACAACTGAAAGAAACTGACGACGAGGTACAGGAGAAAGACTGTGATTTTTTGTAAATTTTTTCGATAGGAAATAAACCTGTCAGAGCATTTGTCTCGATCATATTTGAAATTTGAACCACAAATTGAATACAAATTAATTCAATTTAGAAACATATCCTAAGTTCTTTTCTTCTTCGAAAGTGAACAAATCCTCGAAGCTGGATTGCACTGGGGCATTTGGTTCGAACCGCAAGTGAAACGAATTTGTTCAGAAGATTTCATTATTTTTTTTTCAATAGAAGCGCCGAATTTGAATCAACGGAAAACTTTTCCGCTATAGCATTCGATATGCAGGTCGAAATTAGGTCGAGGCTTAATTAAAAGCAAATATTTGGATTGAAATGAAGGGAAATATTTGCATTCGTTTCATGAATGCATTCGGAGCCTGAAATGACTTCGATACTTTTAATTGGAAGTGAGATGGAAGCAATTGTCGTTTCACGGGAGATTATCAATGGAAATTGTTTTGAAACTCCGGCATGAAATTCTAACCACGAAAAAACTTCACTGGAAAAATATTATTTCAATCGAATTTTTTTGGGTTGAATATTATAATTTGGCTCAACAGCATGAGATACCGAGTCGGCCGAGTCTCATGCATTAGTTTTCACACTCTCCGCTAAGAAAAAAATCCACTGATCCGATCATTGAGAATAAGAGTTGAGCTGTAGACATCTTATTCAGTGCGGTTCTTTTCGTCGATGTAGTTCTCAGTTCGATTCGTCAACCCATAATGAATGTTTCTTCTCATAATCACAATGTAGAGATGAATCCACAGCCAAATTCCTAAGTGATGTGCTCACTTCATTTGAATATGCCATTCGAAATATTTACTAACATCAACATTTTTAATAAAGCTTGATTGATCATTAAAATTTTGCTATACAAAAAAGATGAGCTCCATATTTTTTTATTTTTCATGTAACTACGCTAAGTGATGCCGGATCAGAAGTTACCTTCTACACTTTTAAAATCATACCAGACCAGGAAATCGGTATATGCAATATTGTACTGCTGACCTGAATTTGTAGGTGGATGCTCCTCTTGCAAACTCTTCAATATCCACAGAAAAAAAACCAAATAAACATATCCTTCAATTATTCCACTATCGACAAAGGTATCAGCGCAGTCCAGAACCAAGAAAAAAAAATTGACAAAAACGCAATTTAAAAGACAGCCTTCTTCTTATTTGTAAACAAGCATTTGTTATTTACTATAGCGTTGGCCATTCACAACAGCCTTGTGATTATTTCAATATTGAAATGAATTTTGAATTAATTCCAATTTCACCTATTTTATTATCAAAATAGAACCTTTGTAGGGTAAAACAGAAAGAGATGACATGTATTTATTATTCAGATATTAGCAATAAGGATTTTTTTCAGAGACCTGAGTTCGTAAAATTCTTCAAAACCGTGAAAATTTTTCATTTAACAATTGATAAAGTTTAATAGTTCGAAATGTTATTTTTGTTTCAGTATCAGTCAACAATTTTTTGACAGGGTTTTAACCCCGACAAATCAGAGCAAATGTTTATACCGGTGCGCCTTTCTTCAATCTTAATATATAAAACTAAGTCGGCCATGTTGTTGGTTACACCATTTATAACTCAAGATTTGAGGAACTGTTCGTTATGAAAGATTTTTTGTTGGATTCTTCTACGGCGGGGTTAACATTAAATACATTAAAATTCTGTCTTGGTACATAGCGCATCATAGTTGACGGTTTTAGACAAAACCAAAATCGAGCCAATACGGAGCGATGGGGTTATCAACATCGCGCACGTAAACTGATGACCTTCTCCCGTCATTAACTGGGGTATAAATATTATAACATCTCCCCGGTATCGCTGTCAGAAATTCAGCGGTCCAGGTACAATATCAGACCAAGAATCCTTTGAAGATGCCTACCGCAGAGGTACACTGAGAGAAGTATTCACTTGATATTATCGATCATGCATTATAGTAAAAAAATCATTTATTGGCCAAATGGACAAATAAATATTTCTTTCATGGAAATGAAGAATTTATTCAAGTTTCCGCAAATCATCTTCACTCAATATTATATCACATTTATTTATAAATAATAACATTCAATGATACTGAATAAAGACGTATTCGACTGAAATAAATATATTTAGTAATAATTAACAAACTGCATGAAAGTGGAGTATTTCGTTTAACTTTAATATTCCCTCATTAACTATTAATAAAGCTAGGTTAGTATTGAGCTTTCTGTTATACATATTAGGTTTTATCTGATAATCATTAATAATTAATAATATTTATTTTTATCTCTGTTGATTGGAAAATATATTTGAATTCATTTATGAATAATGAGACATCTTTAATAACGAATAAATTTCAGTACAGTATGGACATTTATTCATGAAATCGTTTATAGTTTTATTCAGCAATTTGTCATAATCTGAAGTTCACAATTGATTTCTGATTCCCTCAACAACCATATGGATACTGCGTTGTTGATTCTTCCTATATAACATAATAACAATGTTGAGTTAGGAATAAGTTGATGATAATGAGCATGAGATATTCTTGCATGAAGAAGTAGCGAACGAGAAGTAAGAAAGAACACTTACCCTTCAAGCTCCAGAGAATCCTTTTGAAATATTTGTATTTGAATTTTAATCGATACTTGAAAGTTTGTCTGAATCTTCCTGATTATTCTGGAAGATTCTCAGAACAGAATGATCGATTTCATATACTGTAAAAAATATAAAAAACACAAAGAGTAGGTAAGTTAGGTAGAGTTTTTGCATCATGTCATGAGTTTATTTTAAGCATGAATTCAACAACCAACATAATAAAAACTTCGAACTGTTGCAAGACCTCCTCTACTATTCTATTGTTATTGAATCCCATCTGCGTTACCATTAAAAATCTTGAGCATATAGCTACAAGTATTGGATTTAGCAATGGTTATATCCAAAGATGTACAAAAATCCCTCAAATCGGTGAATTCTATTTTTGTTCATTCAAATATAATAACAAGGTTTCTATTCAATGCAGCAATAAAATCCAACAATATTTCCTCGAAATGGGACATATTCTTTTCCTTACCTTTAAATATCTTGAGAACGAGATGTACCAGGTCACTTTCTTCAAGCTTGCACTACATGAAATCATCCATTATCACTATTCAATGCCACATGATGAAGTCACTATTATTTATTAAATATTAATGCTGCCGTCATGAACAGTGTGTATTTTAATATATAAAACTAAGTCGGCCATATTGTTGGTTACACCATTTATAACTCAAGATTAGATGAAGTGTTTGCTATGAAAGATTTTTTGTTGGATTCTTCTACGGTGGGAATAACAAAAAACGCATCAAAATTCTGAAAAATTTCATGAAATGGACAAAAACATAGGAAATAATTTTCCTTCTCGCGAATAACGCCAGTAGATGTCGCTACGGTTGATAGCGTTTGCGTGTAAGTATTATATTCGATATTAATTCGGTGAACTACATTTTATAATAAAAATAACGCATCTGAGTTCATGTGTTATTACACCCATCTTTGTTCCGAACACGACGGAAAATTTTGTGACGAAATGTTTTGAACAGATCCCTATTTTCTACATCGCCATTAGATGGCACTGCAATGTAAACTGTTTACTTTGAGGTGCCTAATTGTCTTAGCCTTGGAATTCTAAGGTTTTTGCGCAGAAGTCAGTGCCGATTCACGTAACCGAAAAACTCCGCTCAAAGTTCGTACATATAATTATGTTTATAACTAGCTGACCGGGAGACTTTGTAGTGCCTAAATCGATTAATAATAATATTATAATGAACTATTATGGTATAATGTTGACCAAGAAGTGTTTAAAATCATTTTCTATCCCAGAAACTAAAGAGCGTAGGGAATCTGGTGGTGGGACCAATTGTGGCAATTGGCAACTAGATAAGGTAGCTGAACATTGTTTCTTTCGCCTTAGAGATGAATGAAGTTTTACTAACTATTGGTTTTTTTCTAAGAAGGAAATATATTCGGTGGAATACAAAAAAATACAAAATATACAACAAATTTAATTGCATTGAAATAGGTATGTACATTGTTATTCATACATCAAAAGAATTCTCTTCATTTGAGAGGTAAAGAGGAAACTTTTTCTAATTTTTATCGATTGAGGCAGTACAGAGTCTGCTGGGGAAAAGTTATGAATAAACTAGAAAGTTTGCTGATGCTTGGTCGGCGGCACTGCTCTAATCCAATCGTAACAGCGATTTTGAGCATGTGATAGAATGCTGGTTATCTATTGGATCCTAAAATTTATTTTTTTATAATATTGGTTTATTTCACATCAACTTATGGATGACCGAAACATGTCAAATGCGGTTTGTTCATTATTAATAAATCCTATATTTTGATCAAATAAATGGTGGAGTGGTGGTTGTTTAGAATCATTTAGTTATAGAAACCAAAGGTTCGTTTATTACCAAATGAACATATGTTTTCAATTTTAATATATCTTATATTTGAAGACAACTTCAATTTAAATGGAATTCATCATACCAACAAATATTAAATATAAACAAATACCGTGTAAATGAATATTTGGTTCTATATGAATGAATTCTTTCAAAGGCAAGATCCATTAGTTAATAAATAAATTAAAGATTAATAAGTGTATTTAACTGTAGGTGAATAATCTCGAAATACTAAATTGATAAAAACAAATTTAATTCTTCCAGTGTAGGTGAAATAATTCCTGATAGACCACGGAGAATAAGACCGGAAGACTGTCTCAATGAAATTATATCCGGTCGCGAAAACCTTAAAATATGATTTCATGTTGTTCATTTCGCTCATCTCATTTCACAAACTATTTCACTCACGAATTGAAACATGACATTTAACACTCACATTATAGTTCATTATTTAACTTTTTCTCAAAGCATTAACGTGCGGGTATATTCCTTAAGTTTAGGCACAAATTGCATAGATCAAGACAGTTTAGTGATGATAAGAAGAATACAACAGGTTTCTATGGAAATGAAAGTTTTTTTTGTAATCTTGACTTTACTTTGATACTTCAGTTGTTGAAGTGGTTAAATCGATATGACTTAAAAAGTAAAAATTCGGAAAAGTTTTCATAATTTAATTGGACGAGTCGATAAAGCCGAGATAATATGCATTTTCGAAAATCAAAATGAATGTGGGCAAGATATTTTCCCGTATGAACCTTCCAAAAAGTGTAAGACCTTGAATTTTTCTCAAGGAAAGCCTGGTAAGAGGAGCAAAAAACAAGACTGGTACTTCGCGAAGAAAGCTAGAACGTCCATATAGGACATCTGAAAACACTATATCCCGAAGTGGCGGAAAATATAGAAAAAGCAGGAAAGCTCCAAAATATACTGCCAACAAGCCAGAATTCCTAAATGTGCCTTGCATTAAGAAGAGTAAACATTCCTAACAACCAGGTAATCATTTCAGATGAAGAAAAGTACATCACATTGAGCAACTCCAAAATGAAACGAAGGAAAGTCTAGTCTGCAGCTTAAGTATTGGTATGGTTTATTCAGACCTTATGTTGGTCGAGTATGAGATGAAATACTGAGTATTTTGACAGGATGCCGATGCCGACGTTTCGTCCGTATATTGCACGTATTATTGTAACGACTCCTGAGATAGAAATTTGTAAAAAAAAATTGAGTATTCTCGCAATGTTTTCACAATGTCACAAATATTATCGCGAGCGATATAATAACGAGAAACTAAAATTAGAGAAATTACTTATTAACGCAAAGAAGCATGATTTAGAGATACTAGAATCAGATGATATTTCTAAAACAACGTGGAAAATTATAGGACAAGTAACTGATCGATTGAAGAAGCCGAAAAGGCAGGAATTTGAATTTGATGATAATATACAACAAAAAACTAATGCTTTAAACGAATATTTTGTTGATGCAGCTTCAAATATAATACAAAAGCAAACAAAAATTCCTGTTGATTTCGCGCGTATTTCCGTATATCAGGCTTGGGTCACAACATCGCTCATTCAATAAAACAGAAATCGAGAACGGCTGAGCTTGTGTTCTATAACCTGAGAACGACGCAGTTATTATATCCAAACTTAAAGATCCAACCCCCCACAACAACAGGCGTATTCCTATATATAATATTGTATGCAAATTTGATTAAACAACTGAAAACGAAATTGAAGAAAGAGTCAGAATACTCAAAAATAAAAAAAGTTCAGGTTATGATGAAATGTCATCTTTCATATTAAAAAAAATAATCGAGTATATTGTGAAACCTCTGATGTTCATAATTAATAATTCTCTTAAACATGGCATTTTTCCTGACCCAATGAAATTGGCAATAGTAACACCTGTATATAAACAAGGAGTCAGAACTTTGAATAAAAATTATAGACCAATTAGTATGCTTTCCGCTTTCTCAAAAATATTCGAAAAAGTTGTATATAATAGAATTATGAAATATTTTTTAGAGAATAACTTGTTCATTGAGATTCAACACGGGTTTATTAGTGGGAGATCCGTCGAGACTACCATTTTTGAGTTTATAAATGACATCCTAAAACACTCTACTCTAAAACACGAATATTTGTTGAAAAAGTTAAATTATTATGGAATTAGAAATATTGAAAATAAATGGATTGCATCTTATGTGGAGAAACGCAAGCAACAAGTAGCTATTAGGAACAGGGAAGGTAGCCCAAATTCGGTTGGGAATTTCGCAAGGTAGTATATTGGGTCCTTTGTCGTTCATCATCTTCGTCAACGACCTTTGCGGTATATTGAATAATAGTAGACAAAAAATTCTAAATTATGTTGATTATACAAACTTATTAATAACAGCAAATAATATGAATGAATTGGAGATAGAAACCTCTAATTCGCTTAGTGTAGTACTTGACTGGATGTTACAAAATCAGTTAATTATCAACAAGGAGAAGACGAAATTTGTTTTGTTTAGAATTAATAGGTCCACGGAAGAGAATGAACGAATAACTATCAATAATCAAAAAATAGAAATGGAAAAGAATACAAAATTTTTAGGCGTAAAAATAGATAAATCATTGAATTCGGAAGCACATATTGATGAATTGAGAAAAAAATTGAATTGTGTGAATTACAGTATAAGAACATTAAAGAAATACATGTCCTATGCGTCGATTAAGACCATCCCTTTTTCATGTTTCGTTGGTAAATTAAGATTTGGAATTTTATTTTGGGGTGGTGCAAGAGTTTATGAAGTAAATAGATTATTTGTAGTACAACAGCAAGCAATAAGAATTATGTATGGTATTAATCCAAGAGAATCTTGTAGAGGTGTTTCAGGTTGAATAATTTTCTTACTGTATATGGTATTTATGTGTAAGAATGTCTCCTTTTCATTTTCAAACATAAAGAAAGATTCAGTAGGTCCGTTTCTAACCACACTTATAATACTCGAAATGTCAATCTGTACAATTTACCAATACATCGATTGAGTCAATTCGAAAGAGGACCCTATTATGCAAGTGTGAAGATTTTCATTAGATTACCTGTACAATTGGGAACAGAAAATTGTTTGAAGGTGTTTAAGAGGAAAATCTATAAGTTACTAATTAATATCGAACCATAAAATGTAGAAAAATATGTTAATTCCGTTTTGTTAGTTTAAGGATAATATATTACTGTACACATTTGTTTGACAATTTTCAACCCTCTGTTCTCTGGATGTGAATCTTGTAATGAATGTGGCCGTTTGAAATAAATTTATTATTATTATTATTAGAACTTTTTCAAGGTTGAATACAAAAGATGTACAATTAAAATTTAACACATAAAAAACACAACAATTAGAATGACAACTAACAACAATGATGAAATGTATAAATAAAAAGCTGCCAACTCAATAAAACATCACACGCAACAATTCACTTGATAAAAAATATTATATAAACCAACAATAAATTAGAACGGGTGAAACTGTGGTACACTAACCTTCCAGGTTCATTCAGTCTGATAAAATAGATGTTGTCTCTAGTAACATTCGGAAAAATTGCAACCAAATTAAGACTTTGTCAATTTTAAATGTTCAACCGATGTCAACATCAAGGGTACCCGCGCACATGCGATTTTCTGTCGCGCGATCGTCTAGTCGCAAAAGTGAAACACATGCATTTAAATTGGAATGCACGCACGCATTTTTGAAGCCACGCGATTGTCCCAAATCAGAGTGGGTCAAACTTGCGACAATTCAGTTGCTGCCGAAGTCCAAACTTCTTTATTGGCGATTGCGATTATTCAGTCGCGCGACAAGAAATCGCGAGTGCGCGCTTAGGCTAATACTCTGATAATCAATCGAGAAACGCTGTTATCACATCCAGACGCTGGAGACAAATGATTGATATTTACTTCAGAAATCGAGAATCACGATACAGGAACAATAAGATTGTGTACAATTGACTTAAATCTTGGGTGTCAGTTCTGTGGTTTAACGTGTCATTCATTTTTATAAAAATCATTTCGCTGATATTTCTCATTTTTTCCAATTCGTTTCAACGTCCAGTATTTCGACATTTTCGAAATCGAAATGATGGTTTTCCTTAAATCTATGGGCAGCTTAAGCTGTTGAACTATCCCTATCCCGAAACCTATCATAACAGTCATACTTGTGTTGTCTTATTCTCGTATTCAGCAGTTGTTTCGTTTGTTCATGTAACATTTACTACATCCCAAACATGGTATCTTATATACGATCAGCTTGGACGATAAAAAATATTGCAGATTTCCGTACATATCAGGCTTGGGTCACAACATCGCTCATTCAATAAAACAGAAATCGAGAACGGCTCAGCTTGTGTTCTTTAACTGAGAACGACGCAGTTATTATATCCAAGTTTAAATATCCAACCCCCACAACAACTGTATCGTATATAAGATACCATGTTTGGGATGTAGTAAATGTCACGTGGGACAAACGAAACAACTGCTGAAGACGAGAATAAGATAACACAAGTATGACTGTGATGATAGGTTTCGGGATAGGGATAGTTCAACAGCTTTATCTAGAACTTGATAGTGCCAAATGAACAAAATGAATAGGCAACAGTTGTGATTTGAGTGACACCCTCTCAGATTAACAAAACAGTTCATCAAGTTTGATTGAAACATCAGACTTTTTCATTTATAGATCAGCCTAAAACCATCTGTGTCCACATTCTCAAATCTATTTTTCAGTTATAAACTTCTCATGAAATGCTGTCCTTGCTCTGCGATATTCCAAGCGATGAAATTACTTATTTCTGAATTAAAATGAAAAGTTATCTAAATAATCATCGATCTTTCTGTAATTTCTCAACCGTGAGCTAGATTAGGGAAAATAATTAGATTGATCTCCAATACTTTTTCTCACGAAAATTCCCTGGAATTCATTTTAGGACTCATATGAATTCACAAAACATTTCCTCTTATTCAACTCATTTATTTCATAGGTGAAAATCACAACAAGACGTTATAACAATATGAACAAATTGGAGACATGACAGTTTCGCGCATTCCCCATCAAGCCTGCTAGTTCAGCGGCAACGAGTTTATCAATGTATCTATTCAATGGATTCCACAAAGCATATGTAATGGAAGAATCATGTTCACATTGATCGTAAGGATTGAGAAAGGGTGTCGATTGAGAATTGCCATAATTCAGTTCACAACAAACGATGCTAGGGAGGAATTTACATTTGAATAGAGAGATCGCTCTGATTTGACGGGGCAAATTCATGCTGCCATCGAAAAAGGAAGATTTCGCATATTTCTTCGTTTCGTACAGATGCACTAAACTCAAAAACAAGGAGTCTGAACAGCTTCTTACACTAAAACATTATATCGATCGGATTCTTATTATTTTATTCATTCTCATCCCTGGAAGAAGCTTTTAACCAGGGCATTTGAGATATAAGAACAGGAAATAATGTTTCATAGCAGCCAAATGTGAAGAATAAGGTGCATGGGAAAGAAATTCTTAGCCAAATTCATATAATTTTACCATCGATTAGTGGCGAGTCGCAACATCTAGTTGAAACAATGCAATTTTTCTTCAACGGCAACCGTTTTTTAGCAATTTCATCTCCCAAATGTTACAATAACGCTACACAGGTCTCCCAATTTCGAGTGCCTTATAGGCGTTTCTGGAGCATTGGACCTATTTGAAATCTGAAAATTTGGATTTTGCTATTGATCAACATTA
Organism: Hippodamia convergens; assembly: GCA_038502775.1. NCBI lineage: Eukaryota > Metazoa > Arthropoda > Insecta > Coleoptera > Coccinellidae > Hippodamia > Hippodamia convergens. Next base: position 21,942,260 of record CM076610.1, read on the forward strand.
TCTATTGTGCTAAAATATTCTTGTATCCTGAGCACTTTCAGTTATAAAGGGAATGGGAATGAATTTCTGCAATAGTTGCGTTTCTGATATGATCGAGTATTAAACTTCGAATACTTTTTTATTCGAATGATTGCATTCATCTCAAAAGTTTTCAAGATATTGAAGAAAGATTTTGAAAGAAGGAGAATATGCGTAATCACGTTCGTTTGAAATCTGAAAATTGGGATACTATCATTCGAGATTCTCTACTGAGCTGAAATATGCTTGAATACTGTGCACTTGAAATTATCTTTACAGGGGATGACAATAAATTTCTGAAATATTTTTTTCACACCGAGGAGCTACTGGCTGGGCTGAATATTTTGGTGTCATCGGCGAACTGTGAACAGTGGGAGATGATATGTTTTGGCAAGTCAGAAACGTAAAGTAGAAACAGCATTGGACCCAACACCGATCCCTGAGGTACTCCACTCTCAACGGCTCTCGGCGATGAGAAAGAATCTCCAACACGCACCTGGAAGGAGCGGTTCGAAAGAATGCCTCGATCCACGAGAGGAGGCGGCCACCAATTCCGATATGATCAAGCTTGAAGGTCAGACGTCTATGAGGCACACGGTCGAATGCTCTTGAGAAGTCAAGGTAGATGACATCCACCGGGTTGCCCTTGTCAAGACAGGACGACAAGAAGTGGATGCATTCGAGGAGGTTTGTGATGACCGAGAGCCCCGGGAGAAAACTATGCTGACAATGAGGAATTATGCCGTGACCAAGCGTGAAATGAATAAATTCAAAAACCTTTGCAATGACTGGGACCAGGCAGATGGGGCGGTAGTTGTCAGCACAAGCTCTTTTGAAAATAGGCGTTACACGTGCACTCCGAAAGGGAGGAAGGAAGTCTCGATAGACGGAGAAATAGTTATGTCTTTGAGTTCGGCGGATATACGAGGACTGATTATTGCGGGAGGCTGACCAGTTTCTTGGGTGAAAGAGTCCGAAAAAGAATCGGCCAAAACGTTTGCAGACTCTTCTGCACCTTTGAATGGTTTCTAATAGAAGTTGCTTCTATTAGAAACCAATGGGTATCAATCAACTTTGGTGTTCAATGTAGACCTTATATATTTGAAGAAAGCCATACCATCACTAGACTGTGTAAGCTTGAGTTAGTTGTCACTTTTGGCAATTGTGAAGGATAGGTAATTCGAGAAGCTTTTATGGGCATTGTAGTCTCTTGGATCTTTGCGACGAATGAAGCAGTGCCACATTGATTTTTTATGACGAATTAGCTGGTAGATATTTGAATCGATCCACGGTTTAGACGGAATGAAGCGGATGTTTCTTCTTGATGTGCAACTGTCGATTAGCTGTTGCAATGTTTCAGTGAAAATTTTCCTCATGACCTCCACATCAGCCGCCGGCTGAAGGACAGATACCCAGTCGAGCACTTCTGCAGAATTATCTAAGCTGACGGCAGTTTTTATGGTTTTTGAAAATTTATCATTAAACTAAGAGCAATATATTTGTTTTTATCAATAAAGTATTTATTTCAAGATTATTTCTTTACCATCAAATCCACTTATTAATCCTTAATTTCTTCATTAACTAGTAAGTCTTGCCTTTGAAAGAATTCATTCATATAGAACAAAATATTTATTTACACGGTATTTGTTTTTATTAAATCTAGTGGAATGAAATGAATAACGATGATGCTGTTACTGATATAACTTATGAAGAAATTTTATACAGGGTGTCTGAAACAGGGCTTCAAAGTGAGCCTTGATAAAACTATGAAATCTAATTTTTTTCAAATGGCAACCATATAATTTTGTTCTTCCCATCGATTGCTCGTCAAAAACCAGTCGGAGTATGCCAAACATTTCAGGTCTTTAAAATCAGTGGTTAGTAGTTCCAATGTAACACCCTGTAAATACAGGGTGTTACATTTGAAATAACTAAGTTCACATTCGTTTCTGGTGGAACCGGAAGTAGATTCTGCTTGAAAATATTTTACAATTCAAGGTCATGTACTCTAAGACAATAATGCAAAAGCTTGAATTTGTATTTCAATTCCTTCCTCGGAAAGTTCTAATGAAACACTTAAAAAGATCACCCAGTATATTTTGAGAGACATTTTCTAGCCGAAGCTGATCTATCGGGATGGAGATGTTTTCCCCACGTATGATGTTGGTCTTCTGAATGTTTATCTTCAGCCAATTGCTCAGATGCACGATTCAATTCACTTATCATGGCCGCCAACTTATGAATATCACCGGAAAACAGAACAATGTCATCAGCGAACCGCAGATGGTTGAGAAATGAGCCGTCAACTTTGAGTTCGTTTCATTATAGGGTTTCTCTCAACGTAGCATTTTTTATTTTAATTACAAAAAGAGTCATTATCCAAGCAGCCCCTTTCTTCGATTTTTTTGACTTTCTACAAACCAACTTTTTCGTAATTTTCCACGTTTGTTACAATATATTACTATAAGTATGCATTTCAATGCTGTGTTGGCCTTCGTCGACAGGTAAGGATAATGCTTGTAACTGATCTATTCTTCGTATGAAACACTTTCAGTTATCCTTCATAAACAGCGATTAAACCAGCCGAAAACATAATGAATTCTTTTGAAGCCAACGAAATGTCCAGCATAACAAGCAAACAAAATTACATCCTGCATCATTGCTGACTAGACCGCCGTGAGTACCGCAACATCATACAGTGCAGCTAGTTTAATATTCTAATCCTGGAAAGTTATTGCGAACATACTGTGGCGTATAACTATGGTAAGTCTTATCCAACGAGCAATTACTTTGTCAACATGTGGGTATGAACTTCAGGATTTACTGTTGTTTAATTTGGAGCGGGATATCTACTGCCCCCTGTGCAAGATCACTTGGGGAGCGTTGCCTCGCATTAATATTGTCCGGAAAACTCCGAATCGAGTGCGAACTTTATTAGTAAGATAGGAGGGCAACTTTTGATTTCGAGCCTTCATTTGTTCCGTTTATTCATTTTTCATGATACTGTCTCTTGCAAAGTTGTCGAATAAAATGTGGTTTACAACCACGATCTGAATAGTATATTCTAAAACAAGTTGCAGAATGAGCTCCTATTCCAATTCGAATGCGAAGTTCGGAAACGAGCGACGAAGGAGCGAGATTTCCATAGCATGAGTGTTGGAATTGTCTGCTGCAATAAATATATATTTTTTTTTCTTCACCGTCTCGCGACCGGCTTCTTCGAAACATCCTCCAGGAGCCTGCGCGCCAAGGTGGAGTCCTACGACGGGACCTGCAAAATCTTCTCACAGTTCTAACTGTGCCGAGTAGGACCTGCTTTTGGGCCGCCGATATTATGGACCGGTCAAGCCCTAGTTTTTCGGTGTTCGCAACCATATACAAGAAATGAAGTATTTCCTGATGGTTCAAAAACGTATCAAGTACTGATATACCTGATGAAGTGAAAATGTTCTTGTCTTTAGGCCCGAAATTTTCATTACCACCATCGAAAAAAGATGTATCATTACCAAGACTGATGGCGTTGGTTGAGTCGAACAACCCTGGAAGAAGCAAAAAAGAAAAGGATATCGTAAGAGCTAAAGCCACTAATATAATTACCAATTTCATACATAAACCAAATACTCCATCTAGAAATTACTTAGTTAATCTCGAAAATGAAACGAAGGACTCCTTACGGAACCACTCAAATCTCACAACAACGATTTCTGATAAAGGAGGTGGAACTGAATTGATGAATAAATCAGACTATACAGATTTAGCAAACCAGCAACTCAACGACAGTACTTATTATAAAATGATACCTAGGGATCCCACTAGCACAATTGAACAGAAGATAAACAAACATATCACAGAATTTAAGAACAAAAATTTCATAACTCAACAAGAAGCTCGCTCCTTGATGACCTATGATGCTTTGTGCCCTAAATTCTATGGATTACCAAAGATCCACAAACCACTTTTATTCTTGAGTCCAATAATTTCATCAAATCGAGTCCAAGTTCACGATAAGCACAATTTAAAAAGGACATTTTAACAACAGCCTATAAAACTGACAATCCTTACTACGTTAAAGACTATTTTCATTTTGCTGAATTCATTAACAACGTTCAAATTCCAGAGAATTATCAAATAATAAGCTTAGATGTGATCTCACTCTTCACCAACATCCTAGTTGAATCTGCTGAAGATAGTATTTTTTACAATTGGCACAAGATTGAATCCTGTTGCAAAATATCTAAAGAAAAATTCTTAGAGCTACTCACAATTTTATTTGAATCTATCTATTTCACCTTTAACAACCATTATTATAAACAATTTATTGGAACGCCTATGGGATCTATACTATCACCAACAATTGCTCAATATGTTACCTTTTGAAATACCATTCTGTATAAAATTTGTAGACGATCTAATTCTATCAATACCTTTTGGCCAAAAAGACTCTGTACTTCAAATCTTCAACAACTATCATAATACTATCCAGTTCACCATCGAAAAAGAATCCAATAATTCTGTCCCATTCTTAGATACCTTAGTTATCAGAAATGGTAATACTATCATCACTGACTGGTATAGAAAATCAATTCCATCAGGACGATACGTTAATTTCAAATCTTACCATCCAATGTCGATGAAATTGAATTTGTTACAAAATTTGAAAACCAGAGTGACAAAATTATCCTATCAATCTCTGCTGAAAGATAATTTATCACAACTTTTCAAGTTAATGAAAGCAAATAATCATCCAGAAAGATTATTGAATAAAATTATCTTAACTACCCCAAATTCACAACATCAAATTGGGGAAGTACCATGCACAGATCGAAACTGGAGAAGAACTAATTGATGGAGTTCAACATCAGAAGAGAGTCCTTGTCCTACCACATATTGAAGGATTTACTAGAAAATTAATCAAAATACTGAAAACTGAAAATACTCTGGTGGCCCTACAAAATACTATGGGTCGGTTTCACAAAACTTTGTTCGTACCGTTAAATTAATTGGAGCCACGGCTATTCGTTGAAATTTCAAAACGAGTGATTCGATTGGTTCGAATTTACGTAAGGTTTTTTAATCGCACAATTAAAGTTTTGTGAAACCGACCCTAGAACAACCAAATCATTGTACACAAAATTAAAGGATAAAAAACCTATTACTAGCCAATCCAACATTGTTTACAGGATACCTTGCACCAACTGCGACTTGGTATACATCGGTGAAACAAAGAGAACCTTATCCAAGAGGATAACATCACATAAAAGATAAAAAAGATTCGAAAAGAAATATCACAGCTTGTGCACTTGCTGTACATGAAAATCGAACATATGGATTATAGTAATATCAAAATCTTAGAGTTTGAAAGTAAAATGTGGACGGTGGACGAGAAAATATTTGGAAATGATTCATATTCTATGAATAATAGACGAGATGTAGAAGATGTAGAAGAAAGTTTTACAAAAAAGTGACACGGGGTCGCGAAAACCGGATGTATATATTTTCAATAATACCTGAGATATAATGTAGTCTCAACCAATTTAGGACACAGTGTACTACGCTTGAAACGACTGTACTATATGATGAAGAAATTAATGATAACATATCAGATGATGATGAAGATTAATAATGAAACTAATTTTTTCATTCCCTCAGAAGAACACATATATAAATTTCAGTCTTACAGAAAAAAGTTCATTTTCGTTCATATTTTACACCCTTTTCGAGTCGCCTGGCAGGTACTCGTGCTCGTCGAAATCGCCGGTCATTTTTTTTTTAACTTAACCATGAATGAACAAAATCTCATGAAAGTTGCAAGCTTACAGGAACAAGTTTATTTTTTCTACACTTTCAAAGATATAGGGGTTGATGACGTGCAGGGATGAGGGGTGCCAGGCGATAACTTCCGTCCCCAGCATGGTATGAACTACCACTATAAGAATTTCTAGCCTTACAGACAAACCGAAGGGTTCACTAGCTCTTGGACTTTTAGTAATAGAAACCAAACGTTCGTTTATTACCAAATGAACATATGTTTCCAATCAAGATATTTTATATTTGAAGACAATTTCAGTTCAGATGAAATACATCCATCCTACCGACATATATTGAATATTAACAAATACCGTGTAAATAAATATTCTATTATCTATTAGTTAATAAATAAATTAAAGATTAATAAGTGGATTTAACTGTAAATAAATAACCTCGAAAATAAATAATTTCTTGATGAAAACACATTTATTTCTCTGTTAAGAAATTTTTCTATTTTATTTCAAGATTATCCCTTCGAATTCGCATGGAGAATCTTTTTCAATAAATTGCGTTTTCACCAGTTTGATTCGTTTCTTTCAAAAGTCCCCTAATTGTCCATAGGGCCTAGGGTATCGAGTGAGGCATTCTGGTTTAATTTCAGGTCCGGTGCAGTCTCATTTGGGTACATTCATCCAAATCCGGGCAGCTTTGGGATTCATAGCATTCTGCATCAATGCCGCCACGAGCTGCAGGCTTGCTAGATTAATTGGGGGATATCCTGATGGAATACGGGTTTCAATGAGAAATCCCATGTTTCAATTAATTCGAAACAAGCCTTTTAATGACGGAGCCGATTTGAATAGTCGAATTAAGGGTTCAAACGTATAAACGTAGGCAATTCTTCCTTATACTTTTTTGAACTCTAAGTATGGAGACATCAAAGGATCGCCTCCAGAATTTTCATGATTGAAAAATTCAATCGAATGATAAATTACAGACGAACACAAAAAACAGTAGTATTTTTGAGTGTTTTAATCTTTTTAGCTTGAATATAATTTATCGACAAATTTTTTATACTCTCCATTATAATCACAATAAAAGTATTCTAATAATAAAACGAAAGCAATTTCAAGTATCTTCAATAGGTTATATAACCTGTTCGTGATATCAGGCAAAATTGAACGTTATAAAAGGGAAACAAATGGAATAGTTTAACTATTGATAACCTTTTTATGTTTATTCAAGAATAAAAGAGGGAGAAGTGCGACTGACTATGTGAGGCGACTGAAAACTTTCGTTTCCGTCTAATTTTTGTAACGCTATTTTGTCGCTTCCTATTTTTTTATAGTGATCATTAACTGCCTTTTTGTATCATGTTTATTGAAGTTAAGGAAATGAAAACTCCATGTATACTCGAGCCATATACCTACTTCATAATAAAATAAATAAATACGAACGGAATCACAGACAGGATCCACAGAGTAGTTCAAATTTTCGGAGTTCTCGAGAATATTGATAACATAGTTATCAGTTTTTTCTACATCTCCTGCATCTACCAGGCATAAAAATCATTTCACAATCACTGTGAATATAACACCTACACATAAAAATAAATTTGTATAGGATATTTCTTAATTAGCCCTTAACTGGTATGGCAGGGTCAAAATTGACCCTACTCAAATCAAATTGTACCATAGCCAGATACGGAGTGATTCTAATTCCTCCCCCTTCCAGCTATTCTCCTAGTGTATTGATATGACTTATACACGCTAGTAACTTTTTTATTAGCGTCTGGGATAAAACCGTGACAGCGAGCTTGGGGTCAAATTTGACCCTGCCATACCACGGCATAAAGTCAGTGAAACCAACCGGAGATTCTATTAGACTTCGAAACGAAACTTGATGTTTTCATGTCCATACAATGATAATAAACATTTCAATTCATGTGCTGAATGTGAATAAAATTGTTTGCAACAATCAATGTCGGTCAGAACACTGTGCCAAAATTGTGATCAATATGAACATATAAGGAAATAGTTCCATATAAAACATGTTTGTTAGAATTTTCCTGGTTTCGGTTTTTCACATTCGGCTGCTATATACTTTCGGAGAAACTCATCCCAGAGCGAGATTCGAGTGAAAATTTATAATTTTCGTAGTTGTTTTTTCTCGAAGATATGTTATAGTATTTTTCCAAAGTTTCTGAAAAATGTATTATTTATTCATTCTACATGTTTGGAATACAATAAATTCATTTTCACTATGTAGCTTGATTACCAAAGAGAAGTTCTTGATGAAGAAAAGGCTATATTTTTTCTGAATTGGATCGAAGAAATACACAGGGTCAAAATTGACCCTACCATACCATGAAAGTAAATTTAAATCACCATACCAGTTGAGGGTTAGTTTTCACTATAGTCAATATATATATATATATATATATATATATATATATATATATATATTATATATATATATATAGAAAAAATTAAATTTGGGAACCTGGCAATTGTTGTTTGGGCAATTATCAACAATCAGACGTCATAAACATCTATATTTCGAACCTTGTGTGGTTCTTCTTCAGGATGCTAAAATACAATTATTAACGATCACAGCTATTGAACAATAATATGACTATATATATATATATATATATATATATATATATACTTGGGTAAAATACTAAATATAAAGTAAAATCAGCTGTATGTGTGATAGAACTCAGATAATTCGTGATGATTATGTATTGATGGATAAAATTATTATCGAAAAGATCTCATGGTCTGGCAGGATGTTGAAATTAAAACATTATAAAGCCACTTTTTTCATAGCAATTCAGTAGCCCAGACTTCAATTTTGACCTATAACTCGACAACAAAAGAAGATAGCATTATCAGTTTTTCTTAAAGAAAAGTCGATTATATCATTCATTTTCCCCTATCTCACTCGGTTAAAAAGTTATAGTTCAAGTATCACCAATTGTGCCCCCCCCCTGTAAGTTTAATCACTTAGTCGAAATTTCCCTTCTAAACGCTTCAAATTCTGGTCAACGTTGTGACCGTCTACCGTCTTATCATCTAATCCACTGTTTCCTATTTTTCTACAAGAGATACCTCTTGCTCTCTTTCTCCCCGCAACCATGCAACCCTTAAGTTATCACTTTCACATGATTCTCGTCTTTGAGTTCAGTGCCATAGGTAGAAATGAAAATTCACTATGAACTAACTTAATAACTAATAAGTAATATTATAATGTTAGATTCTCTCTTTAATAATGATGTTGATTGAATTTCTCAAATTCCCTCATTAACGTTTCAATTTGAATCACTTTCATCCTGAGGAATGAGAGAATAGGGTGGAATTATAATATTTACCCAAGGCGGCGGCGAAGACTATATTCATATTAGGTTCACAAGTTATTGTGTTCTTCAAATGCAATGATAATTTCGACGGAAAAATTGCCAATACACGAAGAACAGATTAATCGAACTCCCCGTGAAATTCTACAAGAATTTTGCTAGGAGAAGATAGAAAATATACCGAGATAGCAAACATTAAGTGAGCATTCACTCTCAGTGCTTTCATTTCACATCCAAAACGCCCTTCGGTATGGAAAGAAGTGTGTTTATGTCACCAGCAGAGAGTTTCAATTGGGACTTTCTATAAATACGCTGGGTCCAATTATTCATGAGTTCTAGTTGGATACCAACTTATTCTCATGTGGTTTATGTTTGAGCTCTAAACATAAATTCCTCATATGCTCGAGTATCGCAAAGGATCTACATTATAAACTTTGAAATGTGTGCCTAGTTCACCTGTTTACTGACGAAACATAGCAAATATTGATTTTAGAGTTTTCAAGTAGATTTGTGTATGGTGTATGCAAGCCCTATTGGTCAATAATGTGTTTCCCTGGGAACTGGGAAGCGGTTTTATGGCATCGAGCTCACATAACGGTCATTCCGTCTTTATTTCTCTTCGTTTAAGATTCTTGTCTCTCCTGATTCGATACGTGTTCAGTTCTGTGCAACGGTTCTCAATTTGTTGGACGCGCCCCTTAATGAAGGGTGGTCTCATTTAATTAATTCAGAGAAACTGAGAATGAAAAAATTTTGAGTGAAATTTTTCTAATCAAACAGAGAAGAATTCAAAGAACAAATAGGTAACATGCTTTCGTTTATCTATTCAAATTTCATTCCAACTCGGAAATGGCTACTCTGAATTCATTGTTCTGTTGCTAAAATAATTGGGATATGAAAAACAGATTGGTTGAAAGTTTATTAAGTTTATAATGTTAGTCTGAGAAATCTTTCGAAATTTTTATTTGTCATCCAGCTCTCTTTGGGTAATTAGTTTCAATTTTCAGTGAAAAAGTATAATTTGCAATTGACAGTCAAGTTATCTATTTAGGCTTTCAAATAGCATATACTGATTCCTCAAAACATGTTTTTATTGAATTTTCCATTTCGAATGATTGGATTTTCACTGCAATCATTATTTTACATTAGTATTAATCTCATTCGATCACTCATTTATTGAGATTATATTTGGTTCAATTATAAAACGTATTGTTCAGTTTTGCTCCAATTTTGATAAATAAAATGCTTCATATGATTATATACCTTGAACATTATGGTTACCTTCATACATATGTTACAATGATTCAAACTGATCGTCAATGTTAAGGATAGTGGTTCATTATGAATAACCTTATTTGCGAGGTTCATAACCTATGGTAGGAGGGTCATAGAGTGCTCGGATATTATCCATTGCATTGCTTATATTTTTTTGAAGTTTTTCATGAAATGACATAACAAATCAGTTAGAAAATTGAAATATTCCACAAGCCAGTGATTTTAATGTCCAAGAAAAGATAAAAAAAATAACATTTTTTTGGATTCTATAGTACATGATTTTATATTATATTCTAGTTTGAAGTACCCACATACTTCACATGAGAAAATAGATTTTTTGAGATTTTAACGCAATTGAAAACTGCCATTCGCATTTTTCCCACTTATTTACTGATCTAAACTCCCCTGAAAACAAAATAGTTATTCATGGTACGAGTGTACAAGTATGTTTGAAATAAGTTATGTGAAAAGAATTGTTCTATGAAGCCGGCAGGTTGAGTGGTATAAATTCTGAAGTGACTTAGAAAACAAAACACACACGTGACATACAATGTATAACCCAACAGGTCAAATAAAAATGAAATCTTTTTTTTATGCTTTGTGATGAAATCAGAGCTACTGGCGTCTCTGTACCCTTTAAACGTGAGACAAACTTGACAGTGACTTTTTTACATCTTGGTTAATGTAGATTGTTTTTTTTGCCACGGGAATGATACATTGTTAGAATGAATTAAGACAATTGTCAGTTTTACTTTCAGAAAAAGAAAGCTTTTTCGAAAAAAAAGTAAAGAAAATAAACAAATGAAAATCACAGTTCCTTACGGGAGCAGAAGAAGCAGCGATGCTGATTTTGCCAGGAAATTCCCGGTATACTTCAATGTGAATTGTGCTTGTAATAGTAAAAAATAAATTGAATAGAACTTCAAATATGAAAGTGAGTTATAATCCATAACTCCCCAGTGATATATATATAATGTGTTGGATAAAGTAGTTTTTTTCACTCGTCGTTACTTATTCACAGATAATCGTGAAATTATTTGGAGTGACTGACGGCTGGTTTGACGGTAGTACGATCCAGAATCACTGATCATTATCACCAGTGTTGTGAAGTCTATGGATACCTTGAACTAAGGTATCTGAAATCATTTACCATGTCTGGTTTTTGCTCTAGAATCCGAAACAAATATTATCTCTTTGTGTTTTTTTGGACATCTTATCACAGAAAAAATTTCAAATATATTTTAGCACTCTATAACTTTCCTATCAAAAGTTATAAACCTCAAAAATCATGACTTCATGATATATAATCAGGAGATATAAGGAACGAATTACACAATCCTATAGCCCAGACGGCACAGAAATATTCCATGCATATTCAATGAATATACCGCTGGCATATTGAGATATTCCAAACATATTCCAAATCTCCCAGGGCATAAGCCTGGCAGATAGCAGGAATATCCAAGGTCACCATGAAACATCTGCCAGGAATATCCCATAATCTTCAAAAATATCTCCATGGCATATGCCATACAGATTCATCTATGAATATCTCCCTTACATATATGCTGGCAATATCTTTTTATCTCCTGATTTGTCCATGCCATATGCTGGTAATATCTTTGTATATATTTAAATATATGTAAATTTTTGTAGCGGTACTAAATAATAATGCATTGATTAGATTGTTTCAAAAAAATTTATTACAGTTTTAAGAATATTTTGTACAATAACAATAATTAACAAAATTATCACATTAAATCATAAAAATGAACATAAAGTAAAAATATAAATATAAATCAACTAGGTATTTTACAAAACAATACTAAGAATAAGTAAAAATTAACATTTGATGAATTAAACTAAAAAATAGGGAAAACACAATGAGGTAATATTTTAAATGATATAAATATTGAACTGTGAACTTCAATTATTTGGTTTGTGAACTAGAGGCGATTTTGATTGACTGGTTCTTGGTTGGTTCATAGATTGGTCCGTCAGTTTTGGACCAACCGCATTCGAATGACATTCTGGTGCCGTCTCAAATCAGATGTTTCTCCAAAATTTGAACAGAATTCGAAAGCGCAGTTCGTTTGACGTTGTCATTTATGAACCGAGCGGTCAACCGTTAACCAACCAAAACAGCCATTTGAAATCGACTCATCAGATTATGGGTCGGTTTCACAAATCGAATTACTCGTTTTGAAATTTCTACGAATCGTGGTGGCTCCAGTTAATTAAATGGTACTAACAAAGTTTTGTAAAACCAACCTTATATCTATATATCAGCACCTCAGAGGTAAAGTGTGTTAAGTCACATTTTTTCAGACACGACCTATCTAGAATATTGGATTCACATTAGTAAATTCTAGCTAGTGGAACACATTTTTGACTCCCTAGGTTTATGAAGACGCCAAGTAATGGCAGTACACATTCTTTGAAACAATTATCGAACTGAAAAATCTCTCATTTGTCTAATTTTGATATTGTGACTTGACACACTTTACCTTTGGGGTGCTGATATAGATATCCGTGTTTATAACATCCCAGGCCTTCCAATTCCCAGTCTCCAGTCCCTTCTATCAACACCCATTCTCCCGGTCTCTCAGACATCGTCTTCTGTATGCCGCTCATCCAGGTAGCTTTTGGTCTTCCTTGCCTTTTTCCTTGAATTCTTTGATTTTGGCCCTGAAAAAAACCAGTGATTCTAAGATTTTCAAGATAAGAGGCTGTCTACTGCTATAGTAATAGTGGAATCTGTTCTAATTATTTAATATTTATAAACTTACTTTGAATTTTAGTAGGCAGTGTTGGCAATTTATATCGAGGCAACCTTCCTTCTCGAAGACGATCCCTCTTTTTGATTTTTAGGGCCTAAATCCGTATTGATGCCACTAATATTTTCGACCTGTACAGCCTTTTTGCTTGCAGGAACAAAATTACGATATACAGCTTGGGTGAGACTTACTACACCTGAGAAGCTCCTCCACTCATGCTCTTGTAGTTTTTGCGTTTGGATTGAAAGCAAAATTTTGGTTAAGCTATCTGCACAACGTAGAGCCATTTTTCAGTAACAAATTTAGTATTTTCATTCTGTTTAAGAACCTCTGAAAATATTAATAAAACATAAAATGGGTTTTATGATCACTGAAATTATTTATATTATACCTTTGAGAACATTGCACAATTTTATTAGGGATGAAAAGTTAGTTTTTGCCTTTTTCCCAACCCAACTAAAATATAGGAAATATCCTTTCTATCACTTCCTCACTGTAAAGTCCTCAATTCTTTGACCTGAAAAAACGTAAATACACATAACCAAAGATAAAGCACTGACAAGTGATTGGCATATTACGATTACGAAAACCTTTTTCAAGCATTCCAAATATATAAGAGTACCTACCAACGCTGATTTGATATTCACGCTCCTACAGTCATGCTCTTGTCTGCCTGTCTTATCTTTTATCATGTGCTCGGCTGCATCACCAACTATTTATCACATAATACTCAAACAATAACATATTTTCAACTCCACACACAATTTAATAATTTTTCAATAAGACTCTTTCAACTCATGGAGCTCCATAAATCATGTCACCACCGTGACGTGACGACCATTTTGTTGGAAGTTTGGAACGCCAAACTGAAACTGCTAATCACAGAACACAAATAACCTCAATCCAAGACCACAAAACAAAAATATGAATATTTTGACTGAAAACGTCGTGACGTAATGTTTACATCCATAAGAAAAAGTCAAATCAGTAAAATCGAAATTTGATATTCTTATCGGTAAATTCAGGGATAGAATTGCAGGAGTTAAGAATGGGTAGAGGCCAGAAAATAGTTAATTTTTTATTTATAAAGGAGTAGTTTTATTCCTGTAAAGAAATAATGTCATTGGTATTTCTGTCAGATATTTTGATAAAATTCAAGGAAATATCTAGAAAGGGCGAAAATATGGTGGTGGTGGCCACATAACTTCCTCAACCTACAATGGCTCTGAAATGTTTGAAATGCAATGTATTTGGTTCAATGAAAAGCAAGAAGTATTAAGTTGAACTAGAAAGATTCTAAGTTCCAGACATCTCTGTCACCACATGGCAGCTTCATGGAAACAAAAATATGAGCAAAAGTGATTCGATCCTCCAGTGGAATAAGCTACTCTCACCTCTGCTGACTAATATTTGATTATCATATATGATTTATGACAACTTGTCTACGCCCTTTTCACATATCTGCTCGAATATCATATATTGTTTTTCCATTTATTGAAAATATATATTTGATCTCTTTCCTATAAGATCAAAATCATAATGGACCTCTTTTTCTGTTTCATCGAACATTTCAATTATTTAAAAAGTCACTCGACTCTCAGTCGATATACGATATAGTATAGCATGTCCATTTTTCACAAATAAAAACGTTTAATTTGTTGCCTGCTCTTTCATTTCATTGTATCAATCATATGAATAAATTACAAATCATTGATTCCATTGTTTACTCAGTTTAATAAATAAGATCAAATTATTAAGCGAATGAAAGTGTTATTTTTTAACTTGAATCCAACTATGATTAACTTGATGATAACTGCGATTCCTCGAAAATATAATCTATATAGAAAGTTTGTAGTTCTTTAACAGTTTACTGGAAAATAGCAAACTCATCAATTATTGATGAGTTCGGAGCAAAAGCAAAATCGAGGTAGTGGTAGTGCCTACACACAATTATCGTTCAAAAAGGGTTTTGTAACGTTTGTAATATTCCATGAAGATTCATGTATATATAAGAATAAATACTATTGAATAATATTCTAAACGCATATCATATAGATATTCCCATAGCATATACCAGACATATCTGGGATGGCATATATTTGGAATATTCCTTTGAGAGCAGATATATTTGATATATATCTGGCATATGCCTCGCATATTGCAATATCTTTTGGCTTAATGGCAGATTGGAGGAATATTCCGAGAATATAGGGTGCCGTCTGGGAGGTATGTCAACTCAATGAAGCATAATGAAGCAAAATTTCGAGTCCCCCACGTTGAATCGAAATTAATGTTTGGATATATATAAAAACCGGACATCTATGAATGGTATCAAAAATTTGAGCTGATCAAAATTCCCAATCATCCATCCAACTTCGAGATTCTGGTCTCTTGGAATCAGAGGAGAAAAATCGTGAATATCAGTTCCTTTCGATACTTAAATCCAATCAGCGAAAATAAAAAAATATTCACCTAGCCAAGATCAGAAGAAGTAGCGGTTCTAATGAAATCCACGCCGAGATGTAAATAAATTAGGGATATACCTAGTTGAAGGTTTTCCAGTCAGACGCGTCTGTCGAAGGCGTAATGAAATATTCTGTGATCATGGGACGGTGTTTACTTTCCATCTCTATTGCTATCCGTCGCTTGGGCACTATGAAATCGTTCATTTTCTTCAAGTCTCTATTACTGCTGGATAATTAAACATTCCGGAATGATTATTGACAGACTGTCCTTTGATTCGGACCAAACGGAGTGTGCACGTATCTGAGATGACTCGAGGCACGTCCGCTCAACCAGTTTCAAATTATTTGCGTCTGCAGAATGGAAAGCTTCCGGTGGTAGCTAACTTTTGAAAGATAAAGCCTGCTGAATGTGAGGGGAGAGATTCACATGGTGATACGTGAGGCTGACGAGTATACCATGTTTCTCTAAATTACTTCTCGATTCAATGAAAATTGCACCAAAATGTCGTTTGCTCCGCCGAATTCCTGATGAATTTGAGCTGACTTGTCAGCGTTGATATGTAATTCTCTAAATTTTGTTCAATGAAAACACCAAATTGGCTCAGTTTGAAGATGTACTAGATGAATTGTACGAATGGATATTATCAAAAATAATATTTATATTGTATATTGTTTTCATTGTATGGCTTTAATCGATAACATGGAATCACAGGAAAAAAACCTGAATTCGGAAAAATTCTATGTGATCTCTACAAAATTTGATTTCATTCCTCCAGCCTCATGATGAAAGATTTGTGAGCCTCTGAATTGAAGATTCATCTCGATGACTGCTATTTCGAATTTATCTATATTTGAAAAATTTCTCGGTGTGGCCGTTTCAAAGGCAGAGAATTTTTTGTTTTTCAATTTTATTTAAAAAAAAAAACTTAGATACACAGTAGCGAAAAGAGTTGGGCGTTTCTGTCACTCGGCGAAACTTTCAACGAATCACTGAGACCCTAAAAATTTGACAGTTCTTCATCGGACATTCAAAGTTTCATGAAACCCACCATGAGATTTTTAGAAATTGTGGCAACATGCCTTATGTTGAAAATTGAACGATGCACCTGTCCGATCTCGTTTTTGTCTACGCTCATGGCTAGTTCAACCCCAAGTTCATCTCTATGCTCTCCGGAAATCAGGGGACAGACGCCTCACTATATGATCTGTCAGATATCTCCCGGTCCCGAATTGAAATTCAATCAGTTGTTCTCTTCTCACTTTCACTTCGAAAGTGTTAACAATTCATCTTGTATTAAAATTTTAGTTAGAGATTTGTCATCTCGTTCAATTCTGGTGTACATTCGGTTTTACTCAATAGGTAGTAGAATTATTAATTATTCCATTTCCATGCCATTTTCATGCTTTTGATGATGTATGAAATCTGTCCACGTTCAAGGTCACAAAGAATCTACAAAAATATTGATAATCCTCATTAGTTCTACTCAATTTACAGATCAACTCGATTGACCTCGTTTATGTGCATTCTCATAAATTTAAGTTATTTTATTATATTTTTACAAATCACATAGATATCTCTAGATTTCTCAAAGGAAAATGGTGGTTCTTGAGTTTCAGATGAGTGAATTCTCAAACCTCCAGGGTGAACCCTGGCTTCAGTTGATCTCCTGCAAAACACGATGTGAACTTCTCTGATCTGCTGAAACATAGATGAATTCAAAATAGTAATCATCGAAGTGAATACCTTAATTCCTAGGCTCACAGATCTTTTATCATGAGGTTGGAAAAATGATATCAGATTTTGTCATTATAAGCAGAGAGATATACCGGTTTCAGCCATATTTGACATCATCAGTATTCATTATTCATTCATTAGCTTTATTCGTTGCCGAATATACAACATAAAGGACAAAGTCAAAGTAATATTATAAGTCATCGTCATGTTCTGTGCATACGTCTATGGCTGAACAACCCAATTCTTGAAGAGATTCTTCGTCCGCAATCTGGACACTCATAAATTTCCGCTGGACTATTCCGACGACGCCTATCGGGTCTGTTTTCTGTAAATGCAGCCTCAATTCTCCTCCACTCGCTACGGTTCTGCGCAAGCTCTTCCCAATTTTCTTGAATGTTGGCAGATTTCAAACTGTTGTGTAGAACATCCTTATAGCGCTTCAATTGACCACCCTGCTTTCGTCGACCTTCCGCAAGCTCGCCATAGAGAACACATTTGGGTAAACGATTTTCGGTCATGCTTGTCACATGACCCGCCAATCTGAGGCGGCTCTGTCTTATCATGTCTGATATGCTTTTACACATAGCTCTATGGCTATGGAGTACTCTATGTTTGATATTTTATGAAACCATCATTATAGCATACCGTTCAGGGACTAAATCTTCATGAAAAACTTCTATATTTGAATCAAATATTTTTCTGATGACTGTACTCATCTTGCTCATTCGGAAGCAGTTTGTCTGTGTAAATGTTGAATGTTGCATTCATTGATGAGTTTTAATATTAATTATATTATTATTGCTTTACACGTACTCACTGTAGTAGTCTCATTCATGAACAGACTCAAACAATGTAGCTTTCAACGCTTGTTCTTTTCTCTTGGCCTTCATCATCATTACAACTCGGTCTGCTCTAAGAACTCATTATTCAAACCTGCTGTTTTTCTGGTGGAATAAAGAGGATCGCGCCATCATTCACAGTGGAAGGCTGCCACTGTGAACGTCGTCTTAATATTGAGTCAGTTGAATTGTGAAAAAGAAAATTCTTTGCCTTTGCGGAGGCCACATCGAGAACATTTCTGAAACATAGATGAATTCAAAATAGTAATCATCGAAATGAATACCATTTTCAATTCCCAGGCTCAGAGATCTTTTATCATGAGGTTGGAAAAATGATATTAGATTTTGTCACTGAGATGAGAGATATACCAGTTTCGGCCTTGTTGGGCCTCATCAGTATCCCGCACATCTCAGGACAAAATCTTCATAAAATCTTCGGAATTTGAAGCAATTGGTTGTGAAGTAATGAGTATAATATTACAAAGTACTAAGGTGGTGACATCCAATTGCGTCAAAATCAAGTTTCACATCTCCAATCAAATGCAAAAAAAGAAATCTGTACTTCCTCTTTCACTGAATAAGATTTTAGCAGTGGCTCTATTCAGGGCTCGCTTGCTAGTTTCTCAAAGTGATGGAAAACGCCCAATTCTTTTTGTGACTGTGAAGCCAGATGTTTTTATGAAAAAGAAAATTCTTTGCCTTTACGGAGGCCACATCGAGAACATTTTTGAAACATAGATGAATTCAAAATAGTAATCATCGAAATGAATACCATTTTCAATTCCCAGGCTCCAATTATTTGAATACTTCAAATAGCGCCCGAGATATCGAGTTATGAACATGAGTTCGATGGATCCGTGTGACGTCACTTTACATTCAACGACTTGCGAGGTTCAGTACGTAGCCGGGTCTAATATAAAGGAGTTTCGTCTCACGGAGTGCGATTTGCGAATGTAGTATGACGTCACATCGCCGCGAGAAAGTGAATATTCACGGGGTTGTAAAATCCGAACTACTAGGTCTTTTCGACTGAAACAAAAGTAGTGATTTCATATACATATAGGTTATACTGTGACGTAGTTTCGATCGATTTTGCATACCTGTGAACATTCCTCATTATCTGGTAAGTCCACTGAATGTGCCAATATCTGAAAAACTTAACAATGAGCGATAAATAGAAATTCGAACTATCAACACATGTAGCGTTCAGAAGTTTATATCAGACTTCTTCATCAGACTAAATCGTTGATTTATCAATTCGTCTTGTTCGCTCATTGTCAGGCAACAATTTTTTCAATTGATATTCTCCTAAGATTTAGTACAAGAATTCAAGTAGGAGCACTCAAATTTTTAAATTGATTTTCTGTGGAGACAAGGAGTGCATACTCAAAACGTTTGAGAAAAGAAATAATGATGTTGTTGCATTTGAGCTTGGTTCACAAAATGGCAGAAGAAAATCAAAACTATAGAATATTCCATGAAAAACATAATTTGGAATTTCATGCAAAATCAATATCACGAAACTAATATTCTCTATGAAGGACGTGATTCAGTTAAAACCCATGACAGTGGCAGTAACGAACAAAAATTCAATATACTGGACAAGTCACTCTGGGGCATCACAAATGAGAATTTATCCAAAAATAAACGGCTCCGCATACATATTATCTGACCAGTCAACAATTTCAGCCTGGGTTGGATATTGAATTTCGAACGTCAATTTTCACGGTCTCCAGGGAGATACTACATGAT
The DNA here is from genome assembly GCA_038502775.1 of Hippodamia convergens. NCBI lineage: Eukaryota > Metazoa > Arthropoda > Insecta > Coleoptera > Coccinellidae > Hippodamia > Hippodamia convergens. Next base: position 21,962,227 of record CM076610.1, read on the forward strand.
GGTGTATCTCTGCGTCCGATTGGCGATAACGATTCAAGTTGAATACAAATCATAAAAAACTACATTTGTTGCACGAAGGAATATTTTTATTTGTTGCTTTCGAAATAAAAGAACATTTCAAAGGTATTTGGATGTTGGCATTTCTTATTGTATGAGTTCTAAAATTTTTGTTCTGACGCTAAGAGCTGCAAATTTCTGTTGATTAAATCATCATATAATTCGGGAGAATAAATCGGACAAAAAAGTACCTTTTATTGAAAGCATATTATACAAGATTAATTGTGTAGTATGTTATCATATTTATTGATTGAGACTGATTAAATTATCTACTTAAGAGTTGATTCGACGGACATTCTGTTGAACAATTTTGAAACAAAGGTTGACCAATTGATTCGAAATGATCACCATTCATTTGATAAGTCTTTCAAGGCTTAATGTGAAACTGTTACATACAGCATCTATCAAATCAGTTTGCCCACGAATAATTCCACCATCATATTCAATGCGTTGTATAATTTCTTCTGCACTATTCACCTCAGTGTCACTATACTCTTATGTTTTTAAAAGACCCCAACTAAAGGAATCACAAGAATTGAGATCCGGGGAGCATGCAGGTCCAGAAATTGGGCCACCACGTCCTATCCATCTATTTGGGAACACATGATTCAGTAACTTTGTACATTTCGTCTATGAAGGAAAGGTGTTCCATTCGATAACAACCAAATTCTCTGCCTAATATTGAGATGAATATTTTTTCATAATCCCAGCATTCTGGAGAAAATAGAGGAAGTCTCACCTGAAATTCGTGATGGTAGCAAAAATGGCCCAATGAGCATACCAAACCTATAGGTCTAGACATTCGCGGAAAACCTTTCCCGAAAACCTTTTCTTTTAACAGCTTGAGAGTTTTATGTTGACCATACCATTTCTTGTGATAGTGGCTTCGTTAGTATACAGAATAGATAATGTTGAATCCTGGTTATTGAAAGCCTTAAGCAGAATTCGTTACTTCGTGATGATCCTCTGGTTGGACTGCTCTCTCTTTAAATGATAGGGATGAAATTACTCTTGATTAAATGTCTTCCAATCTTCACTGTGGCTCATCCTGACGACTCTTTCTATGGATCTTGTTCTTATTGTTAACTGTCCCTCACCAATCCTACTTAATTTCGGCCATTTGAGATGTAACAAGCATTCCAACATATGCTCTCGGGGATTTTTAAATAAACAGTATCTCTACATTTCTGAGCCAGATTTATGAACATCCTCAAAGTTGGTTGATTTCTGTTCAGAAATCATTTTCTGTAGCAAGGCACGTCTAGTATTCTGTTTGGATTCACCATGAATTAAAATCATGTCAGCAAGTTCAAAATTCGAATGCAGCTGAATGAATTTTATACAACTAACAAACTTGGAAAATCATACACACTACGCCGTCGCTGTCACGAGAAAACCTTCGAACATATCTCAGCTTTCATATGAATGAAAATTTTGTTCCATTTTTATACTGAACTCCGAGTTGCAGGGGCGGCCTTAGCCATTGCGAGGCCTCGGGCGGGAAGTCTTCGCGAGGCCCTTTTTCCTTCGTGAAAAGTATGTGATGCGAAAATAAGTCCGGCTGTTCTGTATAGGTTATTGTCATATTTTATTAAGATATAAAAGTTGAGTTTTAATTAAAATATAATAATATAATATAACATATAAATATAATATAACTCTGGAAGATTAACAAAATTAACAAATACAGAAATGATAAATTCAAAATTCATGTTTGCGGCTTTTCCTAGTACTGAAATCTTTAATTAAAGTATCATAATCGATCGAATCAGCTACGTCATCTTCTATTGATAGAATAGCAAGGGCTGAAAGCCGATCTTGTGTCATCGAATTCCTTAAATATGTTTTTATGATTTTAAGTCTAGAAAAACTCCTTTCAGCTTCCTTTGTTTGCAAATAAATCATCCAGCGCCTAACAAGCTTTTCACCATTAATTAATATTTTCTGAATGGGTAATGGGGGTAATTAACCCCCCCCAGGAAAATATTTACTTTCGAAAAATAAACTATACAATCATGATAATTTTCTTGTCCTCAAATTAAAAAAAAAAATTCGGTTTCGAAGAGAAGACCATGAAAATAAAACTGTTTATTTTTATGATCCAGATGAACAGAATAGAAAGTTTCTTGAGAAATGGTGCCATCTTGTATGCATATTTCTATTGGAAACAGTGGTTTTTTACGATATTTTTATCGAAAACTTCTCTGCAAAATCCACCATATATGACTTTTCATGTTATTGTCCGAGCGATAGAGGAGCCACTAATTATGAGTTTGATAGAGGGCGTGAAGTCCCAGTTGTATCAAGTGATAAAGCTCAGAGTAGTTCGTGGTAGTGTTGTGCAACTTGGATACTTTTGAGTATCCGATATACTGCTGAATGAAGTATTATGTATTGGATAAATTCATTGGAATAGTTGGTATCCAAATTTATACTTACAAGAACCACACTGAAAAGAACGGCTTGAGAAACTAACGAATTGAATTAATTTCTCAATTCAATGACAAGAAAAAATTTCAATTTATTCGAAAAATGTAAATATGACCTCTAAATGTAAATGAAGAACCGAAAATAATGAAAGTTTTCCATCAGAAAAAATAGAATATAACAAAACTGAACCCAATATTTTTATCGCTAATCACTAGGTTTGAAAAAAAAACAGATTTCGCTCTCCTCCTTCCGTAATTCTCTACAATGGAATGAATTCATTCATAAGACGATAATTCAACGAATATTTCAAAGGGACCGCCAAAGAACGGTCAACAGGGCTATAAATATTTTATGAGGTTCCAACATCTGGGATAAGTAAACATTGTACCTAAATACTTAGATAATTTTCCCCCTAATTGTGTTGTGTGCATTCTTTTCTACCTACTGATCTGGTGGATCGGACATCTGGTGCCTCAATTACCCATTCGGACGTTCCAACAAAGCGCAATATTCAAAAACTACAAAATGGTTTCTCCAATTTTGTTCTGAATGTATTGGTTAACTAACTTTTTTCGAATTTACCCTTATGTTCAAACTTTATAAATAATTAGGGATCTAAATCAATATCAAAATTTGCTCGGGTTGTTGCGCGAGGCCCCACCAAGAGCGAGGCCCCGGGGGATTGCCCCATTCGCCACCCCCTTTTCAGATCCACGAGTAATTTTCGGGATGAGTTTCTAGAATCAAGTTAATATTTTATTTGAACGATTATTGGTGAACTGACTTATTTATACGAGTTCTCTTACCTCTCAAGAAGAACTCGTATTTGAACGCACCTCGCACCTTGTACATAGGTAATTTGTTGTTTCCCTGCCTGAGTAAATTTCGTGAGGATTCTTGCTCCATGTATCACTCTTCTATATTATTATTTTTTGGCTTAGGATCTGCCAGTAATTCAAAACAGGAATTACCTATAACATTCGCCGGTTCTCCTTTGGTGTGTCTAATAATTGATATTATTCAGAGTTATTAGGTACCTATTGAAGATATGAGCTTCGAAATAAATTTGGTTGATCAAAATTTGATTTGCATAGGTAAACCTGATGGTTTTATGGCGACGACAATACGTCGTGAGGATTTTATTGTAAAGTTGAAAATAAAGCGTGAATGAATGAGGATAAAGAATATAACCAGATCGTAATTTTGATATACTCCTGAATTTATTTTTTATTCCATCCAAAAAGAACATCAACATTTTCGACCAGCCCCATGGGTTATTAATTAACATAGGTAATTATGGAAAATTCACTTCCCGCTGGAATAACGCCTTATTTCAAAAGAGCAACCTCCACCCCTAAATTAATATCATCAGTTACCACAATCCCTTCATCACCCCGAGTCCTTATCTTGTCGCATAATCAGGGCAGGGATGTTACTGTTTTCATGTGACCTGCCATGGTTGCTGTATCAATTGTCAGTTTAAATCGATAATTCACTAGGAAGGTGGGACAGGTGTCACATAAACATTATCATGGAAGACAGAAGCAGAAGCTTCGGTTACTGAATTATTCAGAGCAGTTCATCCGAGTCTGTTCTATATCGGTTAGGAATTGACATCAAGCTAATAGATTTGGGAGTAATGAACAATTCAATAATGACAATACCTGCATCCTAACCAATATGGACATTGATATCACTATGATTTTATTCCATCCCAGGGAGTATCAACAGATATATAGAAAATGAGGACTGACAAACAACAGTCTGCAATTTTGACATTTCATGAAAATATTTGGCGACCTATTTGAAGGACACCATTTATCAAGTTCAAGAAATGTTCTAATGTATTCCAAGCAATTTTCATTCTCGACACGTAATATAAAGGTAATATGAAAATCATCCCATTAGGAAATTAAGTTAGATATTGGCGACTTTTTGGTAAGGAGGAGGTATATTCGCAATTTCAATGTGATAATTAATGATAAAGCTAACGCACAATTTCGGAGGCTTCAAATCTGTGAACAGCCCTGAAAGCTCACAAAGAAGTTTGCAGTCCACATTTTTGTTGTTTTCTATAAAACTGTTAATTCATGGTCATGTATAATCAAGATACACAAGATGAATGTTTGACTCGTACACATATTCCAACGGCAAATTCCTGAGGTCAAAACAAACACTTTTTGTCTTTATCAGACGGCTCAGTTGAGAAAATACAAGCTGCTGAAAATCCATATAGAATTGGAATTCTCGAATATGTCTTGTAGATATATATATATATATATGTATGCCAATCGGTCTTTTCGAGGACATTTTGAAGCATGAATTGGTACATTCGAGGACATTTTACCCATTCGAGGACGGTCCCCGAATTGCTGATGCAAGTATCGGTCTTTTCAGGGACGGTCCTCGAATGGGTCGGCTATTTGAGGACGTTTGAGAAAATTTAAATTATGGTTTGTTTAGAAGTTTGAGGCTATCACGATCGGATGTGGTGACATTATAAGAGTCTTCTCTGGTTTTATGTAGTAGGCTATTAAGGTCATAAATTGAACAAAGTGAGTAGTTAAAGATACAATTGTAATTCAGCAAATAGATGCACCTAGGTACGTGCTCTCAAACCAAGTCCGCTTTCTCGAATCTATTCGCTATTTTTTATTACTTTTTACAGATAAGATGTTCCGAAGCTTATTCATGAATAATTTTTGAAATTTTCGATAAGTCAGAAAGAATATAAAAAAAAATTGGAATAATATGAATTTCATCCGTTGAATTTGAAACAGAAGTAAATTAAAATCTGTGTTAAAACAGCCACTGGTCAATGCGATTCAATGAAGTATGTAACTGTAGTCCACTTTTTCCAATCCACTCGTTTCTTTTTTATTAGTTTATATAAATAAGATTTCCCGAAGCTTAATGATGAGTTACTGGAAATTTGCATTATTTCGAAAAAAATTTTATATATCTGAAGAAAAGGCGGTGTAGTATCAAATCATGTACCTGGGCTTAGGAGAGTCTTCCGGGCTTATTGGCCGTGGTCTATTAGGAATTATTTCACCTGCGGTAGGCATCTTCAGAGGATTCTGGGTCTTAGATTGTAACTCGACCGCTGAATTTCCGAAAGTGACGCTGGATTCGATCCGTTGGTCCCACTTATACCCTGATCATTGGCGGGAGAAGGTAGTGGTTTTACGCGCGCGATGTTGATTGGTCCATCGCTTCCACTTCGTATTGGCTTGATTTTGGTCTTTTCCAACACCGGCAACCATGCGCTATGTACCAAAGGAGTTTCTTCCCTCTGTTCATATTGTTCTTATGTTTATATATCAATGGCTTCCATGTTCATCCTAGGATAGAAACTTTTGATGTTTGAAATAGCTTCTGCCTTTGAGAAAACAATATTGTTTTCTCAAACAATAACGGATCGAATCCAGCGTCACTTTCGGAAATTCAGCGGTCGAGCTACAATCTAAGACCAAGAATCCTCTGAAGATGCCTACCGCAGTTGTGGGCGAAACGTTAGGTGAAATAATTCCTAATAGACCACGGCCAATAAGCCCGGAAGACTCTCTTAATGTCAATATATCCGGTCGTGAAAGCCTGAAACTATTTTAACTGGGCTTAGCTTTTGCCGTCGATGGGATTTTCACAAATTTTTCCAGTAATTGATTTCGTTATGTATATGAATTTTATACGTAACAAAAAAAAATAAATATTGATATTATCAAGTCCTCAGAATCCTAATTAGAATGAAACAAATGAAATATAAAACTGGGTTGAAACAACCGGTGGTCATATGTGATTCAAATGAGAGCTTGCAGAAATAGGCCGAAATTTTTCAAAAAATTTGTTGGTGAGTTGGGTTCAACAAAATTCTGATTGTCCGATCAAAAAAACTTGCGTTAAATCGAAACAATCAGATCCCTTGATATGAAATTTCAACGAATCACTATAACTCTAATCAACTTGACAGTTCTTAATCGAGCAATCCAAGTTTTGTGAAAGTCATTTTTTATATTCAGAATACAGTTTGTATGACAAATTCAATATTTTCTCAATATCTGAAGATTTTTGCGAATAAAACTCAGTCTGAAAGATGAAAATTCAATAAAAATCAACTTTACGGACAACCAATGCCGTCGTAATAAAAACAATTATTTCATTTTGAATCACATGAATCACAAACCAATCATTTCTGTCATGCAACAACACCAGATTATTATTATCGTAGGAGGATCTGGCAGTGTCTTCAAATCATTTAATATAATTTTCCTTGACTGAGAAACGAAATCTGAACTAAATGAAGTTTCTTTACATTCATGCGAATATTGAATAAGTAAAGAGAAAATTATCTCCCTTAATTATTTGTGATAAAACATGTGGCCCTCATTAAGAGTCCCTGAAGAAACGACTCTCCTTTTTTTACCTGCTTTCGGAATTTAGATCTCAATTCCCTCGTCGAGATAACCCATTTTCGCTTGCTTGTCTCAATAAGTACAGTAAACAAAGGTCTGAAATAACTTTATCACAAAAAAAATTGCATTTTTTAATTGATGATTGTTGATTGTCTCGAAAATGTACTCTAATAATGCAGGTTTTAAAATTTTAAGAATTTCGTTTTCTCGAAATCCAGAAAGTTTATCGAAAACAGTTTCAAACAAAAGTTGTAGATCGAAAGTTTGTTATTAATATTATGACTTTTCTGAATCAGAAGGTTTTCATAGTGGCTAATTAGCGGTGCATTTTTATAGAGGCGTTCTCATTTGCTAGCAATGAGAATCTACTGATTGGGAATGAGAATGGAAAATCTTGAATTTGTATTACAATTCCGTCCCCCAAAATCTATAATGATACACTTAAAAAAATCACAAATTCTTTTCACTCTGTACCTTTTTTGACAGTTATGGTATGATTGAAATTATGTATCCAATACGGGAATCGAACTCCCATAGGCGCCCGTAGAAGTTTGTTTGATGAAGCGCAGGTGACATTAGTATTCCGTTTTGTTCGAAAACAATGAGATGATCAAAATCTCCATCAATCACTTTTTTGCGGAAAGAGCTGCGTTTTGGATATAATGATTGTCACGAGAGTAGGAATTCATGATCAAAAATGAAGGTTCCGAAATTTTCAGGAACCTTGAAAAAATCGGGAAAATATGGAAAAAATTACGTTTTCTCGAAAACAGGAAGGTTCATCGAAAAAAGGTTCAAACAAAAGTTGTAGAATGGAAAATTTTAGTACACATGATGGCTTTTTCCATTATCGTGAAGTTTATATTGACTAATTAGAGATGGATTTCTGTATTGGGATTCTCAGTTTCTAATTTCATTACGTACGAATTGCTGAAGACGCGGCAAAGGGAGCAGGTAGTTTTACCATTCCCATTTTATTACGTTCATGTTTGTAAACGAAAATAACAAGGCTCTTTAATACAGCCGTGGATGAGAAATTCTTATCCCGGACTTCTCTCAAATTTTTTGAGTGCAAGAGAATATGTTGGAGAAATAATCATTTTTGTAGATGCATTTTGCGTTTTGTGTTGTGTGCATTGAATTTGGCTTTATCTGATTTATGTGTTTTTTAAACGAAAAGTTGAATTTTGCGAAATGCGAACCAGAATTTGAAATAGGGATTGAATTTTCGTTCAAACTCTCTCTCTCTCTCTCTTCGATCAGCGTTGATTGAAAATTTTGTGGAGCTTCCTAATCGAATGCCACCCAGAAAAGTAAAAATAATTTAATTGGAAATGTGAAATGATTGAGAAGTGTTTGATTTTTCCTCTAAATATTCGAACATTCGAACTGTAGTATTAAACTTAGCATAGCGATTCGCTTTTGCAACCATTGTAATATTTCGCACAACTCGTCGAAAAAACTGAGAACTTCCATAAGGATGGTCCGGAGATCGAATAATTATTAGTTTGACCATTAAATAACAACAGCTAACATTTGACGAACGACTAGTTTTTCGATCGAAAAACTTTGATGAACTAACTGAGCAATAATCAGAACTTTCCTGGCTTTCAAGAAGTTCTTAGAAGTTTAATATTCACAAGAGTAAATGAACCAGAAGGATTATTTTTTGTCATACTTGAAAATATTTTGTCAAAACACATTAAACGATTTTCTGAAATGTTTCTTGAATTAATATAATTAATATTTCGAACTTTGAACATTATAATAGCTAATCGAAGATTATTTTTTCGGATTATTCCCCATTGGTCACTTGGTTGTGTAGGTCCGCAGAATGGAACTCAGTTCGATCTCTTATTTAGTCAAAGAATATTGCACTGACTCTTTTTATTTCAAAATAGAAGTGTCAATAATGAGTCTCTTTAATCATGCTTGAATTTGAAGGTTTCCCTGTTATCAAAATGTCAATTTATAAAATTAAAGTGAGATTATTGACCAAAAAGGCATGTCGAAATTTCTCACTTTCACATCGTTCTTATAATACCGCAAGTATAATATTCAAATCTAATATGAAGGAATAGGACCCAAACAAAAATAAAAATCTTGTCGAAGAAAAGGATAAGGTAAATATCACAATAGGTATATCACATTCAATTTAGGTAACGTTGAGTAGCATATTTTCTGTGGTAATGTAGAATGTTAATCTTTATCCGGTGCTACATGAATAATGACATTTTCGGTGAATTTAGGAGGAGATTGAATTCCTTCAGATATAAAAATGCATTACATCATCAAGGAGTTAAACAACTCAAACTTTCACATATTCTGACATTTTTTTAATCAATCCGTTGAAATATTTATATCCATTTGCATTAGGTTTTTTAGGAAAAATCGATTCATTTTTGTTACTGCCAACTTTCGCTTCGCATGTTGTCCCTTGAATGCAGAACATTCAAGCTAAAACTGCTCAGTTTAGAGCAGAACATTTTTTTCTTATTTTTCCAAAAATTACAATTTTTTCTTCATTACAGTGTTAAGCTTGGTGAAAATTCAAAAAAAATTTCACCTTGTACAATGAGCTTCTTGGTCTCACTTTCATCTATATTTCAAAAAAAAAACTTAGATTGAACTTCCGTGATTGTATGAGTTTTGTGTATTGTGCATTATATTTCTGAAAAATTCTTGAGGGTGTGCCATCAACAATTTTTCTTTCATTTTCTTTATTTTTCAAAATTCCAAATGACAGATATTTCGATGAAATTTCATATTCTGACATGGAATGGTAACATCTGATTACCCGGTAACATCCGATTTAAAAAAATCAGGTGTAAAATAACAAGTGAACAAAATATAAGTGCAGTTTTCGGGCAGATTTGAAAGAAAAATGCTCCTGAAATGTTTCTTCAGATATATCAGTTTTTGCAAACTCATAAAAATTTATCGAGACTATAATAAATTCTGCTCGCTTCCTTTGTTCGTTTCATTGAAGAGGGTAACAGTGAAAGAAGTACTAAAATCAGTCGGTTCTTGTGCATCTGTTGATTTCGAAATATTAGAAAATGTCCGTCAATAATTTTTTTCTCTTTTCCCTTTCGAAGATATGCCCAATAATATGCTATATGCTCAACGCCAAAAATATATGCTATACATGAATCAAATATGCCAAATTTTGCATTAAAAATGCTGAATTTGCACCCGAGTAAGTATTTCTTCGATCTTCAACTGTAGAGAAACTAACGCATCTGGGTTTTATTGCCCCTAATACAGTAGGCCGGGATATTTTTCTCTCGAGATAAGAACCCGGTGTGGACCGTGGAATTCGCACTGGTAAGACGAAAGGGGGGTAGGTTTACGTCTGACAGATTCAACGTATAACAATTTTTAGACTTGAGTTTTTTCTTTTGGATCCATTCCATAATCTTGTGACTAGTGTTGGTTTTCTGCAATTTGAGTGCATCAGTTGGTAAGTAAATTCTTTTAGCTATTGTTCTGAACTAAATATTTTGATATTTCATTCAACATATAATGAAGTTTTTATATGTGTGTTGGCGAGGAACTTTTTGATTTAGAAAAAAAATTTTTCTTCTGAGAATTGTCGTTTGCCGTTGAATTTTTTATATTTCATTTGGTTCTGAAGATATTTGAAAATCTCATAAAATAGACCTGCGCAGCACCCTTCGAAAAATTGAGTTTCAGTTAACTTGTCTGAAATAGTGCTGTACATGTACATTGTATCCTAAATTGCTCGATTTTGGCTCTTTGTGGTACTTCTGGACTTACAGGTCAAAATGATGAAAGGAGTCCGGGGTTCGATTTTTGTGAAAACCATTTCACGATATCTTCATTTTTTTATAATTTCGATTTATTATCGATTTCAATCATCTGGAATTCAAATTAATGAGGAATGATTCAACAATATTGGAGAAATTCAATGCGAAATTCACAAAAACACAATTGAAGCATTCGAATGAAATTAAATTCTGGTTTTTGAGAAAGTAAGTGTACTTGAAAGAAACTAAGTCTCCACTGGTCTAATTTTTCTAAATATTATGTGATATCGGTATAGATTTCTCAGTAATTAATATCTTTTTTTATGTCACTATATTTGGAAAGCCTAGATTTGCACTAATTATTATATTTTTAGTTAAACTGCTATGAAATCTGATATTATTTGGATTTTTCATGTCTTATAATTTCTAAAACTAATGTTCACCTTATCCAAATTCAAGATTTTCCCGTACAAAACATATGAGGCCGTTGGGGGTAACGGCAGCAAAGATTTCGTGGTAAGATGCCTCAAAAGGACTTTCACCGACGAAACTGCCGAACTTTGTTCAAGGACGGGCCAAAGGTCAAATAATAAAATTGCTGAAAGTCCCGTTATGAAGATTTCATTCAGTGGGTAGTTGATTTGAGGTTTTCTTTCAAAATTGATTTGAGGTGTAGCCGCGATACTGTAAAACACAACCTTTGCAGTTATTCAAATAATTCTTGTAAATTTGTTGTCCAGAAATTTTTCAATGACTTACGGTGGGTTTCACAAAGCTTTGATTGTACCATTCAACAACCTTACGTAAATTCGAACCGATCGAATTACTCGTTTTGAAGTTTTAACGAATTGCGGTGGCTCCAATTAATTTAACGAAGTTTTGTGAAACCAACCCTCAGACACTTATACGATAAAAATTCAAAACGTTGACAATTATTTTTTTATCTTCTCATCAATTGGAATATGTTGAACCAATGAATTGAATAGTTGAACGAAATTGTTCAAATAACTCAAGTTATAAATTATGGTTTCTTAATCATTTATCGATTGGAGAAAATAAAGGTACAATCATTCTATAATCTAATATGATTTCTCAAATACTTGAACTTGCTTAAAAAAGAGGATTATTTCAACTTATACTTTCATTCTTTTCAGATGTGGTGAGGAAGAGTACAGGCATTTCGGAAAAAGACTTCGGAATATAATATGTGAACGAATGGCTGCGACATGCCAGGCAGAGGAAAGAAAGACAGATGATGAAACTTACTATATTATGTACTCAAACCTATTTTGCATCTTTTTTTGTTTACTTTTTTTTCCATTTTTTTGTTTTTTATTATATTAATGTTATTAATCATTATAGTTGTTTTCATTATCCTCATGCAGTCAATGATTTAATCTAAAATATATGTAAATTTATTATTGGTAAATTTGCTCTCCGCCAGTCAAAAAAATAATGTAATTGGGAGCAAATCTTCTTATTGGACGAAATGAATATTGAAATTGAAAATTTCGAATAACGTCACATATATAAAGTAACAAAATTGAATCTGAATATTTATCACAAAAAACCTCTCATTAGTCAACGCAATGATTATAACAAAATATGTCCCAAATGCGATAAGAAATGGCTGAATTAAAAATGGTTTAATATTTATCACAAAAAACCTCTCATTAGTCAACGCAATGAGTATAACAAAATATGTCCCAAATGCGAAAAGAAATGGCTCCCTATTTGAAGATATCTTTTAGTATCACATCAAAATTCCTATGCGACGTCAAAAAGAAATAAAGAAAAGTGGTCTCAAAATTAACTCGCATGGGCGTCTCAAATGTGACAAGAAATGGAGTATCATTGTGGCCAGTTTTGCGATCGCATATTCAACTACTCATTGTTCCGAAATGCGTACTTGATGTGGAGGACATTTGGATGCATATGCGAGCTCGTGTAGAGGTAAAGAGTACATCGCATATGAGAGTTACATTTCCATCGCCGTGTTTGCTGGGTAACTGTAGTTATTCAATGGTCAGTAGTTGGGGGAGAAAGATGAAAGAGGGCGCTTGACTTTTAGATGCTTATTTAATGAATTCTATTCAAAATCAAATTGGACTCTGAATGCGACTCTTCAGAATCCAATGAGACATATATTGTAGATTAGAGTAGAAAAGTATGAGGTTTTATCAGGACCAAAGATTATAGAGTATACTCTATAATCTTTGATCAGGAAAAATATAATAATAATGGAGTCGAATAAAGCGCCCTCTGTCTGCCAACTGCCCGAACTAAACTTCGTTCAATTTGAATTTTTCATTTAATTTTTTATTTATTTATTATTTATATTCATAAAAAAGGTACCAATAAATATACAAAAGTCTCTAGAAATTTTGGAATCTACAGTGACTTTATTCAAATATTGTATAAAGTCACTGTAGTTCCGGCCATTATTAGGCCAGTTATATAAGCATATAGTATTAATCTATGGAACTTATTGTGGATAAGATGCCATGAGACTTCCCGAAACCGGTAGTTTTTGAATAAATTTGTGAGAGAAAGACTTTCGATCGATTTGATTTCATTCTATTTTCTCCTTAACGAAGATTGTTGGGGAAATTATGATGTGAGGGTTATGTTAGATTGGTCTTTACAATAAACGAGCCGAAGTAAAAATGGTTTTGCATATGATGTGTTTTGACATCTCGTGTTTAATGTTCATTCTGTCATAGGGCGGCTGTTTTAATATATAAGTGGCTTCATTAAAATTTGAGAAAAAAATTATTGTAGAATGTAACATCGGACTTCGGCGCAGAGCATTATTTTTATTCATTGCGTTTATAGTTGAAAAAATTAAAAAAAATTTACGTAAGTACGTCAGACATTCTGTTCCTATATCATTATATTCTATGTGTTATGTTTTGTTTTTATATTTCATTATAAATGTTCTGCCTGTCATCTGATGATTTAATGTATTCATTAAACTCATTGAAAATTTAAGATAAGGTTATAGAAACACTAGGATTCCAAGAGAATATTAATATCAGAAATAGAGCCAGAAGATTACATCAATCGATACGAGAATCAACAAATGTTTCAGATAGACCAACGTAAGTTTATTTATTCTTCAGGAAGGAGAGAAGTAGACCGCAGGTTTTGCATTAATTAGGGACCATTACCACTGACGCATTCAAAGCACCGTGAATAAAAATTCATATCTTTTTCATGAGTCTATGTCACACAAACTCAACATTAGACTAGTGGAGACCAAAGTCTGTAGATTATTTCAAAGCAACAGAGAAGTGATGGTGATACTCCAATTCCATCATAGTGCCATCAGTGCCACTTAGCCACAGCCACAATGAAAAATGACAAACACCACGAAGGCCAGCTCTTACAGCCATGCGAGAAGACGCTTCTGAGTATCACCACATAGTTGCGCCATGTAGCGATGTATGCCTGAAGCTCCTACTACCGGTTTCTTCGACAAACTTAAATCTTCAATTTATTTCATCGTTCACTCAGGCGAATATCAACTACTCATACGGAGTTTATGCAAGACTGCATGACAGATCAGTTTTAGAAAACCAATTTTCATTTCAGGACTCATGTAATTCAGACGAAACTTCACTTACCACTTAAGCCGGGTTCTCAGGGCTTCGTACTGTCGCAGGCGACAATCCCCACCCTTCCTTGTTTCATGAGATTGTCGCTGAAATCCAATGTGTAGTTGAATTATTTCAACTACAAAAGGGGCGTGTCGCGACAGATTTTGACAACCAGAAATGAAAAAGTAGGGGCCAGGGGAAGTTTTGTTCACATACTCTGATTGGCTGAATTGCTGTCGCCTGCGGCACTACGAAGCTCTGGGAACCCAGCTTAATCCTTCACGAGTGAATCGAACGATAACAACGCTCTACGAACAACTTATTGAGACGAGACATAATCATTCATTACTGTAATCATCCCTTGCCGACAACTGTGACAGCGAACCAAATCGAGATTACACGATCATTCCGAGCCGAATAATCAGGGTCGACCATTGCGACTACTTTGGCATATTTTAGGTCCAACAATATAAGTACAATCTTGGCCGCTGAGGATTTTATTCCTTCAAATTTTTTGTGAATTTCGTCGGAAAATGGACAGATTTAGAATTAACATTTCTAGTCAAGCAGACCCTGCCGCCACTGAAGAGCCACCGCTTATGTTATCTCGATGAATGGAGATACCATAGAATGAAAGCTTGAATATGAGTGTCCAGAAATGAACTGTGACAAAATGATTATGTGATATGGTGTAAACATGTAAGGATCCTTGCTTGTCAATCAACAAAGGTTTGATGGGCCAAGAAGTTTATCTGTTAGAACTGATGGATGTTACCCTGTGATAGATGTACGTCATTGTTGCTATACCAATATTCACTTTTGGTGGAAATACTTTAATAACCTAGGTGAGTCAGAAGGTTACGAAAAAAACCCATTAAGTTGAGATTAGGTTAGGAAATTGAGTTTGTGTGGGCATTACTGAATAAGCTCAGCAGTGAATTTCATAAGCGATGACATCATCAAGGAAGTGGGCATACAAAAGCATTTTACTACAATGCAAACAGGGAAATGATATTGAGAAAGGAAATACTACCACCTATAAAACCATTGTATACACAGATATTTATGAGATGCTCACCAGATTTACTATCACGACGGTTGAACTTTTTATTGATGCGGAATATTCCTTTGATATGAAAGTAAAGTACAGAAAAAGGATGAAAGGGGGATGGATTACCCAAATAAATTTATAGGCTACTTCGAAAAAATATTTTGGGATCCTGGTTGAAAGCAACGCTTCTTAAAAGCGGGACGTGTCTGGTCCAGTGTTGAAAAAAGGTGAATAGTTGCAGTGCGGCGTACCCCTTGCAAGGGCGGTCCTAGCCTTAAATTTTGGGGGGGGTCGCCGTTATGGGTTTGAAGTTTTCTGGTCGGTTTTCTTGCACGAAGAGCTCACTATAAGAAATCTAATTTTAAAATTTTGAGGGGGGGGGTTCATGACCCCCCCTGGGACCGCCCATGACCCCTTCAAGCAACCTATCAAGCTTTCAACTTTCACCTGAAATACTATGGAGTCACCCGATAAAGTGGGAGCTATCGAGGTCTTCTGGCAAATAAAAATTTATTTTATGTGTTATATCAGGAAAGTCCTCAGAAAAGCATTGAAGAAGTTGTAATCAACGAAATTCATCAAAAAGATGAAGGAAAATACACTACCCCGATGAAACTAAATTGAAAAAAAAAATATATCAAATGTCCTCGAATTGCCACATACATGCATTTTTCCATATAGTTCGCTAAAAAATTCACATATGGCGAAATTGATCGGATTATATTGTTCAGGATCAACAATAGAATCTAACTATGTCATAAAATTCAAAATATAGAAAAAATATGAAACGTCCTCGAAAAGACCGATCGGCATAAATATATATATATATATATATATATAATATATATATATATATATATATATATATATATATATATATGTATATGTTTATATATATATATATATATATATATATATATATGCATTTACACATTGCCACAATATATGTAGATATGTAGAAACAAGAACAAGAAGAAGAAGGCAGTTGAAGCAATAAACACATTTAAAAAAAAATCACAGTTAGTACTCAACCAGGCCAGCGCGGTAGTATATCTCTGGGGGGTATCTCTGCATTCTCTGCCTGTAGGTTTCTTTCAAGCCGGGTTTCAGGATCGGGACATTCGAGTACCAATATGGCAATGTGTTCTTGTGTTCACCAGGAGATCTGAAGACAGTCTGGTATTCATTGGTGCTGTTCATTCAGAATTACCCGGAGCCACGTGTGAAATTCTTTCACGGACGCGAACAGCTTCACCCCCATTAAAACTGATAAAAAAAAGGACTGACTTGAAATATTTGTCACTTTGACAGATTATTTTATTGAATGAAATGAGTTTCGGAATATAGAGTTACATTGTTGTGGTAAATCTTCTACGAACACAAAACCTAATACTTTTGTCGCAATAGTTAAAATTAAAAATCATGATACCTACAGGACATCATGAAAACGTTGTCAAAGTTAAAAATTTTGAAAACATGAAAACTCAACTTTTTTCAATTAAAACCCTATTTTTTGAAGCCAAGATAAAATCTACGTTGAAAAATAATGTAAGTATGTGAAAAACAGCAATGCTCCAAAATTCATATTATCGGATATATTCAGACAAAACAATTCACGCGATTACTTTTAATTTTTGTAGTTTAGTTTTCTTACATGTGAATACTTAAGTGGGTTTCTTACCTGTCCGTAGATCCTTGTTGAATAATAATAATAATGTTTATTAACTATTTATTTAAATATGAATTAACAAACATAGGGACACTCAAAAAAGCTCAGGAGAGCTTGTCATTGAGAAGTTCCTATTTATTGCTCTGCATTGTTCCTTTTATTCCAAGTTACTGTCAATATGATACAATGAATAAAATCATGGATCTCGGCTGTACTACAAAGAAACTCGTCAAAATGCTTATGAAAGCCACGGATATTACTGTGAACTAACAGAAAACCAATGGACTAACCCCCCTTCCTCCCTTTCAGCATACAAACCCCTCTCGTTTCACCATATGAACCGAACTCAAGGGTGTCCACAGTTGATGCTCGGAAATCCCGATTTCACAATCAAAACCAAAAAATACTACAAAACAAATTCCCCAAAAAAAAAAGAAGCCAAGTATTTCCCAACTCGAATCAAGAAAAAAATTGCGGGGGTTAATTAAAATACAGTCTTACAATTGCATTATTTTTCATTTCCTCGGACAAACTTTGTTAACAGATCCAGTTCTCGACTTCTTCTGCAAAGATCTTGCTACAGGTACTGGTTTCTTAGGAGCTGGATTCTCCGAGGTTTCAAAGTCCTTAGATTGCAGTGAAGACTTTCAACCTGCTACAATTTCTAAGGATTTCGTTTTTTTCAGGCTTGATACAAACTCAATTATATGAATTAACTAGCTGACACGGCAGACTTCGTACTGCCTAAATAGATAAATAAAAAAGCAACTTTAATATTATAATAAACTACTATGGTAGTATAATACCTTGAAAGTGGACATAAAATTGTCCTGTACAATATGTGTTGCGTCAAAAGATGTCGCCTGGAAACAGCTGTTATATTATTGAATGTAGGCCAAGAAGTGTTTAGAATCATTTCCTATCTCAGAAACTAAAGAGCGTAAGGGATCTGGTGGTGGGACCTATTGTGGCAATTGGCAATTAGATAAGCTAACTGACCCGGCGCCTTAGAGATGAATAAAATTGTACTAACCATTGGTTTTTTTAAGGAGGAAATAAATAAGGTGAAATACAAAAAAAATACAAAAGTAAAAAAATATACAAAAAATTTAATTGCATTGAAATAGGTATTTACAGGGTGGGCAAAATTGGTGATACTTGAACTACCACTTTTCAACAGTGAGAGATAGAGGAAAATGAATGACAGGTTACGGTAGTTTTTTTTTTGAGAAACTGATAATGCCATCAACTGCATTTCTCTATCTTCTTTTTTTTTTGAGTTATATGCCAAAATTGAAATTTGGGCGATTTCAACTTTGATCATTATCTCTTATTTCTGTTTTTGCTAAGATGTTGAAATGAAAACATTGTACAGGCACTGTTTTCATAGCAATCCAGTAGCGTACTTTGTTTTCCGCCAATAGGTTTCCTTGCTGAGCTATAACATAAAGTTGTGTTTTTTCTTACGGAAACAATAGTTTGAAATAGCTTAGAAAGAATCTTCGTTTTTTCCCGTTTCAGAAATATACCATACATCGCCCTCAGACTCATTCAGATATCATGAAAAATATAGTTTGTATATGAAATTTGAAATATTGAGTATTAAGTAGGATGAATAACAGAATAATGTGTTTCTGCGCATGTTGTCATTATTATTTTGCAATTGAATACTTGATTCATTTCTCCGTGGTTTGATCTCTGTCCAGAGCAACTGTCAATTCGAAGTCATTATTGCCGCTAAAATAAAACATTTTAACATAGGTATTATTTTTTTGTAGTTTTCAACAATTCCATATTGCCGGCAATAATGACTTCGAATTCAAATCATTGACAGTTTTTCTCATTGTCACGTGACTTTTCTAAAGAAATCCGAGGCAACATACATAAGAGAAGCAAGGACTTATGCAGATTCCATGAAACAAACAGAGTAACAGAGAGGAACAAAGTTAAGGCACTGTCAAAATCATATATGTTCTAAACAAAATAGAAGGGCGGGTGACAGTGCTTTAAATTACTCCATCTCATTCGCATGTCCACAGTCTCTCTCTAGAAAGACGTCCATGAATAATAGGTCTTTGATACTTTCACAAATAACAAAAATAACCTTTGTCTTGGCCTGTGATACTTTCATGGGCGCCCGCAAGGGGAAAAAATTCTGCGGGCGCCCATGGATACTTTCACTTCACTTCACCAAAGATTAACCTGCAGGTACCTCTTTGAGAGAGACGCTAATATGTTTTCTTTATTTTCTTTAGTGCCGATTCTCAATGGACGAAACAAAAAAAACTCCTGCCAAAGTTCGTACACATAATTATGTTCATAATTTTGAAGTATTGAATTTATGAGTTCAATTTCAATTTCTGATCACGGGCTACTACAGTTAGCGTTATTTTAATATACAGGGTGGCCATTTGAAAACGAAACAGACGAGATTACAGACGAAATGAATTTTTTCGATAGAAATGCTCGGACAGGTCGATTTCTGTTTCGAGGGGGGCAACTTAAGATGTAGGTTACGGACGCATAGCGCTTCAACCCTTGCTACTACAACTCTCACCCCAAATTTTTGAATAGGGAAGATGGGGTGAGTGATACCTCATTTGAAAGGTATTTTTATACTGATTTCAGCACAGTAATTGTTTTTTCATTTTATGCATTAGTTCTCGAAATATTCATGCGTTAGTTAATTTTATCACTAAAATTAATTTTTTGCGAATAATTGACATTTCGTGCTTCCGAAACACCAAAATTTCCGTACTTGTATTTGAAATTGCAAAACATCTACCACTGGGCAAATAAAGTCATACCGTACGTGTTAATGCTATACTAGGGTCAGATGTTCGACTAGCTGTTTTATTCAATGAAATAAGTATTTTGACGTATTTTATGTTAACCCAGCCGTAGCGGAATCCAACAAAAAATCTTTCATAATAAACAGTTCATCCAATCTTCAGTTAAAAACGGAGTAAACAACAAAATGGCTGACATAGTGTTATGTATTAAGATAAAATAAAATCACATTTCGAATTGCATCCTTCTCACAAAATGAATAAGAAATTCAAATATAATTTCCTTATTGAAAAGAATCAGAGTCGACATGAAATACTTTGAATAATGGATAGGTACCTGAGCAGTAATTGGTTAGAGCCAAATAAATTGTAAAAAATTGTTTCCTAACAAAAAACCAATGAGTCTATGCGAGACTTTTTCATCAGAACAAACTTTGAAATCTTTGAAATCTGATATCTGACATTTGTCTACAATGAGGCACTCCTAGTGAACAATTGGCCAAATTATCATCTTCATCTAACAAAAAACTCATTCTCTCATAATGATCGCGTTAGTGTGTTTCATTTCTGATTATTTTCTGCTTTAACCTTGAACACAATACAAAAATAAGGTTCTGGGGCGAAGGTACTTTCTTCTGATCGATTATTTGGTTTTTATTTGTTTACTTCTTACATACTGAGTTAGCTGGAAGAGCAGACATATTTATGTAAACGTGAATACGATCACATTAAAAATTAATTTCCGAACTATGCCGTGGACTAGGGAGATCTTTACTGAGAGTAAACCACTGAAATGGTTATATTTATGTGAACTGAATCTCGCCTTTCTAACTTTCCTGTGTGTATATTTGATAATTATTCAATAAAGTCTTATATTATTATTATTATCTCATTCTTTTAGCAAAATCCTTCAATTTGAAATTGAAGTATAAATTGCATTCTCTTGCTGTTCTATCTTTTTTTATTTTCAGGTTGGAGTTTGTGTTTGGAAATCCTTCCTCTGAAGAGCCGTTCCGATAATCGTGATGTCCTTCAATATAAAATATTCAGATACAACAATTTTATTTTATTTTATTTTACGGGGAGACAGGTTTTTTAGGCTGAGGTTTTTTCCCCTGGCTCTATGGTATTGTATGAAACTATAGTATCATACGAAGAATGTTATGGTACTCCGTTCTTTTTTTACCTCAGCTTAGGTACTTTTTGTTTCAACATTTATTGTATTATTTTAGCTCTCTAATTCAAAAGAATCTATATATTTCATCATGTGATCTTCGTTACTTGAAACCACGAGATCCGCATTCTGTGATCTTCTAGTATCTCTCTTTTCAATGTTGTTTTTATAGGGCCGTTCCTAGGATATATGCCGCCCGCGTCAAGTTTTGCCGCCTACTTCAACTATGTGCGAAGAGGTACTGCGCTGGCTTCCACCCCTTGTGATTGCCGCCCGCGTGCAGGGCACGCGCTGCACCCCCGGTAGGAACGGCCCTGTGTTTTTATGTTGAAGCTTCATGATCTCTCCATCACATTGTTTTCTCTCCTGTATTTGTTTTTGTTCAAATCCAGTTGTGAACACTATTTTTGTTAATTTGTTTCACATTCAGAGGTTGAGTTTCAGTTAAGGTAGACCTCAAATCGTTTTTTGTTCTTATTTGAAAACAGTTCTCATGTTGAATTAATTTTATCATGAATAAACTGATACAAAAGGATCAGTTTGATTAGGATTAAATAATTTCCTCAGTAAGTAAGAGTTGACTTTTGTTTGGGAAACTTTGGGTTATTTGCATATATTTAACTCGATGCATGGCCGCACAATGTCTTCGATAATGTTTTATTTCATCATCTGTGTTACGCGTCTTCGGAGCACCTGTTCAAGTCTATGGACAAGTACAATTATAACCTTCGTTGACGCTGTATCGCAAATTCCGTTATAATTTTCTCAACAATCGAATTTGTTAATTTCCATTATTGTGACCTTTCATATAATTAGACACTCAGTTCACTAGAGAAGACGTCCATCGGGGGAAATTCAAGAAATCAAGACGAATACGAAGAAAATCAAGGTTAGCAGTGGTCCTTTATACGGTGAACAATTCCGATTTTGACTAGATAGGTGCTACCGCCATTTCAATTCTTAATTTTTATACCAGCGTTTTTTTCATACAATCACAACTTTTATGGTTTCACTGCTTGATTCGGTACTTTAATGTTATTTTGAAAGTCCCTCTAAACTGAGGGAATCACAGTGCCCGTTTTCAGAAAAATATTGCAGCAAATATTATCTAGCGTGCTTGTAAATTCTATGCCTTATGCCCTCATTCGTGAAAGTCAGACATTCCGAAACCCTTCCTACTATTTTCCGACTGGGAATGAGCCGACGAGCTTCGGAGGCGCGTCTGAAATATGTAGAATGGGTGAGATGTTCACCCTCCCGGATCCGAAAATACGAGTGGAGGTGCAAGCAAAAGCCGTCTGGAACGTACCGGACTTGGGAATTCCTATCCGCCTCTAGTTGGTTTTGATCGAAGAGGGCCGTACAGCCTCCTAGAATAATGTATAATGTGGAAAGTTGAATAAAACAGGCTAGTTGGGTTGGGTAGGATGTATGCGGAATTTCGAGAATAGGCAGAAGTTTCTGGAGATTGTTTTCATTGCTGGCTTCGAAAAACTTTTTTGTACAATGAAGAATGTTCACATTTTTCAATTTCTACATATTCCTATTCTCCGTAGAAAATGAAAATATTGTGTCCAAAAATTATTTGAATATTTCAAATAGCGCCCGAGATATCAAGTTATAAACATGAGTTCGATGAATCCGTGTGACGTCACTTTACATCCAACGACTTTCGAGGTTCAGTACGTAGCCGGGTCCAATATAAGGGAATTTCGTCTCACGGAGTGCGATTTGCGAATGTAGTATGACGTCACATCGCCGCGAGGAATTGAATATTCACGGGGTTGTAAAATCCGAACTACTAGGTCTTTCCGACTGAAACAAAAACTAGTGATTTCATATACATATAGGTTATACTGTGACGAAGTTTCGATCGATTTTGCATACCTGTGAACATTCCTCATTGTCAAAATAACATTTTTGGAATTGTTGCGTTATTCTTCACTTCTTCTCATCGTGGAAAGGAGTCTTTTTTTAGTGCCAAAACAATTCACAAAATAAACATGAAGTAATCTTTCTGAAAGAAGTGAATTGTAAACTAATTAATCATCATGAACAATTTTATTTATGGAAATAATAATTGATAGTCAAGTTTGCAAAATGAATTCCTGAACATGAATTCCTGAAAATGTCCCATGTTGCTGAAGATCAAAAATAAATATCTATTCCTTGAAGAGTTGCTATCACAATTCAATCAGATGTTTTCATTTGTTCGGAAGGAGATGTAAAATTTAATACTTCGTTGGAAGTATCAGTTCAGCTATTCATGCTTTCTACTAAATAGCTTCTAATACGGAAGCAGATGCCCAGTAGAGGGCATTTCTCATGAGGAATACATGCTGCAGGTAAGGGACAAATTCCTGTTGGAATAAATGCCATGCCAGTCAAGAGCATTTTTCAATTGAATTCAGAACACTTAAATGGGTTATCGTGAGTTTCTCTAGAGGAATCTTCGTTTTAAGGAGAATGCAGGAGAGTTGGCTGGTCGGCAAGAAGTAAAAGTGGCATATATTAGTTTTATACACTCGGCGATTTCATACGAAATATTGATCTGGGGGAATATGCCTGGAAGGGAGGACATATTCATCAAACATAATATGGCTGTTCGGATATTGTGCAATGCTGCTCGTACTACTAGTTGTAGGCAATTGTCCAGACAGCAGAATATCCTAACCTTAGCATCCTTGTTTATCCTTGCCTATGTAACTTACATCCATGACCACAAAGACATATATAAAATTTGTATAAATCAGAATATTTTTGACACCATTAGGCAAACCACATTATTCACATTCTGGAAACTGATTGATACTCATTTAACTCAAGTTTCCAAAGCTGCGATAACATATGTAATCCCTAATAATTTTCACTATCTACGTTGACGTACTGAAGAAACGTCGAAATAAAAAACTAATTATCCCAGTGAAGCACGTGGTGTTAATGGGGAATGCTTCGTAGCATAATTTTCGTTCATTAAACGTGGGTTACTTGGATTAAATTCCACCGCGACGGGTTGGATTTGTTATGCGGCCGTAAAATGTATTAGCTCTCAAATTTTAATTATTCATTTCCGGAATTAGGAGGATTCGTTGCTTTGACTTTTTATTTCAAACGATGACGTTTCAGTAGTTCGATTTAAAAGAAATGTAATTGAACGTCACTTTTTTTTTAGTTTGTGATCATCAGAGTCATGAAGTCAGCTTTATTATTCCTCAACTTTTTTGTTTCATGATTTTGTGTGGGCATTCTTCTTTTCCAAATTAATTTCGGAGAGTGAAACGATTTTGTTAAATTGCTCAATATAGGTTTATCTCTATCAACTTCGACAGCTTTTCATTGTTTTTGGCAAATAACTCATCAAATTGGAAAAATACATAGAAGCGATGTGTCATTCTCGATAGGCATTCAGCTCCACTATTATTGTCATTATCGAGGTACCCCTTGACTCAATAAGATAGTTTCTCCAATTGCTTTTTTTTTGGCTTCTCACTGTTATTTCAGAATTCCTTCTCAAAAACAGTATCCATTGTTGTTTTATGATCAAATATCGAACCAATGATCTGAAAACGTTGCAAATGATATTGATAGATTTGATCTCTATTGGCAACAACATATATCATTGTCTTGCTTCTAGCAGTTGGATATTATCCATTTGAAAACTGACGAAAACGTTTATCGCAATTTTTCTGATTTTATTGGCAGTTCACACTGCAGTTATAGTGATTCCAACATATTTTCTTTCATGATTACTAGTGAATCTGAATACATATTCTCAAAGCACTATACTGAAATTGATCATTTTGACGAATGGAATGATACATGAAACCAATTTATGTTCAGGCTGTGACCATTTCATAATATCTTCTGGCATAGGTCCCTGTTCAAGATTATTATTCCAGTATGATCGAGATGGTGCATTTTTTTCTCTTAATTGAAATGTGTATTACAGCGGATACAAATAACCAAACATTTTCATGACACATTTTTTGAGGCCT
This sequence comes from Hippodamia convergens, assembly GCA_038502775.1. NCBI lineage: Eukaryota > Metazoa > Arthropoda > Insecta > Coleoptera > Coccinellidae > Hippodamia > Hippodamia convergens. The sequence continues at coordinate 21,987,173 of CM076610.1, forward strand.
GTAAGCAGCAATTGAGGTGTTCACAGTCCAATTTGAAATTCGAAATGGATAGCATCATTTGGTGCGAATTCCACAGATTTCAAAATTATAACAAAAATTCATACAAATCGTTTCACTTGAGCTATGAAATTTTTTTGGATTCGTATATTGCTGCCGCTTCTGTATTGAATCTTTTACGGATTTCAAGGCTAGATACTCGGACTGTCTTGCCGTATATCGCGCAATCGAGCTTCTCTATATTTTTCTATTTGTGAGGCTCTACACTGTTTCATATATAAATTCGCCTTCGATTTCTTTTCTCATTCGCTTCATCACCTGATAGATCTTTAAATTTCTCCACTAGTTTTTGATATCTTTGTTTCATCAGTCTTCTTGTTCTTCGAGTTATTGCTTCATTTTCCATTTTTCACCCCATGCAATTTCCGGTATCTACATCAGAATTAAACACGCATTAGTTTTGTGATTTCGTATGTAATTGGCGGATGAGCCGGTCTCCAAAACTATTTCTTCGCTTATTTTGAGATCAGCAATGACATATTGAAATAAACTTTCGAAAAAATTAAATTATCAAGGGCTTTCGAAAGGTGTGCCAAGTTTCCAGTTAATCAGACTCTTCGAACTTGGTGAAATTTATGACAAAAATTATATGAAAAAGACAAAGGGGTTGTAAAACATGAGTATCCGCTTCGAGGGAAATTTATGCAATGTTGACAACCACACTGGTCGATCTCTAGGGGTCTATATACCCTTGGGGCTGTCCGATAAATGGTATCCTATTTATCGAAACAAATCTTCTCTGGGCACCCCTTCGGAGAATTTGCCGCTATTTTATGTATTCCGCTACATCATCGAACAGCTAAACAGGGAAGGGGGTGCAAGACGGGGTCATTAGAATTGTCGATTCTAGAGAACTTCGTCTACGTGTTTATCCCTGAGGATCAAGATCCAGATTGGTCCTGATTTAGGGTTTCGATTCACCACTTCACATGTTAATTCCGCAACAATAATTTGTAACAACCAGTGTTCCAGAGCAGCAATTATTCTATATCAACGGTTTGTGTCTGGGGAGTCTATTATACCGAGCCTGATGGCGGTATTGTTCTTACGACTGATGTAGGATCGTTGCCTAGAGACTCTGGAAGAACTGACACAATATCGTGAGTGCCATAGCTGTTGAAGTGAACAAGTTTGAAGTGAATTTGTCTCTTCGATAGATTCATAACAGAATTTATGATTAAATGAAGATGTAGGACCAGAAGCAAATGAATTCAGTGATTTATCTAGAATTATTTAAGAATACTTACACAAGGTCTTTTTTTTAATATACAAACAAAATATTCATACTAGCTGACCCGGCAGACTTTGTACTTCCTCAATTGATGAAATATTAAAAAAAGTTCCCTCTTTACCTCTTGAATAAAGATAATTCTCTTGATGCATGAATAACAATGGACACACCAATTTGAATGCAGTAAAATTTGTTGTATATTTTGTACTGTCTTGTATACCACCTAATATATTTCCTTCTCAAAAAAAAAACCACTGATTAGTACAACTTTATTCATCTCTAAGGCGAAACAAAGTTCGCCGGGTCAGCTACCTTATCTAATTTCCAATTGCCACAATTGGTCAACCACCAGATCCCCTACGCTCTTTAGTTTCTGGGATAGGAAATGATTCTAAACACTTCTTGACCAACATAATACCACAATAGTTTACTATAATATTTAAGTTGATTTTTTATTTATCGATTGAGGCAGTACGAAGTCTGTCGGGTCAGCTAGTTTCACGATACATGTCCACACAATACTGCTGCAACGATCGACGAAATCTCAGCAAATAGTTATAAGCATTTTAACGAACCATTTAACGAAATGAATAATAATTCATCGAGCTCACCTTTTTGGTGTTTCTTGCCCTAAAATCAAATAATTCATGTTTGTATTAAGTGGACATTTCGAATTTTTGAAAAGGTTTTCACCATTCAATGGATTTATCATCTTGATATTGAAGTAATATCCATCATCACCTCTCCAAAACATTAGCGGGTATTGTAGAGCATCGTATGAACGGTGTTTTTCATATATTCGTTGCAATTCTCCAGTATTGCGACGCGTAAGAACAATATCACGTGTTTCCAAGTTTTACTACAATCACAATTGCCACTTCGTCTTTTGAAGTGCGTTGAATTGGTGTCATGTGCTTCAACAGGTCATTTATCTGCTCTAATCACAACCTTGTGATCGTCACTTGGCATATGTTCTAAAGCAGTTAAACAATCGAACCAATGCATAATATTCATGATGTAGTTGCTGCAGATCTTGAAGAATTATTCTTCTCACATCTGCATTAATTAATTGACGTTGATCAAGTTGATCATCCATATTGCCTATATGAAGTTAATTTGGAGGAATTTATGATGTGCATCTTCAAGTAGTTGTAATGATCCAATTCGATGGTGAATCTGGCCTTGGATCAAAATAGCAGAAAGGGAAGTCAAAATAAGTGATTTGAAATCATTACTGTTAATATTATATTCTTACCTTGAATGTTGGATTGAATCCACGTCCTTTAATTATAGGTGCTCCAACCTAAATATAGCTATCAAGGATCCAACTCGCCCAATCTCTGGGTCCTGCTTGGATAATTTTCTAACCACTATAAAGGGTTCAGCAGAAGTGATCGAAAACCACATCTCTGATCACTCCACCTGCATCTTCGATTTTCATTATCATTTGCCAACCAATAAAATCAAACATGTTTTCAACAGACTCATAAATGATGAAACCTCAAAAGAATTTCTAAACAGACTCTCTCAACGAGATTGGGCAAGTGTATTCAAGTTCGAAACAAATGAAATAAACAATATGTGGAATGACTTTGAAGAAAATTTCAGAAGTTTTTTTAACAGTTGTTTTCCATTAGTGCAAAGGTACATAAAAACCCCCAAGAAAGCTTTCTACGAAACTTCTTACATCAGATCATTGAAGAACATATTGGATTATTTATTAGTTGCCTCTACATCAAAACCTGAATTGAGAAATAAATATAAATATATGAAGGAAAATATCATAATGCTATAACATCAGCAAAACGTGAACAATCAAATAATTTTATAGCAGAAGCGAATAATAAAAATAAAACGACATGGAGATTAGTCAAATCTATTACTGATAAGCAGCTTTTGTGGAAGCTGGAGAAGTGTGGCATAAGAAACCAGCTATCTTCAAAATAGAAAGCAAAGAGTTAGGATCTCCACAAATAGTGAACAGTTTACATCGAACGATGAAGAAATAACGATGGGTATTCCACAGAGAAGTATACTAGGGCCACTTCTATTCCCAGTGTACATCAACAACCTAAACCTCATATTACCAAAAAATTGTCGATTATTAAACTTTGCAGATGACACCAACGTCTTGATTGAACGTAAAAATTTCCTAACAACAATCGATAACTTCAAGTTTTTTATTCAAGGAAATATACAACTGGTGCTGTGATAATAGACTAGTACTAACTACACTTTACACTTCATCCATCGAGAGGCGATAGCGCTTCAAAACAACAAGCGGTGCCAAATTCATCAGAACCGGGTCTAATGTTCAATGTTTCAGATTTTCCAAAGAAATATGTTTTCATGTTAACCAAATTCGCGTTTTAGCAGTGCTCGGAAGTACACGTGTGTTACCAGCGGTCCACATTATCTCTTCCAAGTCATATGCAACACAAACGTACGTAAATAAACCTTCCATTCTTTCATTGTGAAAATAATAAACTCTTATCAATTTCCTCAACTTCATATATACTAGCCGTCTTGAGGGCGACTAAAACAATAAGATTATGGCTAACAGCCTTCCATGGCCAACAGTAAAAAAAAGAAAATTTTCAAACCTTTCGCCAGAAATAAATGAGAACTCACCCATTGAAACAAGCAATAGATTTCAATATCTCAGCAAAGAAAACGAGAGTGATGATATCACAGAAATGCCACCGAAAATACCAAAACCACCGCCCATATTTATACACGGAGTTACCAACTTTCCAAAAATGATTGAACTTTTATCAACCGCCATTGCTGATGAACAATACTACTCAAAAACCCTAACCAACAATTGTGTAAAAATTAACGTGACGAATCCAGAAACCTATAGAACACTAGTCAAATTTCTAAGAGAAAAAAATATAATTTTCCATACTTACCAAATCAAACAAGACAGAGCTTACAGAGTAGTAATAAGACATCTTCATCCCAGTATTCCATCAAATGATATCAAAGCAGATATAGAAAACCACGGATATAAAATCAGGAACATAAGCATTATAAGAGATCGAATGAAAAACCCACTCCCCTTTTTTTATGTGGACTTAGAACCAAACGAAAACAACAAAGAAATATATCAACTAGAGTTCATCTTGAATCAGAAAATAAGCATCGAACTCCAAAAAGAAAAAAAGAAATTATACAATGCACCAGATGCCAAGAATATGGACACTCGAAAACATACTGTAATCGACCATTTATGTGCGTGAAATGTGGTAATCAGCATGATTCCAAAACATGTCAGAAACCAAAATCGACCCCAGCAAGATGTGCCCTATGTGGAGCCAATCATCCATCCAACTACAAGGGATGTCAGGTATATAAACTCATCTCAAAATCAAAAAACAACAATAGAAAACTCTCACAATATGACAGACAACAGAACATTCCAGAAAAAATCAATGAAACAGAACAAATTGCCAAAACTCTACTCCCACCAAAAAGAATGTCTTACGCCCAAGCACTCCAGCGAAATGAAATACATGAAGATCCACCCTCCCAAAAACAAAACTCGAATTCCTTAGAAACCATGATGACAAGTTTCCTCTCCGACCTGAAATCCATGATGACGCAGATGATGATCCAGAATCAGATTATGCTTAATCTGCTTACAACACTGGTGAATAAAGTTCATTAAAATTCAACAACTTCATACGCATAGCTTCATGGAACGCCAATGGCCTTCCAAACCATCAGAATGAACTAAGAACTTTTATGAATTTATATAAAATAGATATCATGCTAATTTCAGAAACCCACTTCACTGAAAGAACATTTTTCCAGCTCCCACACTATAGCACATATTCCGCCGAACATCCAAATGGAAGAGCACAGGGTGGGTCAGCTATCCTTATTCGAAAGAACTTAAAAATCACACACTGCCAAATTTTGTGACTGAAGAAATACAAGCTACAATATAACAGTATACACGGAAACATGGAGCTTCGATTTATCAGCAGTTTATTCACCACCACGTCATAACATATCGGAAAACCAATATACAGAGTTTTTCCAAAACTTTAGGCGAAGATTTATAATAGGAGGAGATTGGAACGCAAAGCATACCCATTGGGGATCACGGCTGATAAATCCCAAAGGACGCAATCTGATGAAGGTCATAACAAGCAGAAATTTTCAAGTTGTTTCACCCGGAACACCAACATACTGGCCAACTGATCCGAACAAAATCCCAGACATCCTAGACTTCTTCGTCACAAATAATATTAACTGTCATTATATACAGGCTGAATCAACTCCAGATCTATCATCGGATCACTCACCGATCTTGCTGACCTTGAGTACCACCGCCAAGTTCTGGGAGAAAAAATGTACCCTGACAACATCTAAAACCGACTGGAATCTATTCCAACAATTATTGAGTGACAACCTGAGATTAGACATTGAACTCAGGGAAACTGACGAATTGGAGGAAGCTGCAAGGTATGCTACAGAAATAATTCAGAGAACAGCCTGGGAATGCACACCAACCCCATCAAGAGAAAACGACATCGAAACAAAATTACCACTGCGAATTAGAAAACTAGTGAGTGCAAAACGACAAGCTAGAGGTAGATGGCAAAGATCCCGTAACCCAGCAGATAAAACAACCTATAATCGCTTATGCCGAGAACTTCACAAAACTCTGTTAGATCATTCAAACTCGCAATTTCAACACCACATTCAAAATATCGACAACAACAGTGAGCACAACATATGGAAAGCCACAAAGAAATATAAGAGACCTATAACCCGGAAACCTCCAATCCGAAAGACAAGTGGAGAATGGGCTAACTCTGATGAGGAAAAGTCGAAAACCTTCGCCTTACATTTGTCTCAAGTACTCGAACCAGATCATCCGCACCCAGGCTACACCGACACAGAAGTAGAGTCTTTTCTCGATGTTGCGTGTCAAATGTCTCTCCCCATAAAGCCTTTCAGACCCAAGGAAGTTCTTCAAGAAATAAGACACCTTAAAAATAAGAAAGCACCTGGCTTCGATTTGATAACTCCAGAAATCCTGAAGAAACTGCCACAAAAGGCTATATTATTACTCAACACCATATTCAACCGAATAATGAGTCTTTCCTATTTTCCGACTATCTGGAAATATGCCGAGGTAATAATGATATATAAGCCGAACAAACCTGAAAAGGACGTGAGCTCTTACAGACCCATAAGTCTCATACCGATTTTGGGCAAATTATTCGAAAAACTTCTACTTAAGAGATTGAAGAAGGACATAGATCTTCATACAATACTACCCAACCATCAATTTGGATTCAGGGAAAACCATTCGGCAAGCCATCAAATACATCGTGTGGTAAACACCATATCAAGAAGCCTCGAAGATTGTGCAGCGGTATTTCTGGACTCATCCCAAGCGTTCGACAAGGTTTGGCATAATGGCTTGCCCGTCAAGTTGAAAAAACTTCTTCCACAACCTTACTTTTTAATTCTGAAGTCATATCTCACCGATCGATATTTTGCTGTGAAACAGGGCGATGCTCTAACTGAACCGACTAAAATAAAAGCAGGAGTACCACAGGGAAGCATACTAGGACCACTGCTCTATCTCGTATATACATACGACATTCCAGAGAATCATAACACTACAATGGCCTCATTCGCGGACGACGTGGCGATATTAGCAACCCATGAGAACGCGGATACTGCTTCCGAAAAGCTCCAAGAACATCTGAATGAACTCGAGAAATGGTATGGAAAATGGTGATTGACAATCAATGAAACAAAATCAGTGCAAGTTACATTCACCAACAAACGAAGCATATGTCCACCAGCTAAAATAAACGGAAAACAAATCCCAGCCAAAACAGAAGCGAAATACCTAGGAATTCACTTAGACCAACGCCTCACCTGGAAACAACATATTCAAGCTAAAAAGACCCAGATAAATCTAAAATTCCGGAAAATGTACTGGCTAATAGGCAGAAAATCCAAGCTTTCTCTACACAACAAGGTATTGATTTATAAAGCCATAATTAAACCAATATGGACATACGGCATTCAATTCTGGGGATGTGCCAAAGCCTCAAATATCCACATAATACAGAGACTTCAATCCAAAACACTTCGATCAATAACAGATGCACCATGGTACGTTTCCAAATTGACCATACACAATGATTTGAAAATTCCCTTCATTAATGATGAAATCGAAAAACGCTCAAGAAAGTATCAGCAAAATCTGGAAGGACATGAAAACAGCTCCATAGATCAACTAGCAGAAAACCCATTCAACAGAAGAAGGTTACAGAAAACATGGCCAATTGACTTTAATTGAATTGTAAAGTGTCAATTTAAATTCATCATATTTGCTTAATACTTGTGTGAAAAGTAGATTGTAAATTTCAATAAAGGATATAAAAAAAAAAATGTTAACCATGCGCTAGATAGATAAATCAGATTTCAGTTCAGTCGATCAATATCTTTCGTGGCGATTGCCTATATCGGCGAGCTCAATCGAACATATTGCGAGTTATAGTTTTACAAACAATGTCGAGTTCTACAGATTCTGCCAGGATTTAATACAAAAAAGCTGTCAAAATTACGTGAATTTAGTAGTATGGAAAAAAGCATTATAAATAATATTTATACATCGACAATGGAATCATAGAAACTTATACATCCGCTGGTCCTAAGGGTTGGGGGTTAAAGTTTCAAATTTAAGAATTTTTCCGTTGCTTGTGTATTGAAGCTAGCTTATATACCAAATTTCAACTTGGTTGGACATCGGAAAGTACCCTTAAGGTTTGTATGATCATCAGTGAGTGACTGACGAAATCGGGGGTTTTTAGATGTCTATAAAATCTGAAGTGGAGCTATGCACTTAAATTTTTGCACTTTTGACGAGTTCACTACTTGCATTGTATCCTGAAAATTTTGTTCATCTGCTTTATCCCAAACTCAAGTTATGAGTGTTCAAAAATACGACGAAACACTTCGATAAAAGATAGGTAGTGCCCCGGCGCCGCGCTTCGCTAGGCTCGTGTTGGCGGGGGCAGTACCGTGCCACCAGATTATAGCCGACTTTGTAAGTACATACAGTGAATCAAAAACATTTTAAAATATATATTCATAAATAAATCACTTAATTGTCGTACCTAATACAGATCTGGAGAAGGCGGAGAAAGCACTAAACGGGAGCCAATGAAAATATTCATAACCTTGCAGGTACATTTAGTTGTTTACTGCCACTATCAATTCTGGCTGGATATTATTATTATTATTATTATTGAATATGATAAAAAGTTTAGGCAAAGCCTATAAACTCAAAATAAGATAAGAAAGAAAAGTTAACAGTACTTCTAAGGATATAAAGTAAAAACAAAATTGTTTATCGTCACGAGTGACACTGATGGATGCGACGGCACCAGCCATCTAAAGCACTCTTGAAAGCGTTCACTGACACCGAGTTACAAACAGATGAAGGCATGCCATTCCACACATCAAACACGCGATTGGTAATGAAGTTCTGTCTCTGTGACGTTTTAAAATTCTCCTTCGCCAACTTGAACGCATGACCCCGAAGTCGACTATCAGGATTCAGCGCGAAAAGGCATCCAAGATCAACAACAAACACATTATGGAGAGAACGATAAACGATGATGAGATCGCCACGGGTCCTTCTGTCCGCAAATGATGGTAAACTCATAAAGGAAAGCCTCTCCTCGTAACCAGGACGCGTGACACCATACGGAAGTCGAGTTGCTCGACGTTAGATACCCTCAAGCATTTCAAAGTCTCTCATTAGCACTGGACACCAAACAGGACCGGCAAATTCCAAGATGGGGCGGCACACGTGGATGGATCACATCTTCCGAAAGCTTTCTGGATTAGAAAGAGGGATCGCTTTGCCTTGTTCACAGTTGCAAAAATATGGTCGGACCAGCTCAGATTCTCAGTAACAATCACACCGAGGTCAAAATGGCTGCTGCAGGTCAATATCGGAATATTGTTCAGTAAGGACTGACGACGGGGATTCTGAGTACCTAGGTGTAAAACGACGCACTTATCATGGTTTAGTGGCAGCTGCCAGTCCCGACACCAATGACTCAATTTATAAAGGTCCTGCTGGAGTTCTTGAGCTGAGTCGTTAGGATTGCCGTATATTTTGGTGTCGTCGGCAAATTGAGAGCATTAATATTTGAGGATCTTTGGTAAATCAGAGATATACAGGGTGTTTCCTTAACATGCGGCAAAAATTCAGGGGGCTGTTCCTTGGACTATTCTAAGAATATTTTGTCCTTTGATGATTTTTGAAAAACCTCTTTGTTTCGAAGATACAGGGCAAACAAAATTTTAGATAATAACATTTTATTATGAAAAATTACATGAAAATTTAACTTAACCTACAAAAACTGTTGAAAATGACCACCTCAGCCAGCATACAAGCATCCAATCTTCTCCCCATTGACTGCCGAACCCTTTCAAAAACACCAGGATCATTTCTTATTAAGTTACACCCAGCAATGATCCGATTTCGCAAGTCTTCCACATTTTCTACTGGAGTGTTTTTTATAGTTGTCAAACACATTTAAAAATAAATTGTACCTACTTAGTAAACACAGTGCGGTACGCATTTTTATTTATACTATTATCAATTTTAAAAATATGAAAAATGTTGTTCGCCCTGTATCTTCGAAACAAAGAGGTTTTTCCAAAAACATCAAAGGACAAAATATTCTTAGAATAGTCCAAGTAACAGCTCCCTGAATTTTTGCCGCATTTTAGGAAACACCCTGTATAGTACAAAGAGAAGTGGTCCCAGCACTGAACCCTGAGGAACTCCACTTAAAACAGGCCTAGAGGATGAGAAGGCCTTACCAACTCGAACCTTGATATACTTTAGACAGAAAACTCTGTGTTCATACTTCTCTACAGACAGAACGAAGCAAACTTTTCCATGAAGTGTAAATTGTGATGATCATGAGGTTCTTGTAAAAAATGATGTGTCTTTTTCAGGAGTCTTGATAGATGAAAATGTGAAATGGTATAACCATATCGAACAATTGATGAAGAAATTGTACTCTGTAATCTAAAGTCTGAACGTAGTGAAAAAAACGGTGTGAAAAGAGCGGCCAAAGATAGCGGCCGAAATTTACGGAAACACCCGAACGCCCAAGTCAGTGGCGTCCGGTGTCCCTTCTGTTTTATCATGGGAATTCGAAATTAGGTTGATTTAATAGGGGAATTATGAGTGAAACGCGTTTTTTTATTTTAAGTAGACGATTTTACGACAAACAATGTCGATACGAACATTCATATTTCGCACCGGACTCGTTTATTAATTTCTCGTGAACTTCAAGATGCCGATATGAAGACTAGCTCCTTGCATTACCAGATTGGAGGAAAAAATTCCTGACGACATGAACTACTTGAACAGAGCAAAAAATTCGACTTGCGATGGGGCTTTGGGGTTGAAATTTCAACCCCTAAATTTTCGGGTCGAGTTTCGATCAGAACGCGTAATATTTGCATAATATATTCACAGGAAAAATTCACTTGGGTATCATCATCAAATAGCGCAAAAAATTCGACTTGCGATGGGGCTCTGGGGTTGAAATTTCAACCCTTAACTTTTCGGGTCGTTTTTCGATCAGAACGCATGATCCTTGCATAATCATATTCACAGGAAAAAATTCACTTGGGTATCATCATCAAAAAAAATTTGACTTGCGATGAGGCTCTGGGGTTGAAATTTCAATAGTTTCAAAGAGAGATTCATAAATTCATGATTGATTGTGAACCCTATAATTTTGAAGAATATGTAAGCTTCTGTCGTTTATAAATAGAGTAAGTTTGACTTGTTCCATCTTTGTAGTTGGTGGCTATAATTATTGAAATAAAATATTATCTTACTTATATCTGCTCTAAATGAGGTCATTGGGAAACACCCATCATTGTATTTTTGTGTGTTTGATAGAAAAGTCAATGTCTTGATTCGGACGTTTAGGCAACTCAAAATACACGGTAATTTACATTGCCATTATAGATATAGAAACTATATATCTATGATTGCTATCCAACGGCGGTAATAATTGTAGAACGGAGATTTGTTCAGAACATTTCGTTATAAAATTTTCCGTAGTGTTCGGAAGAAAGGAAGGTATAATAACACATGGACACAGATGCGTTAATATTATAAGAAAATGTACCGTAGCCACACCTTTTGGCGTCATTCGCAAGAAGGAAAATTATTTTATTTTTTTTTTTCATTTCATCAAATTTTTGAGAGTTTTAATGTATTTAATGTTAACCCCGCCGTAGAAGAATCCAACAAAAAATCTTTCATAACAAACAGTTCATCCAATCTTGAGTTATAAATGATGTTACCAACAAAATGGCCGACTTAGTTTCATGTATTAAAATTAGTTAAAATTAGGAAGAATTAGTTTCGTGGGAAAATTGCAAAATTACTTAAAAGGAACAAAAAGTAATTGATTGGCTTCTCTCTTGAACATCTCAACAATTTTCGATAAATATGATTCCATATAAATAAATTGACTGACTAAACATAAATAGATAAAAACAGACTGAGAGTCGCAATAAATAGGCGAATGAGAATAATTATCATGAGAATTTGCAATTTCAATGCATCCAAAAAAGGCAATAACATTGAAAAATCGCTGAAGGGAAAAAAAGAGTAACCTACCGAAACGTTCTGTATACAATGAAGACAAATGAGTAAGTACTCATAAAAACTAAAAGAGCAAGGAGAGGAAGTTTGTTGAAAGGTAAAAGCAACTGAAAACATAAAAAACCTCCAATTATATCAGATAGTCACAAATGAATAGTAGGAATGTTCGTTTTGATACTGAGATTATAGGATTTTCTTGTAGCTCTGTTCATATACCTACTCTGAAAAAAAAAACTATACATTTCAGCGATCAACTTCGAGACTGTTCGTACTGTCCACACGTGACTAGAGTTCTTCCGTAACTGAATATGTTCTCCTTTTGGTCTAACGCACACGAACGATTGTCGGTGAACGACTATTTTGTAGGAGGTTAAGGTCTAACGCACACGAACGATTGTCGGTGAACGACTATTTTGTAGGAGGTTAAGACCTAACGCACACGAACGATTGTCGGTGACCGACTATTTTGTAGGAGGTTAACGCACACGGACGACAGTCTACGAATAAAACCAAATGTAGCGCGCTCCGACAGTTTTGTAGGTACGACTAAAAGTAGTTCGTGTGCGTTGGTGCATTCACATACGTGTTCTGCATTTCGACCGACAAAATTGTAGCTCACCGATTGTCGGTCGTGTGCGTTAGGTCTAACGCACACGGACGACAGTCTACGAATAGAACCAAATGTAGCGCGCTCCGACAGTTTTGTAGGTACGACTAAAAGTAGTTCGTGTGCGTTGGTGCATTCACATACGTGTTCTGCATTTCGACCGACAAAATTGTAGCTCACCGATTGTCGGTCGTGTGCGTTATGGCTAACGCACACGGACGACAGTCTACGAATAAGGTCTAACGCACACGAACGATTGTCGGTGAACGACTATTTTGTAGGAGGTTAACGCACATGGACGACAGTCTACGAATAAGACCTAACGCACACGACCGACAATCGGTGAGCTACAATTTTGTCGGTCGAAATGCAGAACACGTATGTGAATGCACCAACGCACACGAACTACTTTTAGTCGTACCTACAAAACTGTCGGAGCGCGCTACATTTGGTTTTATTCGTAGACTGTCGTCCGTCGTGTGCGTTAACCTCCTACAAAATAGTCGGTCACCGACAATCGTTCGTGTGCGTTAGGTCTTAAACCAAATGGAGCGCGCTCCGACAGTTTTGTAGGTACGACTAAAAGTAGTTCGTGTGCGTTGGTGCATTCACATACGTGTTCTGCATTTCGACCGACAAATTGTAGCTCACCGATTGTCGGTCGTGTGCGTTAGGTCTAAAATCAAATGGAGCGCGCTCCGACAGTTTTGTAGGTACGACTAAAAGTAGTTCGTGTGCGTTGGTGCATTCACATACGTGTTCTGCATTTCGACCGACAAAATTGTAGCTCACCGATTGTCGGTCGTGTGCGTTACACCTTAAGCTACTTTATTTATCTGCTCAAAACCAGTAGTGAATTCACATTTGCAGTAGGTACTTCGGCTATGACCAATTCACAATTCTTCAAGAAAAATTTTATTTTGAGTTTTTCTTTGACATATATTACTTACTCACAATAATAAATAATTTTTTTGAATAAAACATTTGTTTAAGTCATTTCAACTGCTTCGTTTGGGATTTCATTCAATGTTTTTATTCTGAGATCCTTGTGTATGGCTTCATTAATTACAGACCATGGAGAATTTATACACATTTCTGGTGTCTCCTCCTGTGTTTTTTTGCTATGCATTTCACTTCATCATGTTTCCATGTTTCTATTGCATATGTCATCATCGGTCTTATGATTGATGTACATATTTTGTTTTTTGGTGTATAGTTTGTTCAATAACGGATATAATTCATTATTCTTCACCTTAGCTTTTCTATATACGTCTAAATATATTCTCGTTAAATTTTTAGCTCCGAGGTATTCGGCATATTAGGTCCAGTAGATTTATAAGAGTTAGTTATAAGTAGAGTTATAAGATATTTCTGTCAGAATTATCTTAGGGAAAGTCTGCAGTATATATGAGGTATAGCAAAGGTTCAAGATTTTATTGATCTTTCGTCGGATTTATGTCCATTTAATTCTACTTGATATTTTCGTTACTATATCTATTGAAATATTCTCTAGAAGGTTATTAGGGTTTTCTCTCCCAGTCTCTGGGAAAAAACAATCAGAATTTTTTTTAAATAATGGAAGAAAACGCAGCGAGCACAAACATCCCTGGGATGTTTCGAAAATGTTGACAGGCGGATGTTTTGTTCAGACGTAATATGTACTTCCCAAAGAGGTCTTCGAAGGCTATTGCGAATCTTTATTCGTTCTGAACTGTGCTATCTGTGGCAATTCTTTGTTTGCCTACTGAAGGTATTGGCGAGGTTAAAATAATGTTAGGAAACGTGTGGATATCTTTGCTAGACATAGTGTACCATACAAAGTTTATTCGGGCTGTGAATATGAAACTTCTCTTCAGGTGCTGCTAGATGTTGTGATTTGCATTTGTTACTCCGAATAACCTAACTATATTGGGTTTAAGGGTAGAAGTTTCTTTTTCGGGATGTGCACTCCGAGATTGATGGGAAATATAAGGCCGAAATCAGTCTTTATGCTATCATCTGCATTATCGTCTCAGCCTTTCTGTTGAATGTAAATTTGATGATGATAGTGATATTCATATTATTATTAATTTCGACGATTAGTATTTCAGATTTTTTTGCCTCAAAAATTCGTGTGAAGGCGAGGAATTTCTTGTTTTAGATTTTTTCTTCATCCATGAAAGCAGAAAATAAGTTCATGAAATATTTATTGACAGAGATTCATTCCAAAGAGGTTCTTTTTGTGACATCCAAGGTACATCCTGATTATAGCCGCTGTGGCGGACATTTGATGTAATATAAAAGTTCTATTCATGTGTTAACAGAACATCGCAGTGGATGTCCAATGTCTCGAAATCTCTTACTTTTAACATCTCAGATATGTTTTTGTGCAGCACTAATTTGTTATGGGCCAAATCTTTACAAAAAATTGTTGCCTAACAATGAACAAAGAGGAAACATTTCGAACTCTGATGCGCTTCAGAGTTCGAAGTGTTCATTGTTAGGCAACAATTTTTTGTGAAGATTGGGCCCCTGACAAAGTGAGTGTTTTCTCTTTGTTCATTGTTCGGAAACAATATTTTGTAAAGATTTGGCCCCTGACAATTAGTGCTCAAGTCTAACGCAGAAACCTTTCTTCTTTCAATTAAAAAATTTTCAGAGACTGGGAGAGAAAACCTCGATAAAACTTTCAGGATAACTCGATACTAGTTCAATAATGAATGTGGGAATTTCAAAGTTCTTACTTCATTCCGATGATTAGTCCTTTGCATGGTACAAAAAATATTATGAACCGTATCCTGAGTTTCGTTGAAATCATCAGTTATTACTTAAGATTTCTGAATATTTCTTGAGTTGTTCCGTGATCTTTTCTAATTCCAAAATGTACTTTTTCACTTTCATAACTTCTTCTATCCAGAGATTATTCCCTCTGCAATTGTTCTCATTCAGGATAATAAGCTGATCGATCTATAACTTTCTGGTTTATCCTTAGGATTCTGAGGATATTGTCAGGAACAAATGGCTTGGAAAGGAACAGAAAGAATGAGAATGGTGCCAAAGATTAGAAGACTGATTGAAATAATTGAATTAAAAAAATTTTTTTTAAATCACATCAAGTGTTTGTGAATATGATTTACTTCATAAATTCTCAATATTGTCTTTATTTTTCTATTCGAAATGTTCGACATATCTTGTCGTGGTGAATATGTTCAAGTTGTCGGCCATCAGTGCCTTTCATCGGCGAGGAATTCGTTGAGAAAACTCTCCTAAATGGCGACAAGAATGAACTGGGAAGAAAATGAAATGACGCCGCAGAAAACTCGTAAAAAATGTAACGTTGTGCAATTCAGTCCCATCAATTATTCATTATATTGTGTTGTTCTCGGAGTAGCTCCCATTAAATAATCATTTGGTGGCGAATTGCATCCACTTTTCGCATGAAAGAGGTTCCGTAGTAGCCATATAAATTATATGTCGTCTCTGACAGGATATACTGCACCTATAACGTTCTGAAAATAGATATCTCGTTCGTTTCGCCGCGAGCATCATGTTTGTGAGCCGAAGTGTGAGTACGATTTTGATAAATCACGCCCCAATTGAGATGAATGGCCTGCCGATGGAATTTATAAATGGATCGACTTGTATTTCCAGTGATGGCCTAAGGTTTTCAAATTTTTTATAGGGGAATAAAAACGGCGATTATATTGCGTTGAGTGATTAATGGACCTCTTTTCCATCTCCCTATCACCATTATTTTCTACATATATTGAATGTTAAACAGGTTATCATTATTATTAATATTATCAATATAAATTTTTCTCATAATTACTCAGATTATCTCAAGCCTAATCTAATTCAAGAATGAATTCGAAAACTGTGTTGAATACAAGAGTATGTGTAAAAATTGTGAATATCATTAAAGATTTTCGCCGTCAGTCTCATCGTCGAATTTTTTCACAGAAATTCAATTTTTAATGATGTCGCTAGTGTCCAGAATCACATTCCTGGGTACGAAATATTCATTATGGTGCTTTAAATGGGCTGTGACGTATCAGAATAAATGTGAATAGATCGTTTTTTTCGTAATAATAATATTATATTTTGAACTCAACTATTTGTTTCTAGCATTCAATGCTGCTCTCATCAGCAGCTGGGGCATGTGCTATTATAAGTTGCAAAATCAGACCGTAAACACTATTTTTCTCTTTTTTCGTAAATAAAACTTTCTGGTTCCAATTAATTCGATGTCTTTCTCATTATTTCAAGAATGAGAATTTATAGGGACAATTTTTGCTAACTAATTCATTGTGATTTTAGTGAGGGCATAGCTGTATTAAGGAAAATCAGGCAGGCTAAAGCGATTTTGATATTGTTTCCATTCATAATAGTATATTCTAAAAGAAATTGTGAAATGAGTTTCTAGTCCAAGACGAATGCGAAAGGAGGAGCGAGTTTTCGAAAGCTTAAGTGTTGGAATTGCCTTCTGCTACGAGTATTAGACGATATTTTTCGCTACTTCTGTCAAGTTTTGTGAAATATGAAAATTCATACTAGTGACTTTTGTATTGTGTCGTGGCAGTTTGTGTGACATACGAAATTTGACAGATTACGGAATTTGAACTGAATGAAATTGATAGGATAGGAGATTAGTACTGACAACCACAAAACGAAAAATATAACTGAAAACAATACTGTCAACTATCGATCTCATCTACCGAATGTAATGAGCATAGAATAAAGAATGAAAAGGAAGGAGCATATCGTCGATTTTGAAGGTAAGCGGTTTTGAACTAAATCAATCATATGGAAGAACTAATTTTCATTCTTTTGATCATAATTGTCAAATTTTATTTCGTTTACAATTATAATTGTTTGAAGTCAAGAATTTATTCAGTGTTCTGAACGATTTTTTTTATTCTTTGCCTTATCAAAGTTGGAAAGTAATTAAATAAATTTGCTGAAGATTTCAGTTCGTAGAAAAGATGTTGAAAGAGCAGAATAGATATTCATCTTGTAAAAAACATTCAGAAGAAACCAATATGCCGCATCGAGAGGTGAATCATGACTTCAATAGATGCAATGCCGAGAAGTAGGCGTTCTTCCTGAAAGAAGATATCCTGAAGATGCCAGAACTGGCGAAAACGCCGAGAATATTTAAGAGACGACGGCCCAAATGCTCGAAAAAACAAGTGACATTGAACGATGGCTGGGAAAGCTTTAACAAGTCATACTTGCATATCGTTTGCGAGAAATGATAACTTGGAGTAGTAAAGAATGTAACTGTTATCTGTATCAAAGTGATTATAGCCAATTCTTTCTTTAAATAAATGGAAACCTATTTTGGTATTGTACCTCGGTTTTGAAAAATATCAGAATCTCGTTTTGGTATCCATTAATTTTATTCGACATTCTTGAAAATTCGAAATGGCAGAATTTTCAAAATTTCAACTGATAGGGATACCTACTATAAACTATAACTAATATGTAAAGATGATGTCACTAATATAATATTTTATTTGATCCAGCACACTCAAACCTGAATCAATCCAATGACAAATTTGTCTTGATAAAAAGCGTCGAGTAAATTCTTAAGCTTTTACGACAAACAGAGTTATTGGTACACATCATCACATCACATTCGGCAACACAAAACAGCAATGTTTTCGGGTGAACGTCCTTCTCAAGTGCTCAACTACAAACTTCTCAGCATCCACTCAGACCCTGTTTGTCAAAGTTTCGCCGTTTTTTTTATATCACTCTCGGTTAAGATTGGTTTATTATGGCGACTAATTTGAGTAAGACCTCATTTTTGGACTTGAACACGTTGAACAATACTCAAGTTTTCTTTAATTTTGTGAGGGAGTGGGGATATCGCAGAAAAATACCGAGCGGAATACTAACTTCGAAAAAATAATAATTGACGTTTGTGCTCGATTCAATGCCACATCGGTCCAAACTATCGTAACGCCGTGAGGAAATCTCACTTTTGAAAATATTTTCAATTTGTTGGACAATTTATAAACAATAAATCGAAATATCTATCAAGTTTTTTTCGTGAAAAGATTAACAGTAAAAGAAATCACAACAATGAATTCACAATATTATTTTTTAATTGCATCTTCATTCGTTTTCAGAAATCCCATTCTTTGATAGCACACGAACAATGACAATGTTATCGATGAGCTAAGTCCACTATCTGCCTCTGATGATATATAATAAATGAGATTTTTCCAAAAATAGTTATGAATAATTCATGACAAGGCATACTTTTTGATCAAAAAGTATATTTACCGAAGAATTCAATTTAAACTGAACTGCCTCAGAATGACTTCCATCCAAATTCGATCAACTTAATGCGGAGGATAAGGTCTTTTTTCTCTGGAATTTCCGAAGTCAGTTATCATAAACTAAATCCACTGTGATGAAACTTTTTACGACCGACATTGTGTATGATATATCTTCTCCCAAACTTACGGCTAGGTGGTGCTGAGCGTAATAAAAAATCGAATCTTGAGAGCCTCGACGACAACATTGGACTGGTAGGTAGTAATATGAATAAGATTGGAATCCTCAAAAATGTGAACTACTACATCCAGTTGCAACATCAATAATAACGTGGTAAGTCATAATAATGGTATAAGTAATAATTTAATAATCCTTCAGGACACAACAATGTTTAAGGGATAGGTCAGAAAAGATAACACATTAATTTTTATTAATGTAATTAATCATTCATTAATTATTATTCACACACAGTAATTGAAGTATCAAGAAAAAACTGCTCAACTGAATAGATAAATAGAAGCAATTTTGCAGTATCATCGACTTGATTTCATTTTTGAAGTAAATATTTACAAACAGGTTTACAGCAAAACATTTAAATAAAACAGACTTCAGAACTGTATACATCTCAAATTCCCAAAGTGGTATTTTCGAGTAACAAATTATTGTCCTTTTTTAAATTTAACCTATGGAAATTTTTCATTTATCTTGGTTGGGGAGTCTATTAAAAGACCCATGAACTTAATATTAGAGAATTCATGATGCTGATGACATTCATTTTTGTTGTTTTATCTTCGATGAAGATTAGGAGCAGTCATCGTTTATTTCCAGCAAGTGGGTGTAGGAAGTTCGGCTTAGTAGCTCTTCAATTCGGATATTAGAAAATAGAGAGTTATATTAGTTCATATTTATTCACTCGAGGATAATATTAAAGGCTTGAAAGATTTTGTCTTCTTTCAGTACTAATCAATAAACTTACCACTTAACCACTGTAATTCTAAAACAAATTGGAGAATGGGCTCCTATTCCAACATGAATGCCAAATTCGAAAACGAGCGTTGAGTGTTGGACTTTTTTTTTGCATCTTGGCAGTTGGTGTGACTTTACGAAATTTGACAGATTACGGAATTTGAAATGATTTTATTTGAAAATTGATAGGCTTGAAGGTATATTGATAAACACAACACAAAACGAAAGCTATAACCGACAACACTACTTTTAGTACTGTAATGAAATCATTACTATACTGAAATGGCGAAAATGTACATCTTCTCCTTTCGATCGCAAAAAAATGGGGGACAAAGAAGAGTTAAAGTACATGATGCAAACAATGGGGTTTCGAGGAAATCTTATAAAAAAGATTCGATGATTGTCATTTGGTGAAGTCGAGCGAAACCTGATTGTGAAAAATAGGATGACAAAGACTTAAAAATTACTTAGATCGGTACGGTGGTATCAGGTCCGCCGCTCATTTTACCGCCCCAACAAAAGTCACCTCTGATGTATGCAAAAATTGAATATTCGATAATCTAGAATTTCAACCGTGTGATGAAAGACATTTTTTCGAAAAATTTTTATCGAAAACAAAAGTAATATTAATTAACAATAAGTAATTAACAATAATTTCAAACGTGAACAAAAATTAAAATTCATTACGTTAGCACCAATGAAATACTTGATACATACGCATGCATAATATTAAAAACTAGAACAAAAACTAATATGCAACAGATAATGACTCATTTAAGAATCGAAAAAAGCCAAAAACTTCAGCAATTTCAAGAAATTGCCATTCCTTTCTGAAAATACAGCAACAATTGTTCCTCCGAAAGCTAAAATCTGTTTATTTGATTCTTAAGATTGGCTTACGTTTTTTCTCTCTCCGCTTTCTTCTCTCGATGCAGTACTTTATTAACGAATCAGATTCCGAAAAAAAAAGAGAGAATGATCGTTGATCGGTCTATCTTATTTTATCATCCGATGCTTCAACTGTAGGTATCACCCAGGGCCGAAAAATGCTTGAAAAATACCGAATTGCACAACTTACCTTGAGAAATTTTCTTTCACTCCAGAGAAAAATTCAGATTATAGAGGGAAACACTCACTTTTTACTTAAGTATACATCAATAATATAAAAGTAAGTATATTGATTGTGGTATCTATAAGATATGAAAAAAAAGTTCTTATAACTTCCCTAGCCCTAGAATTCTACTCTACATTCTTAAAAATGAACACACTGATTGGCTAATTGAAAATGAAAATAAAGCCTGAGATATGAAGAAAGCCGCCCCTAAAACGGATCAAAATTTGTCGGCATATATCAGAGAGGATGTGGACAATGCTGATTGGGTCGCCAGTGGCGAGTAGTTAAGGGTATTAGGCGAAAACTGGGATGTTTATGTATTGCGTTATGCGGTATTTGCCATGTGTTTTCAATATTTCTGTTGTTACGAAATGAATTGCATTCCCATTCGGTTACTTTGAGTTTTCACACGTGTGATATTTTTTATTGATCTGGCTTGAAATTCCGCCACTTAAATCTCGGCGCCCTAGGCGACCGCCTACCCTACTTACCCCCTAGCGACGGTCCATCTCGCTAAGTCACGTCCCAAGATTTCGTCTTACATTTAACTTTTCCGACTAGTGTCCGTCTAATCACTTAGTCGAAAATTCTGTCAAATCGGTTCTTTTGAACCGCGTCTAATTAATTGTTAACGTTCTGACCGACTCCCGTCTCGTACTATGATCGACTCCCCATTTTTCTGGAAGTACCCCTTGATCTCTTTTCCCCGCTAGACCTAGGAACTTTCAAATTACTACTTCCCCATGATTTCCGACTTTCTCGAATCAACACTTGCTTACACACAAGAAATCTAGAGTCTAGCGTCAAGTGACGCGAACGGTCTGATAAACCTCAGAACGGAGCACTTGAGTCCAGTGGCGTAGGCAAAAACTAAAACTACTGTCAAGCGCGCGGATTTACAAGGGGGGTAATGGGGGTAATTAAGCCCCCTCCCCAAGGGTATCGAAAACCTGAGAAGAAGGTACCTGCGCACTGTGATACACATTTAAAATTTCATACAATAATTTAAAATTCGTACTTTCTCAAATATTGTCAATATATACGAGTAGCAATTAAAGGAACAGAAAAATATTAAAAATTTTTCTTGGTATTTTCAACAGGCCAACTAACTTTTGAAACTTGGAGACTTATGTTTCTGAATCTATTGGTTCACAATTTTCTGGAGTTCCGGTAGTCATGCAAATTTCGGATAAAGGACGAAGAAAAAAAATTTTTTTTCCTCTAGGCGCATGCAAAATTTTTGTCGAGCTTGACTGATGCAAATACACATAACTTATTTATTCAGCTCTAATTTGCTCTTCATGACTTTCAGATATAACCATTTGTCTTGTCGAGATATCCTGTTCTGAATGCAAAACGATCCTTTTTCACTCAACTGCCGAAAAGTGATTTCTACAGAAAATGTTCTATAAAGATCTATATTGTTCAATTTGAAAGAAATGTTTTTTCGCCTGTCACATAAACGTGGAAAAAAAGCAAAAATATTCCATTTTACCATTTTTTGTTCGACGAACTGTATATTCGTCAATAATTGCGAAAAAGCTTAGGTTATGAACAAAATTTACAGCCTGATGTTCCCGAAGTATCCCTGAATCGGTAGATCGATCGGTTTAACAGTTTTCTTGACCGACTAATTGAAATTTTGAAAAAATTAAGGGAGCAAGTTCTTTGTTCCTCAAACATAACATAATTTTCTTGATCAATCAATATTCACTTTATTTAGTCTTTTTTCACTGAAATTTTCTTTTATTAAATCATAAAAAAATATTTTTTAAATATTCAAAAATTTCGAAATTTGAAAAAAAATAACATTTGAAAAATTTCGTTAAATTTTGTTATGAAAGTAAAATATGAATGAAAAAAAAATTCAATTTGAAAAAACAAGAGACCATTTCTTACTCATCTCGGGGGATGATGATGAATGCAAATCATCACTGACGTAGTTTCGTTATACCCTATATATTAATGAAATCGAATTGATGGATAACCTTCGAGTACCGCAAGCATTTCAAAAGGTGTCTAGTGAAAATTGATTTTCAAAACTTTTCGGGGGTATAACCCGAGTTTCACAGGTAACTAATTGAGTTTCATTGTGTGAAAAAAATTTCATTTTTTTTCGATTACCATTATATAATTCGAATTATTTTTTTCGATATCATTCGGAAACGATGGTTATTTCATTTGTCATCACTAATTATGATTAGAACGAACTCAAATTGCTCTATTTTTCCAATTTGTTTATTTTAACTTCTGTCATATCATTTAATTTCACATCAACGTTTTATTCAATGTTATTCTGAGGGACAACTCAACAGCCATTCTACGCATTTGCAGAAATCTTAATTAAAATTTTTCTCGAATTTTACTGCTCGTTCCGTATAAAAAAATCATCCAGTGCATAACGCAATTTCATTATAGGTACCAGGCGAATTAGAAGCAAAGTAGATTACCACGTCAACTTCAGTAGAAACGCAGGCGAGTAGAGACGTACGCATTACCTAAGGCTAATTACATCCAGTCCACTTACCAGTAACAAGGTTAGCATGGTGGAATTGGCACACTGCATCCGCCTCATACCAGGATATGCGGTCTCGGAAGTATCGGTAAAACACCGGAAAATCCTCTTCCGGCAGCATCCACGTGTTGCTGATATTCACCTGCAAATAGGACAATTAGAGCGTCAGAGATTTATTGCATGATTGATTCGAATTTTCCTAACATCAAAGATGGTAACGTTATTACCTCATCAGTATTAGAGGTATCGATCCTATCCCGGTTTAATATAATCGAATAATCAATTCATGTTCAGCAATTCAAAAAGGGAAAAAATTGATTGGGTTTTTCATTTCCCTCAAATTTTGTGACATTTCTGTCATAAATAATTCATAACGAATTAATTTCTCTACTTATGTGTCAAATCCGTTCATTCCGCCACATCCCGTAGAGCAGAACAATGTTAGAATATCTCATTCTAATTTCATTCTAACGCAGTTTTCAGTAAAATTTATTGATGACATGTTGGCCTTCTGTCACGGATTTATTTAACATCTGTCAAATTTCATGAGATGGAAAACAGTTCTGCCAATCAATATTTTTCAAAGCAAAAATTACTAAACGATATTTACGACAATATTTCATTAATTTCGATAAAAATTCAGCGAATTAGAGAAAATAATATATGATACTCGTACAGAAGACTCATTCTAAAACTCGTTCATTCCAAAACTCGTTTTGAAATTTCAAACTCGTGTAAAAATATCGATGCCTGCTGCACTTGTATCATAAATAACTATTCTGCAATGGGCGGTTAATTTATAAACAAATAAAAACGATTATAAATAACGTGTTTTTCATTTCAGATGAAGATTTTCGGGTAGATCGGTGAAGAGTCTGTTTTTCCCCACTGGTCCACATGACTATTTTATTTCAAATTGATATATATATATATATATATATATATATATATATATATACATATATAAATATATATTCTTATGAAAAAGAGAGCTAAAATAATACATTAAATGTATGCTTGAGCACTGAAAATCGTCTTACGCAAGGGCGGATTTACGGGGGGTGTGGTAATGGGGGCTCATTACCCCCGAAACCATTACCCCGAAAATTTGACAAAAAAGGGAAAAATGGTCTTTTAGAAAATGAAAACACTAACTTCTGAAGCTTGAAAACTTTTGTTTCTTAAATTATTGGTTCATAATTTTTCGGAGTGTCGGTAGTCATAAAATTTCAATTTTCATCTACGCGCACTGAAAAATTTTGTCGAGCTTGATCAATGCAAATGTCACATAACCTATTTATTCAGCTCTAATTTACTTTTCACGACTTTCAGATAAAACCATGTGTCATCGAGATATCCTGTTTTGAACGCAGAATGATTCTTTTTCACTCAACTGCCGATTTCTCCGGAACTACTGTTCGCCTAGCGAGCAAAAAGGCCATTTCTTTTTCGACAGGAAGTTTCCTACAGAAATCTGTTTTTTTAAATTTAACAGAATTTTTTTTCACCTGTCACATAAACGTAGCGAAAGAACAAAACAATGCCTTTTTACAATTTTTTGTTTAATGGATTGTATCTTCGTGAATGTTGGCGGAAAAGCTTTGGTTATTAATGGTTATAAATGAATTTTACAGCCTTATCTTTCCCGAAGTCCCCCTTTAATCGGTAGATCGATCTGTTCAGCAGTTTTCTTGATCCGATTGATTGGAATTTTGAAAAAAAATTGAGGAACAATTTTTTCTGTTTTGAAACATAGATGAATTCAAAATAGTTTATCATCGAAATGAATACCATTTTAAATTCCTAGGCTTCTATCATAAAATATCTCTGAGCCTGAGAATTGGCAATGGTATTCATTTGGATGATTACTATTTTGAATTAATCTATGTTTCTAAAATATTTTCGGTGTGGCCTCCGTTAATGCCAAGAATTTTTTTGTTTACCGTCTTATTCCTTTTCTTAAAAACACTTGGCTGCACGATCGCAAAAAGAATATTGGGCGTTTCCTTCACTCGGAGAAACCTGCATGAGGGCCCTAATTTAGGGCCACTGCTAAAATCTCATTGAGTGAAAGAGGATGTACAGAGTTCTTTTTTCGAATGTCATTGGAGATATGAAACTTCATTTTAACGCAATTGGATGTCACCACTTTGTAATTTCTGCTCAGTACATCACACCTAATTGCTTTAAATATCGAAGTTTTTCATGAAGTTTTCGTTTCTGAGGTGTATGAGATACTGCCAAGAGATGATGCCAAACAAGACTGAAACCGGTATATCTCTCATCTCAGTGACAAAATCTTATATCATTTCTCCAACCATATGATAAAAGATCTCTGAGCTTGGGGAATTGAAAATGGTATTCATTTCGATGATTACTATGTTGAATTCATCTATGTTTCAAAAATATTTTCGTTGTGGCCTACGTGAAGGCAAAGATTTTTTTGTTTACCGTTTTATTTCTTTTCTTAACAAGGTTTTTGTCGAGTTTAACGAAAAAAACCTTGTTCTCTTAATTTTTTCAAATGTTTAATCAATAGGACCAAGAAAACCGCTGAACCGATCGATCTACTGATTTGGGGGGGGTACCTCTGGAAACATCAGGCTGCCAATTTTTTATAACCAATAATGGGGGGAAACCCCAATATTGAAGATGATACAGTCCATTAACCAAAAAATGTAATTTTTGTGCTCTTTTTACACGTTTATGTGACAGGTGAAAAAAAAATTCCTTTTTTTTTATTGAACAAAACAGATTTTTATGGAAAATTTTCTGTCAAAAAAGAAAGCCCTTCGGCTTGCGAGGCGAGCAGTATTTCCGGAGATATCGGCAGTTCACTGAAAAAGGATAATTTTGCATTCAAACCTGAATATTCATTCATTCATTCATTATCTCATTCCCAATCTGTATGACAGAAGCCCCCTGTCAAGAGCAGAAGGGGACTTATGAGGCCCACCCACTATGCGATTGCCTGCAGGCCGTCGCCTCAATAGGAGAACGTAAGACCAATATCGCCCAGCAACATACACTATCAGTTAACCGCCTGCAGGCGGACGTACAAAACTGCAGATTCTGGCCTGATGGTGGTACACACTATGCGTCCAGTGCCTTCAGGCGGAATGCCGATGGCAAAACGGGACTGCAGGCGAACTTCAGTTATCTCACACAGTTCTGTCCACCATGCTTCGTCCGAAACGCTGTGCTATTTACCTTTTTTCGATTTTTGGAGATCCCCTCTCGAAGAAGGTTTTAGGTGGAAGAGTGCCTCCAAGATAGAGTCACAATATGACATTGCTCCGCGAACTGAGGCAATCTCATAGCGATAATTTGATTATTAATTTGAAAATGAGCGAAAAAGATTTCCGAAAACTCGTAGATTTGGTTTCACCTGGAAACGGTAGGGTGGACACCCATTTACGCTAAGCAATCAGTGCTGAAACAAAGGTTGACTGCGTCATCTCCGATGATCCCGACTTACTGTTTCTTACTTTTTTCTGGTTCTTTTCGGAAATCACATAAAAAAAAATTATTTTCACCGCATCGACTGTAGCTAATGGCACAATCTTCTTATGAAATTCTAATAGCACGTTGTACGCTTCATCACGTAGCCGTTTATTTGCATACGCGTCATCGTTAATTCTCCATAAACAGAGATAGGCTCGGTAAAATTCAATAAATCCGGAAATGAAACCTGGTTTACTGTCCATCTCTGCCCGTCAGTTCAATTTCGCACTATCGCTGCAAGAATAAAAATGGCCTGTCGAAAAACTGACGAGAACATTAGATCGGAGATAAGACGATCACGAGCCTGCAGGCCTACTGACAGTGTGTGTCGGAGGGCACCTGAGATCACCGTCCGACAGATCTGTGTCGGTCGGCGATCTCTCTTCCGATCCTCGTCTGTAGAGACCTTCAGTCCGCGCCAACTGCAGTCCGAAATCTCAAGACTAACTGATCAATATGTGGGCGATCCAGATTGTGGGCCTTACGATTAACTTCAGTTAAACTGATAGTGGATGGGGCCCATTAGGCTCAGCAATTATGCTATGTGCCCAATATCGTGTGATTTGTAAAAACTATGCTCTTCTTAATAATGTTCTTGTCGTGCCCTTTGTCCTGGGGGCAACAGGAGTCTTGGATATAACCAATCACAGGATCACGTGTTCAACACATATAAACTACAATTAATCCAGACGATCACTATAACTTTTACAATTTTTACGAAAAGAATGCACTTTTTAAACGAATATTTACTAATATTTAAGAAAAGTTGCGGTGTAGACGTAATTTTTTGAGTTCCAAACCAGGACGTGGGGAAATGTAGTCATCCCACCGTGACAACCATTTTGGAACTCCAAACCTGAATATCTCGAAAGTCGTAAAAATCAAATTAGAACCGAAAGAACAGGTTATGCGACATTTTCATCGGTCTAACTAGAAAAAATTTTCCGTGAGCGTAAAGGAAAAAGTTTGTTAACCAATAATTTCAGAAACTAGAGTCTTCAGGCTTCAGAAGTAGGTTTTTTATTTTCTATACGACTATTTTTCACTGAGATACAGCCTGTTGAAAAAAAAATTTTGAAAATTTTTTCTGTTCATTCAATTTTTTCGCGAAGTGTATGAGCAACGAGAATGAAAACTTCCTAAATATGTGGTAAGTAAATACCTTTCAAGATAAAAAAACCTAAAACAAAAAAAAGTCTCTAGTTATTCGTTCTCAATGGTTATTACCCCCCCTCCACACACGAAAAAAGCTATATCCGCCCTTGGTTTCACGCCATATTAAAAAGACTAATACCTATACACTGTGGTGTAAGTACACAGAGTGTACAATAATGAATTCTCGCAAAACCATTTTCATTGACACTCTGAGCAACGAACTGCTCGAGCATGACGGCATTGAGTCTGTACAAAAGGTAAAACAGGAAAACTTGGCTCCTTAATTTGTATAATGATATGTTGACTGCTGGCCATACCTTCCACCAATTCAAAATAGCTAGAACGTTGGCAATCTTAAAATCTGAAGACCACTCAAATAACCCAGAAAATTATCGTCCGATTGCCCTGATATCTGTTTGCTGAAAGTGGCTAGAAAGACTTTTATCTAATCAAATAAATCCTGTCAGCAATTACTTCAAGGTTCAGCACTTGCCCCGCTACTGTTCAGTTTCAAGATTTCATTCGAATTTCAAGAAGACGGAAGTTTGTCCTTTCATTTTAATAACTAACTTTCAAGCAAAGAGCTGGATATAATTTTTTGTGTCAGAGATTGCAAAATAATGTTAAACTCACCCTCGATAGTACGCTGACATGAAACACTTCTAGGTACAGTAAAATGGAGTTGCTTGATACACTTTTTCGAATATTACATCGTACCTAACTGTGACTGAAATTATTTTAGCTTACTTTGGGGTATGGGCTATCAGGTTTGATACTCCAAAAATTCTAGCCCTCCCATATTGAAGAAAAATATTAAATCCAATTTTTTTCAAGTAGCTCCATGATGGGGCTGAATGAAATTTGTCGAAGATAGTCATTGCAAAATGTGGAGTTTCAACCCCAAATTCGACTGTCTCGATGCGGTTGAAATTCGTGATGCAATGATGAGTATTAATTTCAAACTACTAGTATAGCACATCTTAGGCCCATATTATTGTTGAATATAGGTTTCATAAATACCATAAAAATGAACTTCTCACATTTTCGTCATTACTTACTTCGACCCTGATGATTGGACCAACTTTATATGAAGCTGAAAATTCGACAATTTGTTTTTCTAACTAGATACCGGTAGAACAAAAATTGAGCAAAGGCATTGAAATGAAACCATTCCAACTAAATCCACACCTTCACGATTCATGTGTATTTTCTTCAAACTCAAGAATCGCACCTAATTTGACATTCTCGCAGACTCTATTAGCTGCTACTTTCTCAATCTGCCTTACATACCCAGAATCGCAAAACTGCTTCTTTTTTTTACATATTGTCCTTAGGATATAGGATTGGTTATAGGGAGCAAATCCAGAAATTGTTCATGAAACAAAACGACTTACTTTCTTTTTTGGTTGGGTGTTACCTCAGTATTGACCAGAAGCAAGCGTTCGTAAAATTGTTATCTGGTGCATTTCCTGATTCAAAATTGAAGTTGAAGAAATTGAAATACTACTTAGACAATTCATAAACTACAAGCAATCAGCACAGAACAATTTTCAGAGGCGTTCTGAAAAAAACTAACGTTGCCACAAAAACTGTTTCACGTAGTTTTCACGGTACTATGATGAAAAACATATCGCCATGGTTTTTCAGTCATATTTCTATCACACCTTGAACTAACTGAAAGCAGTTCTGCAATGAATGCATGTCAGCCTTGTTTTCAGCTTTCTCGTTTTGTGGTTGGCAACACTTACACTAGATCCTAACAATTTTCAAAACACGTCAATTTAAATTCCATAATCTGTTAATTTTCGAAATAGCCACACCAACAGCCAAGATACAATACAAACGTCGGTAGGACTAGGATGTAGGTATAATCTGAATTTCTCATTGCATTTCGACAGAAAATCACGAAGCAATTTGAACACCCATGCGTTGCATTCGTGGTAGAATAGGAGTTACTAATGATAATTTTCGAATAGGGAATAACGCGACCTGTCACAGGTTCTAAAAATTTGGGGTTGTACATGAATTCCGGGGTTGAAGGTAGCGTTCGCATTTTTACGTAAAAGAATGACACTTAAGTTCGATCTGTTTTAGGATATTTCATGAATATTCACAGTATCCGACATAATTAATTCATTCCATTTGGCTTTTCCATTCTGTATTAAATTCGGCGCGGTGAATAAAACTCATTCACTACCCCGAATTCCCACGATGCAGTGTACGAATAACCTATCCTATAATTTATGGAGAAAATCCTTATGTTACATCAAATATTATAATATTGTATTGTCTGAGTTCTCAGAGAGAATACAAATAAACCATGTTCAGAAAATTATTCGAAAGCTATTATAGTTATTGGTTCACAAGATTTCGAATGATTCTTGGGAAGTAGGTATTCAGAACGAAATCCATACAAATATAATAAATGTGAAAGTCCGTGTGTTTCTATTTCAAGAAAATTTCACTATAGTGTAGAGAACTAATTTTAGTAGGTTGTCGTGTGGAATTGATTCCTTCATAATGAAGAAAAAAAGAAAAATATACGAATTTGAAAAAGAAATTATTAAATCTAACGTACGCAAGGACGCTTTGTCACGTGCTACCACGATAATATTGAAGGCAGGACGCGATCGCTCTACAATCATTTAAATTTTGAATAGGATAGTGAGGGTAGCTGAATCGATGCAATAAGGAATTGAAGAGTGTTTTTCCAGAAAGGTTGCGCGAAACTTTTGATAATTTGAATTCTTTTGTGTTTTTTTTTCATCGTTGGAGTAGATACATGCTTATAAATTTTTTTATATTGAATATCGATTGTACCTTATTACTTTTTGAGTTGGTTTTTCGTAGTGGGGTCTTCTGATTTTCTGTTTTCACCAAAATCTGATGCACAGAATTTGCATGTATCACATTGGAATATCACGCGAGCGGAGCCGTGGATTTAACCTAGTAACATAAATAAACGCATCCATCAGACATGGAGGTGGATAACGCGGAGGTTCCTGCAATTTCCCCATATAATTTCGTGGTGACCTCCCATGTCATCAATATTCATTTCCCGGTACCAAACCGCTAGCACAGGATGTCTTCCTGCTTTCAGCGCGGAAGTAAGGAAAAAGACCTGATACATGGAAGCCATTAGCGTATCTTTCATGGAATCATTAGGGCGCAGAGATATACGGGCGCGAAGTCACAGTCGTCCCCAATCTTGGCAAAGAGAACGTATAATTAGAAGCATATTTTAATGTTTTGCGCCCATTTCTCGACAATTTTAATAGAGTCTAAAACGAGATCGTAATTCACACCGTATTATCAGGTCTGAAGTCTGGAATGGGAGCGACTAAATCTGGTAAAACCAGGAATAATGAATGGCAGAAAAGAAAATGGAATGAATTTGGAAGACGGAATATGGAGAGAAAATGTGGCTGAACCAGCAGGATTTGCGGATATTTCTAGCAAATACGCATAAAATCACCTCACTGCCTATTTTTACGTACATATGTAAAAATGAAAAGTGTCATTTCTTTTAAAAAACTTCTTTCCATTTTCCGTTCTATTTTTTATTTGATTTGAACTTAGAGAATGCCTTGATTTGTCAGTTGTTAATTAATGAATGTCATTACGTATTTCAAATATTGTAAATAGAGAACTCGGAGAAATGGCATTGTTTTTTATTTCTTTCAGGTTCGTAAGTTATTATTATAAGATATCAGAGTTTCTATGTTAAAAAATAAATCTTTCAGATTGAAGACATCAAATCGTCTATTTTTCGAAGTTAGAAATAAGAATTGACTTCCATTATTATACATATAAAAGTGTTTATAGAAACTTTAAATTCACATATCCTTGATTTACACTTATATTGTGACAAATTGTTTCTTATTCCTGATATGACTCTATCATGTTCGGAGATTTTTTCACGTGTACCAGCATAATCAACAGCATCGTTACACAACAAAGAATGGTGGGACAGTAACGACTGTAGGTCAGAGAATATTTCACAATCTCCTTTCAATCGCAAGTTTGATGCTCCACAACTGAGCTACATGGTGAAGAAAACAGATTTCAGTCATCATAACAAATATCTGTACATCTGAAGTTTAAATTTTGCATTCTGCGTTTTATATGAAAAAAATTAAACTTTCTATAAAATTAAAAAGTGGAAAACAGTTTCTTGCGTTTCGTATATCAGCACCTCAGAAGTAAAATGTGTTAAGTCACATTTTTCTCAGACACGATTTATCTACAATATTGGATTTACTTTATTAAATTCTACCTAGTGGAAAACAGATTTCAATTCCTAGGTACATCAATTCGCTAAAAAAATAGCAATAAACATTCTTTGAAACAATAATTGAAATGAAACATCTCTCTTTTGGCTGATTTTGATTTTGTGACTTATAACACTTTTCCTCTGAGGTGCTGATAGGGTTGGGGGAATAAGTCACAATTTGAGGGAAGCAAAATGGCTCAATATGCAAAACAGATTCAAGGGGGAATAAGTCACAATTTGAGGGAAGCAAAATGGCTCAATATGCAAAACAGATTCAAGTTTGCAGCTATGGTTTTATATCATATTATAATAAGAAACAAGTAGCCTTCTTATCTGTACAGAAAAATTAGATTCAGAACTGACAAGCATAACTTTAACACTAGGCATAATGGGCTTATGTCACGTTCTCCACATCGTTTGGCCCTCTTTGAAAGAGGGCAGTATATTTTAGAAGGTCAGCTCTCTCTATAATGAATATATCTCAGTTAATGAATTGGATGAGGCTTTCGCGGCCATCGTTCAATGTAACCTGTTCTTTCAAGCATTTCGACCGTTGTCGTGGATTAGTTCTCGACGTTTCGCCAGTTCGAGTATCTGGCATCTTCAGGAGTTATATTTCAGGAGATGTTCTCATTGGACTGAACTGCCTGAGTATATC
Source organism: Hippodamia convergens (assembly GCA_038502775.1). NCBI lineage: Eukaryota > Metazoa > Arthropoda > Insecta > Coleoptera > Coccinellidae > Hippodamia > Hippodamia convergens. The sequence goes on from CM076610.1 coordinate 22,020,207, forward strand.
TCAGTTATTTTGTGCTTTTCAATCTTCATCATATTATTATACTCTTATCAATGGCTCTGTTAAATTATTAATGTTTTGCTCTCATTGGCTTGTTTTTTTGCTTTCACAATATAAAGCTTTGGGTGTATCAATTTCATATTTGAACTTCTCAAGCAGGGTTTGAGTGGCAGAACAGAGGCATTGTCGAATGCCATCTGAACTGACATTGAAGTTGAGTTTTTTCTATTAACTGAATTTGACGCTTAAATTTCGATAAAGTCCTAAAATTATTATTATTGTTATGAGAAATTGACTTTTGATTCTTTTGCCATTATGTCGAGAGAATGACAATACTGATCAGTAGAGACCGGATTATTTGCATTCGCATTTGCATATTTCAGACATATTCAAGAGTATTGGCAAATTTCACCTATAATGATGCATATGATCGGTTCTTTTTTCTTCTCTCTGTTCCGAAATGCGATAAAAGCGATGATATCGCGAATTCGACCAAATTTAGTCCCAAATATGAGATCTACTGCGTAATAATAGATTGTAACACGTATTCCAAAATAACTTTTATCCCATTTCGGAAAACAGCTGCGCCCTTTTTTTGTTTTGGTTGTAAAGTGGGTAATAAAATGAAAAAGACGGAAGATCTGCGCCTTCGCCGGCCCGCCTATTGCAAGAACGTCCCATATTACAATATTACGCATTGTTCATTCTTTATGTACGTGCTTTTGCTCTCGTTGCTCTGCAGTTTAGTATTTTGTTCATTTGTGATATTTCTACCATAGCTAGATTTGTAAATGCTGGTATAAAAATATATTTCCTGAATCAGCTGCCGAAGAAACGGTATTCATTTTTCTGTCAGATGCTGCTCCCTATATGATCAAGGCAGTTCAAGCCCTCCAAATATTTTACCCAAATGTTACGTGTTTTGCTCGCGGATTACATCGATTAGCGGAAGAAGTACGATTTCACAATGTCAATAAACTTATTTCATCGACAAAAAAGATTTTCTTAAGACATCGGCTCGTAGCAAAGCCTACAATGAAAAATTTCCAAATTTGCCACTTCTTCCCGAATCAGTTATAACTCGATAGGGAACATGGATCAAAGCAGTATTATTCTACAACGAACATTCGATGCTATCAAAGGTGTTGTTAATAACTTCCACAGTGCTGAGTTTGTCATTCTAAAGAAGCATTTGATGATTCCTCAATTAGAAAAAATATAGCCATGATTTGTACTCATTTTTCGTACATACCCGAAAGCATTGAGAAGCTCGAAACTCAAGGTCTGGCATTAAATGAGTGTATCCTAATTAGAAATGAACTCCACGTTGCCAAGGGCATTGCCAAAAAAAGTTTTAAAGTATATTGAGAAACAATCCAGGTTTTGAAGATTTGTGTCAAATTGTTAGTTTTATCAATGGAACGGCAGAAGTTTTGCCAGCAAACATAAGTGAAAACGTCGCACCCAAACTCAAATTTCGCCCAGTTGCGTCCGTGGATATAGAGCGAACCTTCTCTACTTACAAAAATATTCGGAATGACCACAGACACAATCTCACTATTGAATATTTGGAGCAATACTTGATCGTTAACGTTTATAAGAACATTAAAAAAATTAATACTTTTTCACATAATAATAGTTACTGATATGCTGATTTTGAAATAAAAAATTACTTTTCTTCTTTGTCGGGGTCCCTAAAATTCATTTTTCAATTTTGCATTTTTCATGTATATTTCGAACATTTTTCATGCACATTTGCATGCATATAATAAGCTTTTTATCTTGCATATAATCTAACTCAAAACATTGCATATTTAAATATTACTATCTCAAAGGTGGAAAATAGATTCCCTTCATTATAGTCAATGAAGGTGTTCATTCAGACAAAACATTTAAAATTCAAATGACCTATCCGATAGTCTTCTCGGAAACAATAGTAAATATTTCACTTCAACGGAATTTGGCTGTTGCTGAATGATTAAACTATCCGTTTCATGAGTGGTTTTAATCTGCTGTTTCAATACATAATATCTTGGATAGTACATATTACATTTTGACGACGTTGCCTTCTTTGTTGCACAGTTTCCCACTTCAAATACTTCAGCTTTTTACAAAATCAACGAATTCCCAGAATTTTGACATCATAAGGGCAACCTGAAGTTGGGAAATATCCAAATTCATGTACTCAAATTCTGTCATTATATTCAGCCATTTGAATTTTTATATCCTTTCGTTGATTACACCTTCAGCATTCAGAGCAGCATCAAAACACCTTTCAGTATAATTCAAAGCAACCTTACCAATGGAACCAGTGACAGATGAAATTTTATGCTTTCAAAATGTTTGCTGAATGATCAAAACTCTAAACCAAGCCCGAGGAAATAATATCATTTCTTATAGCAATTACTCATCGAAGACATTTCCTGCCATATTTCCCCAGTGAGAATCTAGTTACATAGTTTCTCATTGTAGAAGGAGGTTCTTCAGTCGATTTTAATATTTCATCGTCGTAAATATTTGATCCTTCCTGGAAAATTGGATGGTTTTTCTGGAGATCCAAACAGCTGCTTCAAGATTAATGTTTCCATATTAAACCCACATTTCTTTCTTATTATCTCATAGATTATCAGGGTGAGCAGATTAAACTCGATCATTTATTTTTTCTCGAAATGGGGCATCCTAAATACGTCGTATCGGTAACATCAACGTATTTGAATGTATACTACCATCGCATACATTTCAGGACGTCGCTTTTACCTAATGGCATCAAGCATTATTCCGCCTTACGATTGTTTCGGCTATAGAGCCGAACTGAAGTGTATCATATTAATGCCACAATTCAAGCAAATTTATACAGTGAATAAAATGATACAAGAGATCAACCGTCAAAAGTACTCAAACGACGTTCTTTTCATTTACATTCTTTGTGTTAACTCACTCTCAATCTGAACTACATAACTTTGATCCTATTCCATTTCACTCAATTGGACCTTTGACACTTCGTCATTTGTTGAAAACGAATCAGCTCTTTAAATTAGTCCTTAGTTTGTTGCTTCAAATACTTACTCAAAAATAGAAATTATATATTTCAAATCCGAGCTTGACAGTGGAAAACTGTTTTACGAGAGAGAGAGAGAGAGAGAGAGAGAGATTTATTGGTGAGCATTACGAATAACAATATTGTTTTCACACGTCATTAAAAAAATTAATTACAAACTAAAAATTCAAAAAAAAAAAACCCCGAGCTCCGGACAGGATCATGCACAATCAGCCCCATCGAAAGTCAAGTCATAAAATTCGTCGATTGAATAAAAAGCCTTTGCAGCCAACATCTTTTTCATCATCAATTTGAATCTATTCATCGTCATATTCTTCAGAACACAAGGAAGTTTATTGTACCGCACGGAATCCAGGGGCCTGTTGGGATTTGCTCAGTCTTAGAATTCTTTTCTAATGAGTGTCTTGTTTCGGGTACTATAATCATGAGTGTCCGATTGTAATGGATATTTCTCCTTATTGCGTTGAATATAAAGTAAATTCTCCAAAATGTAAAGTGATGGAAATGTGAGAATACCCAAAGATTTAAAAACATCTCTACAGCAGTCCCGATACCCCAGACCACCCAAGATTCTTATTGCTCGCCTCTGCAGTCTGAAAACTGCCTCACGATGCGCTCCTCCCCCCCATAGCAAAATACCATATCTCAAATCCCTTAGTTACTACTTTTCAGATTAACTTACCAGCTTTGATAACCTATTTTTGGTTAAATCAATAGCACTGGTATGTATAAGTGTCTTTTGCAAAAAATGTGTCAGCAAGCAATCTAACCTCAATAGAGATTATAATGAATATCGATATAAATCCGCCAGTTCTCTTCCCAGAAACTAATCGACAGATACAAGAGATCGCTGTTTCAACCTTCAATGGAGAGAAGATAGTTATTGGGATCGATTATGAAAGATCTGGATTAAACGGTCAATATGCACGCTTGTTCCTTAGCTCAGAAGCTTTATTCTGTCGTCCAAATCATTAAAAGTCGAACTCGCTGATGAAGACATTGTGATCAAATATAATTCTATCCGCTTGTCAATCGTTAACGACTATAACTTTCTAAGTAAAGGTAACAGAGCTTTGAGATTTTCAGGGTCGATTTGACTGCTATAGTCGAGTTATCTTACGAGCAAAGTTTTCTCAAAGATTCAGGAGCTGAAACATGCTAATAGTGTTCAAATTTCATCTTGAAAGTTCCATCATGAAGACGAAGAATCAGAATTCGGAAAAAACCATAATAATTATTAGTTCAAAACTTTCAGGAAACGTCAGAATACTTTGAATGAACCCATCCACGTCACATAGAAGGAACAGATGCACACTGTCTTTATCTTGTCTCATTCTGTGTGAACTACTAACCCTTTTAATATGTTTTCATTTCGCATGGAAAAATTTTGGTATGAGGGCTGAAGGTACTTTCGCCGATGATCATTCGTTTGCAGGCAATAAAGAACTATTCGTACCACTCTTTTCGTCATGAATGTAAAAATTTTCAAAATGTCAATTGAGAAGTTTAATGAATTTGAAAAATTGTCTGACGAAGAAGTCTGATTTAGACCGAAACGTTACAAAGCTTTAGACTTCGATGTGTTGTTTCTTTTTTCATTGTTAGGGTACAATTTTTTAGAGGATTTAGCTCCTGACAAATAAGTGCACAAGTTTTACGCAGAGGCGTTTTTCTATTATTTAAAAAATTTAATTGTATTCTGTTTCAGAGACTGGGAGAGAAAATGCTAAGAAAACTTTCACAAAAAAACCTTTTGTTTAACTTTTGTAGAACTTCTTTGCACTTTATTCATTTGAAATGAGATTGTGGTTATTTTGATTATGAAAAAATATGGCTATGAATATCGAAAGTTGCCGTCGGACACCATCAAATAGCTTCAAGGGGCTAATATACAGGCTTTCCCAAGTTCGAGTGCCCATTATATGTGAGTTTTTGGAGAATTGAGCCTATTTGCAATCTGAGAATTCAGATTAGGATATTATAGGATATTCTCTTCTGATCTGAAATATTATTTAAGCTGGGCAACTTTTATTTATACGGGAGATGAAAATAAATCTCTCGACAAGATTTTTCTTACACTTCATTCATTTCTCATGTGATCGAATGTTTAATAGTAAAAATAAATCCCTGACGAAGTCTAAAAATATTAAATGAATCAGGAATAACTGTAGAGGACCTGATTATTTGCTTCAATACTTTTCAACAAGCAGGTTCGGTTAGAAATATTTCATTTCGCTTCGGTTAAAATTTAGTGTGGTCTGAAAATAATGAAGAGCCCTCATGAAAGGTTGAATAAAAACTGCTTGCCCAAAGTTAATTGGAAAACCCTCAAGAATCCGAAGAAACCGTATTAATTCCCACAAGGACAACGCTGCCGATGCGAATGCCACAATAGATTCCTTAATTATATGATACTCGACGCCCACTTCACGCGATCCGAGCTCGTTGAAATCGGGGTCCTAAACAAAACACGACTGCAATTCCCAGCCCTGCGAAGATGATATCCGTCTTGCAACTGCCGTGTCAGTATTTCCGAGTGGAATCAGCCAACAAGATAACGTGAATTGTGAATCTCAGCAAACCGAATCCGAATGGCGAATACCAGCATATTCAACAATGGGACACGGGGAAGAACCACACCTAAATAAAAGGAATAAATCAACCTGATTTCAACGGGGTAGAAATCATAATAAGCGAAAGCTCAGCATCCTCGACACCGTCCTGAGAGCTCTCAATCCCCCGTGCTGAACAGAGGTCGGGATGAATCTCGACTTGAGTGTCTTCGTTAATTGACGATGCGTTCGTTGGAGATCTCCAGGAGGAGGGAGTCAAAAGAAAACGTTAAGCCTTCAGATTCAGACGGTCCGACATAATTGCTTCGACATTAGAGACTTGATTAATCATCCAACGGATTTACATTTTCCTTTATTGCGAACAATTTATGAAACGGCTGATTATTCTCGGTGCTCTGGACCGTTTACAGCATCGGAATGGATGGAAGGCGAAATGGGATTCAGGTATTTTTATTGCGGCGTTCTTGCGAAGGATTCTGGTTGGTAGAGGAGATATTGAAATTGTACGTGACCTATTGAAGATTCCTCAGGTTAGAAAGGGAAGACATTATTTTGGAATGTTTGCTATGGATCTTGCTTGAGATAAAAGTATTCAATTATTTATCTGAACTCTGAATTTTTTAAATTCTTCTCATCATTTATTCAACGAATTTAAAGAGTCAGTACTTTGAATTCGTGAAAAACACCGCACAGTTGAAAATACGTATCAAGTAATTTTTCAATAACTACTTGTTAATTACTACGTGATCAAAACCGAGTCACACAATAAAATCGACATACATCGATATAGGGTAAAACAGGAAATTGCTCTCTTCTCACAGGGCATACAAGATATTTTGAAGGATGTGCACATGTCAAGAAGCCACCTGCGGCATTCCGATGTCGATTTGATATTTTCGTAGCGCTCCAAGTATCCTATGCATTTTCACCAAAAGTTTCGTCGTGTGTGGAATCGTTTGTAAAACACGCACTCATCAAGTCCTCCTGTGTCCATTTCCCCCTTGTACTCTTACGACTAGTGTGACAAATACCTAGGCATTTCGGGTCTGAAAATAAAAAAGTATTGTGCGTCATCTATCCCGAAACGTCATACGCCATCTGTCCCAAACCCATGGGATATAAGGCTCACCTGTTAAGCTTACAACAAATTCTGGGAGGAGACGTTAGATAAGTGAATATAGCTTTTACAATAACCCAACTTCCCACTATTTTTCACAGAACGTCGACTTTCAGCGGATTTTTAATAAAAACTAAACACCTTGCAAACTTTTGAGTAATTACCAACCATATATCACCAAATATCTCATAACTTTATTGCACTTTCAACACGATTTTTCAAGAACGGCAAGAGTAAAACGTCTGCATGCATCTATCTTAGGCACATGGCACTGCGTGCACCAAATCGCGAATTATCTGATTGCGTCGCGTCGTCTCTCCCGCCGCGTCATGTCTCTCTGTTTTACCCTACAAAGGTTTATGCATACACTAATCAACTAATCTACCTATTGGTTTTAGGTATATCGTTTTTGGTTTCTTCACGCTAAAGGTAAATCTGATCTTTCATTTTTGTCTGGTGAACGCTCTGGTTCCTCAGACAAGGGTTTCGAGAATTTTGATGATTGATCTAATGCTAATTGTTCCAAATGTTTCTTAATACAGCATCTCATTCTATTCAAGTAAACAAGAAAAATAACTCTACCTAACTTTCTTTTAATGGTACCCTTTTCTTAGTGTTCTCTGTTATTTGCATAGAATCTTACTGAAACATCGTCACCCACCAATCACAAATGCTTATTTTCTAATACCTCTGAAATATGTCTTTGTTTGACCTAGTTTCTTTGAATATTTTCGTACGAAATCTAGGAAGAATGAATCGAGCTAAATATGTCAATAATATTGTGTTTGAACATTAATTCTGTTGGTTTCATACCAGTAGTTGAATGTATTGAATTCCTATAATTCTATCAACTTACAGGTATTAATATGAAAAAAAACATTGGCCCTCAAGTAGTGAACCTCGTGGTACTCTAATATGAACAGTGGAAATCCCTTACTGTGCTTCCTGAGAAGTTATATTCCGACATAGCGAATATAGCGAAATGTAAGTCATGATTGATAATTGATACTATTAAAACTATTAAAAGCCTTGGTGTAGAAACCTACCATAAAACGGGGTAACTTTGAACGATTTTTTCTTTCAATATTCTTCTTACATATCCCGGGCATCAGTGAGAGTTAGAGCTTGCTGCTGACAAAAAATTAGATTTCACAATAATCAATAGCTTTTGTTTTAAATTAAATTATGGGTGTTCAAAGTTACAGTACGATCGGGGATACTTTGAACGACTATGATGAAACCACACAATTTCGATTCAACCTGTCTGAGAGAGTTTCTTTGGACACCTCAGTATTCTTAAAAATACTTGAAAAAAATTATGTGGGATAGAAATATGTACATAATATACTAAAAATATTCTTTTTTTTTTTTCGAAATAGTATCAAGCATTCATTATCACAAAAAATGAATTAAAAAAACCGAAGTTTTCCTGAAAAATAAAGTTGGTATAAACTGAATAAAACTGATATTTTGTAATAATAGAAAAAAAAGGTGTCAGAAAACAATAAATATAACTGAACTATCTAGTCCCAATTTCTTAGATATGGGCGAAGATGATTAGCACTAAACATGAGGGCTCCTTCCTTTTCTGCCTACCTTGGGGTCTTGCCGAGCTGTGAATAATTCGGTGATCGGTATAATTCCCTCGTCGGGTACCTATTGCCAGAAAAACTCACGCAAAGATTTTTTTTCCCAATTTCTTTCACCGGGAGCTTTCCCTGAGATTTCTGAACCTGAACTATAAGTGGAAAATTCCTGCACCATGTTTTCTGTTGTAAGAGCGGAACAATTTCTACAAGAATAAACCGAGTTAGTTTCAAACCTTGAGCTTCATTGAACACGTTCAAAGTTACCCCGAAAACGAGGACTAAGCACATTGTTCTCTAAAAGTATAAATAGAGCAAAATGTGTTGAAGTGTTCTTTGCCAAACTGTTGCTAGGGTAATGTATTGTTGTAGCAGATATATTTTGCGAGCATGTAGTGCAAATACTTACGGTTACAGAAACAAAAGTTTGCAGACCAAATCGAACGTGGATATTTCGGGTTCGAAGTAACATGTCAGGATTGCTAACTCTCTGAACTTATTTTCATGTGAATGCTGTCGTGGTCGTGCCATTCTTGAATGTGTTACGAATTGAGTAGTGAAAACCAGATATCGCTAAATCTAATGGTTTTGTCACCATAAGTCGATAAAACGAAATAATTTTTTTTGTTCAATGATTCCCCGCGGTTCAAAGTTACCCCATTTTACCGGTACTCAATTTGTTAGCCGCTCATATTTAGAAGTACAAATTAATCACTAATCAAACAATGATTAATTTTTGACCGAATATTTTCTCATTGGATTATTCATTATACTTTAGATGAAACAGGGACAAGACAAAATATTCATAGGTCCCAGATCATTGAAATGAAAAGTACTCTCAATCTTTTCAATCTTAGACATAGAAAGTGTAAATGATGACACGAAATTATTCACTTTTTCTCTTCAATAACTTCCAATCAAAAAAAAAAAAAACTTAAACAACTTGTGTGAAATCGTACTCTGGGCAAATTATAAGTATCTCAAGATACTTTCTCTAGGGGCAATCAAACGTCAACATCAGGTCAAACATTAGCAGCACCACAACCGCTGATCATCCTGCACACGAGCATGAAAGAGTGTGAAATTTCAGAACTGATGAAACCATAAAACTACGTTGTTAATTTTAAACCAAAATTTCTGTGTTTTTTATCAAATCCCAATACTCACTCGTTTGTAGAAATGTAGAAAATGTTATCGCTTCTTATTTGAAGAGTAAAATAATTTGGTGTATATAGCTCAACGAAAATACGAGACATTTATCTCATAATACTCACAAATTTGTTGTGTCCATTTCTAGTTTGATGTTTTTTAATTCAAATTGCTAACATGAAATTATATTTTATTGTTGTTGCCTAACAAAAAATTCAAGTCATTGATATTCATTGAAAACATTCGCGTATTCATCAAATTCAGAAAATTCCAGTAGGTAATATGATTACAAAAATTTCGACCTATCCCTGATCCACTCGAATAATAGTGATTGATGAGTTTCAATTTCGAAAAATCATAAATCAACATACTCAACAATGACATTTCTGCAGCAGGAATTTTACAGCACATTCAATTATTAAAAAACATGCTTTCACATATTCAAACCTGTTTTTTTTTGTATTAAAATGTTGATCTGTTACCCACGTAACATTGTTTTTAACCTCAGCTACGGGAAAGATTTATGGTGTTTTCCTCGGTTCCGAGACAGATATACAGGGCCGAAACGTCTTGAGAAAAATGGGACAGAGGGGAAAACAACAGGTGTTCTGAAGAAAGCAATATGCCAATGGCTCACTGGCAGTAATTTTTCACCATGAATTTCTATTTGTTTTTCAAATGCACAAAAAACGTTTTCGAGAAAAAAGGTATATGTATCACTTCTTCTACAAATTTACCGGGATGAATTGCCCATTTGTGGGTCAATTCGTTAAGGTTTTCTACAAGCACACTTTATACTCGAAAACAGTCATTGTACGAATAATAACTTCATTTTGGTTCAGAATATCAGTACCAATCAGAATATATGAGCAACATACTGCTTTTGCTGCGAGATCTTCTCTGATTTCGTAAATAGACAAAGAGAATGGACAGATCCTCCAAAAATTGAATAGAATGAGGCAAAGCTTTTGAACATATTTACATCTTGCATATCGCGTATTGTATTTTTTATTTCTTCGGTTTTGTCATTTGGAACGGGTCATAAATATATGAAGACGAAAATATTTGGCAAGACTCAATATTTGTATGATCTCGTCCTAAAGAAGTGCGATGAAAGTTCTTGAGTGAAGTACTATTAGAACATAGAAATTATAAGCGTTGTATTGGACTTTACGCGATTCAAGGGTAGGTTGCGCCCTCTGTAAACATTGAGTTTGCTGAAACACTTTGTGTTGTACTCTCTTGTTTATGAAGATCTTTGAGCGAGTTAATATATTCTAATATAATATAATATATTCTTAATTTTAATGATGGATTCATACGAAACTAGAGTATTCCTAACTTTAAATGAATATTTTAGATATTTGGAAGCTGTTCCGAATAGTAGGAGTGTCGTAGAAGGTGGGTACAAAATAAGTTATCAAAATAGTTTTCATTCACTTAATTTTATAGGAGAAGCAATCCTAAATGCTGGACACCTAATAATGTATGGTAATCTGGAAAAAAGCACACACCGGGTTTTGGAAATATTTAGTTTGTGCCTACAAACATCAGCCCTCACAGCCTATCCCCATGAGGTAACTGGCAAAATTCTAGTAGACGAGGGATCAGCTGTAGTATCAGCATTCCGCTGTTCCTGTAAGGCTGGTTTAAGTGAAAAATGCAACCATATCTCGGCTGTTCTTTTGCACTGTACTAGGTTGTATTAAATTCGATTTAATTAATTGTGAGAACGACTTTCACAACCATAAACACAACAAGAAATTCCACTTCTCGACATATTGAGTCTTATATCACTTATTTCCACACAAATAAATCAATCTAAATAACTAAAATAAACTTTGAAGTTGTTAACCCTCACCAGCAACTGTAGAAAGTGTAAATTCGTCAAGAATCACTATGAAATCAGTACAACCTCAAAGTAAGGGATACTCACAACTAGTTTGAAATTTTTGCCGCTAGGTGGTTTCGAGATGAAGTTGAATCGCCTTTACATTTGTATAGAGATAAAATGAACATAGAGTCAGTGAACCATGAGCAGATTCATATATTCGGGAAGATATGTCAATTTGCAGGAGATATTTAAATATTATTTATTTACAATTCAGTGATGTAATTACGTTCTACTGCTGGATACTATGATGGAACACGTATTTAACATTGAGTTTCCGGTTCCTCGACATCATAACTACAGTTTTGATATACATACGAGTATAGGTTCATTCAATCTCCTTGTCTCTGATATGAAATCTTTGTAGTTTGAATAAAAATCATTATTATTGGCTACTGCGAGGCGAGGTTATAAAAGGGCGTGTTTTTATGCCGCTAGCTTTATGTTGCAAGCCCACATGTATCCTTCTGATGCACATTATCTTCACATCATGACATCGCCTAGAAAGAAGCATAATTTAGTGTACACTATCCTTTTACAATAAAATTGTATGCGAGAGAAGCCGCGGATTCTAGCTAGTATAACAATAAGTTAAGTCATATCAAATGATTGAATTCTGAGGTACCAAGGTACTATTGTAAAGTTTTCGGAATACCTCAAATCGAACGATGAGAAAAATCTACAACCATCATGAATATATAATGCCATCTCTTTAAATATTCATCATTATATATTCAAATATGAATCTTCATTCTGGACTACAATTTGATCAAAATGAAGTCACTCATTCTAGTTATAGTCATTAGCATCATGGGTGGCTGTGGAATCTCGAAATTATGTTGGTAACATCAGTAATATTTGAGTTGCAGGATTCAGGTTAGTATTGATGAAAACTACTGACTTATGTTATTTTCTAGTTTGAAATAACCTACTGAATATACTTCGAATTTACCTCTGTAAGTGTATTTGAATGCTTCTGAAGTCTTACCGAATTGAAAATGTCTGAAATTCATCAAGATACCTTTCGTCTAGCCTAACAACAAGGTAACTTTAGGCAGTTTATCGTCGTTACTGCGACTTTTTCAAGGATATTTCTGCCAGTATTGATCGAGTTTCGCTAATTTTTCAGGTAAACAATCATTTACTTTTTCAACGTATTTTTTGATAATTAAATGAGTCTCAAAATTTCAGTTTTCACCTAGAACTGCCAGAAGGATTTTGGAGAGAAAGAAAGCAAGGCAATTCAGTACAGCCAAGAATGAGCAGTGCAAAAAACCTACTCCACATGAGTATACCTTCAAAGATATGTCTAATAACGTATTTTTTTTTTAAATCAAAACAATGTTCATATCTTTTTGTACATCTGTTTTGAACTGCCTGAAAAGTAACTGAATTTAAATCAAATTCAACATTGGGTATATTATTCAATGTGTCAAGAAATGGATAGTTTTAATAAATACAAATGAAAAGTTATGTATTAATTATATAAATTCACACTTTTAAATGATTCACAGTTGGTCAACAGATATTATCTATTTGTTTCATAAATTAGCTATGAAATTGGAAAGTTATTTCAGTTTCATATTTCTCGTTCCTAAATACTCAAAAAAAAATTGCACAGGGTCAGAACTTGGCTGAATTTTCGATAATCATCAAGAATGTAAAGATTGCTGAAGAGGCTTCATAGAGAAGTAATTTTTAGTGATATTTGATGAAATCTTAAGTATTTAATGACTTATATCTCTACTAAATAGTTTCAGGTTTTCACGACCGGATATATTGACATTAAGAGAGTCTTCCGGGCTTATTTATTGGCCGTGGTCTATTAGGAATTATTTCACCTAACGTTTCGCCCACAACTGCGGTAGGCATCTTCAGAGAATTCTTGGTCTGAGGTTGTAACTCGACCGCTGAATTTCCGAAAGTGATGCTGGTTTCGATCCGTTGGCCCAACTTATACCCTGATCATTGGCAGGAGAACTGCTCTGACGGATGGACACAATATTGTTTTCTCAAAGGCATAGGCTATTTCGAAAATCAAAAGTTTCTATCTTAGGATGAACATGGAAGCCATTGAGATATATAAACATAAGAATAATATGAATTAAAGGGTAGAAACTCCTTTGGTACATAGCGCATGGTTGCCAGTTTTGGAAAAGACCAAAATCAAGCCAATACGAAGTGGGAGCGATGGACCAATCAACATCGCGCGCGTAAACAAACTACCTTCTCCCGCCAATGATCAGGGTATAAGTTGGGCGAACGGATCGAATCCAGCATCACTTTGAGAAATTCAGCGGTCGAGTTACAACCTCAGACCAAGAATCTTCTGAAGATGCCTACCGCAGTTGTGGGCGAAACGTTAGGTGAAATAATTCCTAATAGACCACGGCCAATAAGCCCGGAAGACTCCCTTAATGTCATTATATTTCTACATTGGAGTTTCTCGAAAGCGCGGATGATTTTATGTTGAAGCATTCCAACGATATTATTATTATCAATCCTTAATTTCCATGCTTGATCTATAGAGAAATAGAGAAATAATGTATCTGTGTATATCTCAGTCATCATTTTAGCTGTATGTTCTTTTTGCAATTGAAGCTAAGTTCTGAAATATGTCAATACAACAATGGTGAAAAAAATACTATTCTACGTACAAAGAATTTTCCAGCAATGATAATATACTGCTTAATGTACAGGTTATGAGAATTAAAAATATTCTCGACAATTTCAAATTGAAATAAGGATGAATTCAAAATAGTAATTATTGAAACGAATACCATTTTCAATTCCTAGGCTCACAGATCTTTTATCATGACGTTGGAGAAATGATATCAGATTTTGTGACTGAGAGGAGAGATATACCGGTTTCACCCTTTTTTGGTATAATCAGTATCCCATAACACCATACTACTTTTGTCCCTGAGTAGTGTGGGATACTGATGATGCCAAATGAGGCCTTATCTCTAGTAATGAATACACGGTCTGTATGAATCTTCAAATAAATGTATTTTTAGTTCATTCTGCTAGTGATTGAATGATTATATAGAAATGAGAATCTTCAGATAGGTTTAAATCAATTTCGTTCTTGGGAATTTCGAACTTGCACTAACAAACCAGTCAGCTCATTCGAACTATAGGAAAAACTCGTGATCAATGGGAAGATGCCTTCTCCGAATGAACTTGAGTTCAACACTGAACGCAGGTTTATGAAATGGTTTATAATTGAATTCAATCTCAACCCCGAACAAATATTTTGACTTCGTCTCTTCTGTGAGGATATCATCTGAAGGCCCTCTCAATGAAAGATGGAATTAAGAAATGAAATAATGGAAGACAGACGAAATTGTTTTTTAACGATACACTGAAAAAAAGATTCAATTTATGATTGAATCCAGATTCTCTTCTCTTAATCCTTATTTCGCCATCATCTGAACTCACACCGTTCTAGAGAAATTCTATCGAATCATTTGCCCACCTTGCATTTTCTGTAATTCTACCTGAAGAAATGAAATATCTTCTTTTAATTAGCAGATGGAGTCCGAGCATTCTCTCAGGAAGAGCAAAATTATATTTGATTACGAATTTTCATCAGTCAGTGAAACCATTTGAGAGCTTTTTCAGATCCAAATTCGAAAATAACATTTAGAAATTTGGAAAAAATGGCAACGTTGTTGTTCTTGAAAACTAGATTGACCAACGACCATGACTTAAAGTGAGATACAAAAAACAGGTGAATCTTAGGGTACCCGCGCACATGCGATTTTCTGTCGCGTGATCGTTTAGTCGCAAAAATGAAACATATACATTTAAATTCAGTTGCTGCCGAAGTCCGAACTTCCTTGTGTGAGTGTGAATTCTTTTTCTTGCGACTTTTTTATTATTATTTTTATTAAACTACAATAAGAGTGGAGGAAAAACCTATGCACTCAATACAGAAACAAAAAAGATTTAAGAGCTCCTTCTCCATCGCAGATTGAATCAAAGATGCTAAGTGATTAGAGAAATTTCGATGATTTCGGAAGTCAGAATCGGATCCATTCCTGACAAAACGCTGCCATAGAGACTTTTTCACCCTGATAGAATTATATAGGCTGCCTGTTATCCATGGTTTCTTTGTATTATGATTCACTGACTTGGAGTAAGTGTTAGACGAGACAGCATTCTTCACAATTTTGAGAAACCAAAGAACATCAATAGACTTCTTTTCCGGGGATGAGAACTTTGGTCTGTTTATTTGTTATACAGGGATACAAAAAATTGCAGGTCACATTTCAAGACTACGTAGTCTGATTTTTCAAGAGGAGGCAGACACGACAGCTCAGACAGAATATTGTTGTCAGATGTAAAGCTCTTGTACTATTTGTTGGAGCGCTTTGTTTAGGATTAGATCCGCATATGGAAATGATGATGAATTTGCAGAGGGGCGCCTGATGAGGGGCCACTCTGGATCAGGGCAGTTGAAATCGCCGGTAATCATGATGTTACGGCGTGAAAATAACAGGTCGTCCAAGTACTCAATAAGGGCCCTATCGTCTATGCAAGGTCGAGGTCTATAAATGCATGCCAAAGTAAAAGATATGCTCGGATCTGAAAGATCTATGAAGATATTGTCTATACCGTACCAGTCTGCGTAAAAAACAGATATCTTGAAAGAAGCGATGATATCATTACTCGAGTAAATGCA
Organism: Hippodamia convergens; assembly: GCA_038502775.1. NCBI lineage: Eukaryota > Metazoa > Arthropoda > Insecta > Coleoptera > Coccinellidae > Hippodamia > Hippodamia convergens. The sequence goes on from CM076610.1 coordinate 22,036,265, forward strand.
GACACCACCGTTCCCGATAATTCTGAGACTGTCTCGGCGAAATATTGTGTAGCCCGGTATGTGACAAGTTCCATCAGGAACGGAAGACTGCAACCAAGTTTCGGTTATGAAAATAATGGACGGTTCCCTCATTTGGACGACGGTGAGCAGCTCGTTGAATTTGGACAGAAGAGACTGAGCGTTGGTATAGACAATAGACCAGGAATTTAGGGTATCTGGTTTTTTGATAGAGACTTGGGTTGGGCTTTCGTTATAGATATGACAATTATAAAGTCCTATTGTTAATATTATTTGGCTCGTAAAAGTAGTAGTACACATGAAACCTTCTCAAAAGTACAAAAAGCTTGAAAATTCAATTTGATTATTCAAAAGGGTTATTTTCAATATCATATAAAGTAAGCACTCTTCTGGAAAATCGTCAAGTGTAATTTATTTTAGTTATTTTCACTCTAACTGTTCGAATAATGAAAATACAGAGGAAAGATTCATTCACAAATTTCATCTGAAAAGTTCTAAAAAATTCAAGAAAATTAAGATATAATTTCATCGGAAGTGAATTCGTGGGAACGAATTTTGCGTTGGCCGAATTTATTTATGGGTGAATTTAAAATGTGATAATTTGGAGCTTAAGATGTTCTGAAAAAATAAATGAACTGATCTTATATGTAGGAAAAGATCTTTCAAATAGGAATACTTTCAAGTTTGTAAATGTAAATTTTTCTTACATAAAATCAGTTTATTTATGAAAAAACGAGTAGTGAAAAATCAATGAACAATTATAAATCTAATTCAATCAATGAATGTTGCAGCGAAATTGCTTTCTGAATTTAATATGACAAATTATCATTAAACATTGTTACTATAGAAACAAAGCGATCCATGTTTTGAACTTCAAACGAATGGTTTTTTTACATTCTGAATTTTACTTGCTTTTTTTATATTTCATTCAATTATTTTATATATCTTTTTAATATATAAAACTCAGTCGGCCATATTGTTGGTTACACCATTTATAACTCAAGATTGGATGAACTGTTTTTTATGAAAGTTTTTTTGTTGGATTCTTCTACGGCGGGGTTAACATAAAATACCATAAAAGACTGAAAATTTTGATGAATACGAAAAAAATATAGAAAATAATTTTCTTTCTTGCGAATAACGCCAATAGATGTCGCTCCGGTTAACAGCGGTAGAGCTCTTTCTTCTGATTTCAAATACACCTTATTGAGAGTATCTCTGGCAGTTTTCTATAAATATAGATATTTTCTTCTAAATCAAAGGCAGTTGTGAAATGCACACGAGACCGATGCGATTTTTTCATATCAAAGGAATAATAGACAATTATTTATAATAAGCAAGTATAAAATACAGACGTCTTTCAGAAAACCCAATTCTTCTAGCAAGCTTGGTAGTGATAGTATAAACAAGTGTACAAGTGATCGCAATACAAATTAACACCCCTCTGCTTCAGATATGAGAGAGAAAAAAAAGAAAATAGCTATGTATCCTATGTATCTTTCATTATTTTTCTTAGATTGAACCATAATATACGGAGTACATTGTTTAATAAATGAATTCTTTAATATTTAGAAGAGAAAATTAGTTAAAAGAAACAGGTTTTGAGTGGAGTTTTATGTGGAAAATCAATGATAATGTAACAAGAAATTCAAAAAATTAAATGTTTTTAAATGTAATTATGCAAACGCCATTCAAAATGAAATTTCATGTGAAAACTTTTTTCAACATTCCATTGTTTATGAAATATCATAAAATTAAAAACATAAACATTGATGATGTTCGATAATACTACTAAAAAAATTGAAGATATAAAACTTTTGATCAAAGTTTTTTTAATTTTCATCAGTTGAACAATTTAAGTGATAAAATAAAAAAACGAATTCACTCGACGATGGATATCTTGCATGGTTAGGTTTTTTTTTAATTGAACACAACACTCTGAATTTTAAGACTTTTTTACCTTTTTTTTACTTTTTGTGCCATTTCACGGATGTTTCGTGAACTTCGCTCACGTTGATAGAATTATGAATGAAAATGGGCGCTCGTTGCCAATTTTGATATAGTGTATAGTTTCATTTTGCTATTGCTCCGACGTTTTCTTAGAATTTGAAGTTTTTCAGTTTTTCGGAAACTAGTCTCATAACAAAAAAAAAAGGTACTGGGCCCAAAGAAAATGTTCAGTTACTTACCAAATTTTTCGATGTCCCCAAAATTACGAGTGATATCATCTCCAGAAGTATATGGGAATACAGACGAACAAACGATCAATTTACGTATTGTGAAAATACAAAACAAACTTAATAACCTGATTATAATATAATAGAATTCGATGCAAGGCAATTGAAATAGAATTATTTGAAATTTCTTCCTTTGATTCTGGAGATATCCACATCCTGAGTTCCATTTTAGAAGGATACATCTGGGGGAAGAATGAATTTTTGAATTCCTTGATATCACTCAGTGATAACCCTGATTCTCCATAAACCCAGCAAAAATGCTTTGAACGTGCCCTGGATCTAATGTGCAGCTTAACAGTTGTTTCCAAATCGAAATTCACCACTTCAGATGATCCCTAACAGAAATATGGAATTATATCATTTTCATCCTCACAGAAATGGCCACGGTGCTCGAAAATCCAAGAATAGGATAGATATCCGGCAAAAAATATCCCTAGTTATTTATTTCATCATTTTCCAGGCCGACAGCAAACAGATTACCCAAGGAGGCGAACTTTCAGTACGAAACCCAACTCGTTAAACCTATAGGTATTTTTGAAAGGTTTAGTCACGTTCCTCGACGGCTTAGAAATACGTCGGAGAAGTTTCTTTCGAGTTTCTCCCTAGATCCATTTCAGTTATGGAGCTACCTTCATTTAGGAGGCTGCTGCCACAGAGTTTTTTATTGTGTGTGCATTTTATGGCCTCCAGCCTCCAGGCCAGCTTGCCTCGCCGGATAAGGAACTCAAAATTAGGGTGAAAGTTTAAATGTTTAACTTGTTTCTCACTGCAGAGATTCTTATTAGTTTCGTAGTCCCAAGTATTTTCGACAATCAATATTCGCTACCTCAGTTTTTTTGAGTTCAACCATATCCAAGCAAAAAAAAAACATCTGACATAATATATCTAGATCTCCGCATATAATTGCATAAAACTTCAGTCTATATTTTTCTAAATATAATTCAATATCAATCATGCCAAAGTCATCCAGTACATCTTCGATTTCTAGAAATGATAGAAGTTTCTTCTGTTTTGACATTAGTGAAGTCGAAATATTGAAAACCGTAAGATCTTTGCCAAATAAAAAAAATTTGGTTACGATGAAATACAAATGAGCGTGATATAGAAATCTAAACAATTTATAGTTGAGCATATACGATTTATTTTGAATAATAGTTTCAGAGAAGGGGTTTTCCCCGATCAACTCAAAAAAGCAATAATAACTCCGCTCCATAAAAACAATAATCCAGAGGACTTGAAGAATTATAAACCGATAAATTTTGGAATCAATTTTTCTGAAATATTCTAGGAAATTTTGTGTAAGAGGCTGCTGAACTTCTTCGAGTCCAGTCAATTAAGACTTCGGTGAGCACAGAGACTCTCCTCAGAAGCATCTCCTGTGCTTGCAAACGAGGGTGTATCTCCGCGTGTTCTTGTCAGAAAGCAGGCTTACTATAGTAAAAGTCAACTATGAGTTCATTTTGTGCTGGCAGTGATAATTGTCCCCTGATCCTGACTCTTGTCAAATACGGAAATAACGACGACGACCTCATTCCACCAGAACAAGAGCTTATTCATCCATCCTGTTTTAAAATTTCTCAACTTTTTTTTAACACCTCCATGATTTTTATAATACCAAATTGCACATTTTGATACTTTTTATTGTTGCTGGCTAAAACGCCTAGAGTAAGATCCCAGGGCCCCCAGACCTTACTTATTTTTGAAGTAATGAATTTTACAGTATAGACAGTCTTATATGTGTTGAATAGTGTGTGCGTACTCGCTAGCTTGGCTAGGCGGCCCGTTCGCAGGTAGCAGGTAGAAAAAGTGGACAAAAACATACCGAACTTTTCTTAAATTCGAAGAACTGATTTTTTTATATATCGCGCAGAATATTATGAAAAATAAATATTTTATATTGCCAGACCGTTTCCGTGGGCCTTAATTCCTCCCAGACGCTTTAAATTTCAATAAAAAAATCACAGTTAGAAATATTGTTGCGAAATGTCCAGATTCAGCACTTTTGTTGAATTCGAAGCACTGATTTTCATATATGTCGCGCAGAATATTATAAAAAATGAAAATTTCATATTGCCAGACCGTTTCCGTGGGTCGTAATTCCTTCCAGACGCTTTAAATTAAAAAAAAAAATCACAGTTAGAAACATTGTTGCGAAATGACCAGAATCAGCACTTTTGTTGAATTCGAAGCACTGATTTTTATATATGTCGCGCAGAATATTATAAAAAATGAATATTTTATATTGTCAGACCAATTCCGCGGGCCGTGATTCCGCCCAGACGCTTTAAGTTTCAATAAAAAAAAACACAACTAGAAACATTGTTGCGAAATGGCCAGATTCAGCACTTTTGTTGAATTCGAAGCACTGATTTTTATATATGTCACGCAGAATATAATAAAAATTAAATATTTCATATTGCCAAACCGTTTCCGTGGGCCGTAATTCCTTCCAGACGCTTTAAATTTCAATAAAAAAATCACAGTTAGAAATATTGTTGCGAAATGGCCAGATTCAGCACTTTTGTCAAATTCGAAGCACTGATTTTTATATATGTAACGCAAAATATCATATGAAATAAAAATTTCATATTGCCAGACTGTTTCCGTGGGTCGTTATTCCTCCCAGAAGTTCTAAATTAAAAAAAAATCACAGTTAGAAACATTGTTGCGAAATGACCAGATTCAGCACTTTTGTCAAATTCGAAACACTGATTGTCATATATAACACGCAGAATATTATAAAAAATAAATATTTTATATTGCCAGACTGTTTCCGTGGGCCGTAATTCCTCCTAGACGCTTCAAATTTCATTAAAAAAATGAACTTTTCTTACATTTAAAGTCTTCAATTTTGAATATAATCCTTGGGGAATTATTTTAATTCCTTTTGTGGAAAGCCAGACCAATCCCAAGGGCCAAATATTCTGCCAGTACACAATCAGAATTTTTATTAGTTTCCTAGAAACTATGAATTTTTTGCCTATAAAGTGTATGCCCACAAGGCAGGTTCTACCAAATTGAGGAAATTCGAAGAACCCATAGTTACGAAACCTCTATCAATAAAAATATTGTAAAACGCCAGGTAAGAGTTAACCATCGAGTGAAGCTGACAATGAAGAGATGAATGAGATTAAGATAAAAAAGACTATATTTTTTGATTTCCGTTATAATTATAATAATAAATTGTCATTACCATAATTTGATGTTGAAAACATACACTTTGTAGGCAGAAAAATTAATAGTTTCTAGGGACCTAACAAAATTTTGATTGTGTCTGGCAGAATGTTTGGCCCTTGGGATTGGTCTGGCTTTCCACAAAAAGTATCAAAATGATCCTCTGAAGACTTCGACTGTAAAAAAGTTTTTCTTTTTCAATGAAATTTAGAGCGTCCGGGAGGAATTACGGCTCACGAAAACGGTCTGGCAATATGAAATATTTATTTTTATAATATTTTGCGTTACATATATAAGAATCAGTGCTTCGAATTTAACAAAAGTGCTGAATCTGGCCATTTCGCCACAATGTTTCGAACTGTGAATTTTTTTTATTGAAATTTAAAGCGTCTGGGAGGAATTACGGCCCACGGAAACGGTCTGGCAATATTAAATATTTATTTATTTATAATATTTTGCGTTACATATATAAAAATCAGTGCTTCGAATTCAACAAAAGTGCTGAATCTGGCCATTTCGCAACAATGTTTCTAACCTGTCATTTTTTTTATTGAAATTTGAAGCGTCTGGGAGGAATTACGGCCCACGGAAACTGTCTGGCAATATGAAATATTTATTTTTCATAATATTCTGCGTGACATATATAAAAATCAGTTCTTCGAATTTAAGAAAAGTTCGGTATGTTTTTGTCTTTATTTTCTACCTTCTACCTGTGAACGGGCCGCCTAGCCAAGATAGCGAGTATGCACACACTATTAAACACATATAAGACTATCTATACTGTCAAATTCGTTACTTCTAAAATAAGTAACGTCTGGGGGCCCTGGGATCTTAAACTAGCCCCTTCCTACCTACTTGTGTTATTTTTGGAGGTGTTGTTGAACCTAGTAAGGGTTTTGAACAGTTGAGAAAGTGGGTAGAATCGTTGAGCCTATTGAATTTTTGAAGAAAAACGAAAATATTGTTGGTATGTACCTGAAATATGGGCTAATTTTGAATTCCTTCTGCTTCCTGAACGCAGAATTTCATACTCTACAACTTTTATTCAATGACTTTTTCCGTTTAGATACAGCGTTTTCGAGTTACAGCTCTTCAAGGTGCCAAAAATGGATTTTTTGAAAAAATTACCGTTTCTCGAAGAGCAATTGCTCATAAACGCCTGGACCGATTTTAATGTTCTAGATGTCATTCGACGCAGAATTTGTGCGAGGCTTCCTCAATAAGATATGCGCGAAAAACTGAAACAAGTCCGAAAATTTCGACGTTTTCAAGCGCCCAAAAGTTTTCCCGATAAAAATTTTTTTGGATTCGCTTAGTTTCCGACTACTGGGTTACCAAGACACCAATTGAAAGTTAAAAACATAGCATCCGACCTTTTGTGGGCAAACACCCCTTTTAATGTTTTGATTGACTGGACTATTCACGAAAATTTCGGATCATTAACGATTTTCAACATGGATATGTTATGGGACGAAGTACGAACACTGCTATTTAAGATCTTCTGGCAGGAGTTGTGGATGTTTTTGAGGAGAATTCTCTCCCACTAGGAATTTTCATCGATTTCAGCAAGGAATTTGACTCGGTTGTACACTGTGTCCCAAATTGGGTGAGACTGCACTGTATCTCAGCTGTTATTGAAGGCAGAGACATGCGGTTCACATGACCCTATGTCACTTTTTTATAAACCTTTCACATCTACAAACAGAAATATTCCGAATACTTTTTTCTGAAATACAGGGTGGAAACAAATTATGTGCACTTTTGGAGATATTATTATTTCTTCAACCCTGTATAAGATGGAAAAAAAATTGAAACTGTTTACATAGATATTTTTACGTCGAAGTCAGTGGTTATAGGGATGAACCCTACCTGAAAACCTCCCAAAAAATTTTCTACAATATAGTGAAATTTTAATAAAAATCGGTCATCTGGTCCATAGAGGACAAACAAACACACGGACATTCACATATATATAACTATGGATTCTTTCTCAGTTGATGATAAACCTGGAAGAGTAAGAATCTTATTCTACCTGAAAACTCCCCTACAAGATTTAATGTGACCCAATTCGAAAAGTGAATCGCCATCTTTTGAATTCTGAAAATAGATTCAGCATGTGTACTATTTGCCGAGAAACTCAAACCATATGTCACGATAGACTGAAAGTTGGAGTAATATACAGCCATCAGAAATGAAACACAAACATCACCTTTCAATACTCCAAGGGCGTAGACGGTAGATTTGAATCTATCCATCACATTGGCATTTGCCAATCAAGAATTTCTTCTTTAGTCAATCCTAAAAATTTCGTGTGTTCTACTCGGTCTGTACATCTAGGAAGGCTTTGATGAAATGATCTGTCACCTTTCTCGAACTGCCTGATATATACACTGATTGGTGCACTTGAGTTCAGTGCCGTAGGTAAAATTTAAGAACTACTACTATAAAGTAACTTCATTCTAAATGGAATGTCATGTCCCACATTTATGAGATAAAAAACAGTTATGCCAATCAATATTTTTCAATGCAAAAATCACTAACTGATATTTAAGGCAATATTTAATTAATTTCGATAAAAAATCAACAAATCAGAGAAAATAATGTATGATACTCGTACAAAAGGCCCATTTTAACACTTGTTTATTCAAATAGCCGCCACTTCGCTCGTTTTTGAACTCGTGTGAGAATGACAATGCTTCTGCACTTGTATCATCAATAATGATAATAATATATTAATAACTATATTCATATAAACTTATTTATATGATCAAGAATACATTTTCAAAATAAGAACTCGTGCGTTGCACAATTCTGCCCTATTTATTGAATAAAGAAAGACATTCGATAATAATAAATTCTTGAATAGTCTCCTAAATAAATGAAACACACCGATAAAAAAGCAAGTATCCAACGCGTTGCCCCTGGGGAGAGAGCAGTGAAAACTAAGAGAAAACATAGACGACAACAATGAACCAATATGAAAAAATAAAATAAAATATTTTTTTCCCTCCTTCACACTACTCTAGAATGTTGTTGAATTGTTCAAAATTTTTTATTACATATTTCATTAATGTGTCTCTATTAGCTTCAATCCTTAAATTTAGGTTTCTTAAAGAAGTCGGAAAAAGATTGAGGAATTTCGGACCCATGAAGCAGAGGCTTCCCTCTAGATGACTTCTTTGTAAGAACGGCACTATTGCAGATGCATTTTGTCTAAATCTGGTACGATACTCATGATCAACATAATTTTTATTGTTCCTTAATTGATGTATCAAGCAGTTGAAGACATATAACTGTCTGATATTCGGTTTTTGGGATTTAAAAAACAATATTTCAGTACTAAAAGTCTTTCTTACATTCAATATTATTTTCAATATGAACTTTTGAACTATTTCCAAGCCCTGGAGGGCATTGTTATGAGGAGGATTTGGCTATTCCATAACGCATTATTGATTCCACCAATGACACATAAACCTTGAGTGAACACTTTCTATCTGTTGTTTCACGGAGTACATAAAAAACAGGAATTATTTTTTCACATCGCATTTCAAGTACTCAGCGTGGACTCTTAAATGCTGGTCAAAATATACCCCGAGATATTTAATTGATGTTGTCTTCTCTTTTTTCGGACATAAACAGTCAGTGATTTTGCATTGCGTCTGGTGGACGAACATAAGAGAGAAATGTGGCTAGTCCATTCTGGTAAGCGAGAATGTGATAAATTTAGTTGGTCTCATGTTGAGGCTCAACCTATTCACACTCAGCCACCTAAGTGGCTCTATACCTTCCTCAGCGCCTCTAAGCACCTCATCCCAGACAACTTTACGTGAAGGTTCTGATAGTTTCTATTCCGAAATTCGGACACAAGCTTGACTTTATGAATTCAATTCATGAAACGCGGCAGGCAGAAACTGAAGTTGTCAGAGTTCCCAAAATGGCTGAGGAAAAAATAAGATCTTCGTTTCTCTACAGGCTGTTCAAGATTTATAATATAAAAGACACACAAATACCTGGTTGCTCGATGATTTTTTGGAGACAAACTGTTCATAGATTGTTTTGAGGCTATCAGGTTTTGCTCCATCCTCGGTCACCCAACTCAGTATATGTTGTTGCTTGGCGTTAGCCGATCTGTATATTATTTTTTGCAGGAAAAAAATGCTTGTGTTTAATTTGTTTTTATTATTTTGGTTGATTCTCCGAGCGAGCTCAAACACGAGCCTTGGAAGGAGCTTTCTTGAGCTCGCGTCGGGAACAGAGCATTTTGTATTTTGTAATATCGAATTGTGGAAAGAATAAAGAAAATTATCCCAAGTGTCGAATCCAATCAACATCATCTGCGTATGACAAAATCTCACCACCTCGTTTATCAAGAGACAACATTTCGTTGATATAAATGAGAAACAGTTTTGGCCCCAGAACTGTTCTTTGAGGTATTCCCATTTTGATTGTACGCCACTCACTGACCACCCCACCCATTCTAACTCTCTAGTATCTTGGGGAAAAAGAATAAAACGTTAAACAGAAAATTCTTTGCCCTTGCGGAGGCCACACCGAAAACATTTTAAAACATAGATGAATTCAAAATAGTAATCATCGAAATGAATACCATTTTCAATTACCAGGCTCGGAGATCTTTTATCATGAGGTTGGAGCAATGATAAAGAAAAGAATTGGGCGTTTCCATCACACGGAGAAACCTGCATGAGGGCCCTGATTTAGGACCACTGCTAAAATCTCATTGAGTGAAAGAGGATGTACAGAGTTCTTTTTTCGCATGTCATTCGAGATGTGAATCTTCATTTTGACGCAGTTGGATGTCACTACTTGGAATTTCTGCTCAGTACATCACACCTAATTGCTTCAAATATCGAAGTTTTTTATGAAGATTCTGTCATTGAGGTGTATGGAATACTGATGAAGCCAAACAAGGCCGAAACTGTATATCTCTCATCTCGGTGACAAAATATGATATCATTTCTCCAACATCATGATAAAAGATCTCTGAGCCTGAGAATTGAAAATGGTATTCATTTCGATGATATATATATATATATATATATATATATATATATATATACATATATATATATATATATACATATATATATATATATATATATATATATATATATATATATATATACATTATTATGAAAATAGAGAGCTAAAATAATACAATAAATGTTGAAACAAAAAGTACCTAAGCTGAGGTAAAAAAAGAACGGGGTATCATAACATTCTTCGTATGATACTATAGAATCATACGATACTATCATCACTAGTATCATGCGATACTATAGAGCCAAAAAAACCTCAGCCGAAAAAACCTGCCACCCTGTAAAAAAAAAATAACATAAAATATTAAATATCAGGAAAAATCTTGAAAGACATCAGTGTGAGATCATCTTCATGTTATCCGTCGATAGATTCTTCCCAAAACGGCTCGCAATTCTTAATTTGAAATGAAAAAAGAAAAAAGCAGAAAAGAAAACAAATATTCAGAATAAATCAAATAATTTTGAAATTAACCACCCATTTTAGAAATGCATTTGTTACTTTATGTATAGCCTCGAAACCATCTTGAAATTTATAAATGGGACAACTATTTATAAGATGTTCTATAGTCTCCTCATTTTCCCCACACTCACAACTAGGACTCTCAACCGAATTCCATCGGAAGAGCATGCTGCAACGACCATAGCCTGTTCTAATGCGATTTACAACAGACCATATTCTCCTGGGAAGGTCAAAACCAGGAACTCTGATGATTCCTATTACTTCGATGATTACTATTTTGAATTCATCTATGTCTCTGGTATCTTCCTGAAAGATAGTCCCTGCACAAGTCCAAGGCCTTTCCCCTGACCCCCACCTTCTCCAATCTCACAAGTAGTACGTCGTGTGCAAACGTATTAAAAGCTTTCGCGAGGTCCAAAAAAATAGCCATACATTTCTTGTTGGTATTCATATGAGTGATCATATGTGTGGTGGTATTAGCTTGAAATCTGAACTGTTTTGTACTAATGATAGGAGAAATTTCCCGAAATTGTGTTAAACGATTTTTCAAATACCTTTGCGAAATTATTTATAAGAGAAATTGGTTGATAGTCATTTTTTCTTTATCTTCAGACTTATTAACACAAACGACCAAGGACTCTTTCCACTCTACAAGAACTTCAGATTTTTCGGAAGGCAGATTTATTATGTGAGTGAGGAGCATCTTCAAGTGATGGTTCATAGTTTTAATTAATTTTACACCGATTCCATCAGGCCCAGGCGAGGCACCGGTCTTCAAGGCGTCTATAATCTGGACGATTTCATTATCCGTAACACGGTTCAAAAAAATCGATGAGTCGTTTGATTTAGATTGCCGGAATCTCGAATCTTTGAATATAGGTATAAATATCAGACGCCACTTTACTTCCAACACCCACAAAAAAATCGTTGAACTTGTTTGCCTTGCTCATATCGTCCACGATCAATTCCCCCTCGTCATCAACAATCACTCGATCAATAAAGATCGATAGCTTTTAGGAGAATAGAAATATTTTTCCCCAGAAAAAATCTGTGGAGCCCATTAAGCTCTGTTGCAAGACCATCAATAAATTCTTCGCATGCTCCTCTGTTCCCATCAATTTTACCTCGTCAAACTGGCCTCGAAAACCGCACCATTCACCCAACCCGACCTGACTTCGACGCCGAATACACATACTCATTAGTGCCGAAATTAAACGTGAAGAGAATAGTATTACTCTCTAAAATGGCCATTGTGTAGTTCTGGTTCACAGCCGACTCTCCATGCCAGCGCGTTTGAGTTTTCCCCAAAGATTAATAAATTCGTTGTTCACAATAATTGGTTATGGAGTAGAAGCGCAGCGAAAAGAGTAAACACATGGTTTGGTAAAAAATTGGACAGGTCTGCTAGAACGAAAGGTCCTTGATTTAAATTTCATTTCTGTTTTTATATTCATGTTCCATTTGGGCGTAGACGTTACAACAACGCCGAAGTGATAAAATGGCCGTCTTGAATTATTGAATCAGTTTTTTCGTTTTATTTTTTTTTTCAGTATCAACGTTCCGTAGAACATTCATTTCATTCATCCCTTCAACATCACTTGCATTGTTCAAATCTAAGAGAGTATGTGAAAGAATATCTATATTTTTCCATCCAAGAGTAATTAATGTAATTTGTGGGAAAAAAATCTTTTTCACTTTGAAAATACCCTTTCATTTAAACTAAATCATGAAAAATATTTTCATGCTATGAAACGATTAATTAATAATTAGTGTGTCTTTGTTTTCTCCTGATATGAAAGAGATCAGCTGTATTTAGTACAAATATCTTATTGTGGGTTTTCTGGAGTTGCTGTGAAAGTAGTCTAAGATCGTTTCACGGTCAGATGTATTGAAATTATCATTCCACCTATTAACAGCAAAACTCTTTCTATTTTTGTGCACATTAACATTACACTCGATAATATGCAGGTGGGTATTTGACTAGTACATATATTTCTAAAATAAATTCCTGATGTGGAAAGAAACATTTTTTTTCGTATACCATGCTTTTGGATTCCTGAATGAAAAGATATAGCCTTTTTAAACTTTCATAATGAGCTATGCCACCCTTGGAAATAGCCACTAAAGTTTTTAGGGGCATACTATCTACCGCGTAAACCTCCAAAAAAATGTAGCTGTGAATGTTTTAAACAGAGTTGCATTCCGTCAAAACAACATATTCTTTTATTTGCGCTGATTTTTTTATGAATAATTGCTCTGAAAATTAGTTTTTCACGAGATTTCGCGAAGTACAGTGAACTCTCGATAAATTGAACATCGATAAGTCGAACTCTCAGATAAGTCGAACGGTTATTCTGAACTAGATTCATGCGTATCTTACTCTGTGTATTTTCAAATCAATGACTAGAACACTCTTCTTGTGTCTAGAGGGACTAGTAGATGAGTCGAACTTCTGTGAGGGTAGTCGCGAGAACTTCCATGTCTTTAAGTCGTACTCCTAATCACCATCGCTTCTATGAGTCGAACTATTTGATCTAACGAATGAATCCGAAGAAGATTCCGTTAGCAAACGAATCACCACACGTAATGAATAACATAAAATTATTCGATCTCTTAGGACATGTTTCCAGTAATGATGAGTTCGTGTTTACCTGAGTTTTTCTCTCAATGAGTCGAACTCCGACCTCAATAATGTTTGGTGATCCGAACAATAGCTAGGTCGAACAGTTTCAACGGTCCCTAGTCCACTGCATATTTTTATTTCTCAAAATGGCCAAATAATCTTTGAATAGACTTCCGTTTACTTTAAAGAGTTGGGCCCCTCGATTTTATGGTATAAATATGTAGGATGAGGTTATTTAAAAGAATGTTGAATGAATAGAAGATAAAAACACTGACAACAAAGAACAGCGAATTACAGTCACCGAACGCACTTCCATGAATACTTCATCAGTTTTCGTCCAATTGATTCGTCTCAAAATCTTGTTTAACAACCTCTAAACTAGCTTCCGTCTATTTGGCTGAGTTTGAGAATTACATTTCAAGAATACGTCTAATGTTCCGACTGGTGTGCGTCTAATTACTTATTCGAAAATTCTTCTTCTTTCTTCTTTTGAACCACTTCCAATAATTGTCAACGTTGTGACCGTCTACTGTCTCGTTCTTTTATCAACTCTCCCTATTTTTCTCTAAGAACCCATTATTTTTTTTTCCAGTGGCGTAGGAACCCTCAAGTTATTACTCTTCCATGATTCCCGACTTTTTCGAATCAACACCTGCGAACACTCAAGAAATCTTGCATTTAGCGTCAAGAGCCTCGAACGGTAAATCCACTGCGTATTACACTTGAGTTCAGTGACCTAGGTACATTGTGAAAACTACTATAGACTAACTTAATTCTGAATGAAATCTCGGACCCCACAAATATGTATTGTAATGGTATGCCCCTATCACGTGACTTCCGTAAGTTGTTCATTGGATATTTCTCAGTTCAAATTTTCCAGGCTCTGTTAGAAGTCCGTATTTAGTGTCGACTTAATCAACAGTACTATATTGTGATGGAGTTGAACACAATATTTTTTTAAGCTTAAAATTCAATTTCGAGCGACTTACTTGCTTTCCATTCATAGTTCTTTGTTCTGTTTCATTCATAATTATGGTTTCATTATTCAAATTTCTACTGATTTCCACCTTCCATTCTGATTCTTGAATGCTTGACTTTGATTGAATAAGTTAATTGAAATTCAAACTTAAAGTGGCATTTGTCATTCGACAAAGTTAAATTTTTAGGTTCTGGTATCCCCGAATGATATATGTAGTTTGAATGGAAAAACCAAAAATGTTCTCTTTTTTTGAGACTGAGAAGTTGCCTTGGATTCCAATGAGAATTTTGAAAAAATCAGAGGCGGAATTGGTCTAGCTTTCTCCGATATCATATCTGTCAACCCAATTAAATTGGGTTTTGTTTCATTCATATGGATTGATCTGGGTTTTACAAAACTTTGATTGCTGATATCATATCTATCAACCCAATTAAATTGGTTTTTATTTCAATCATATGGATTGAGCTGGGTTTTACAAAACTTTGATTGCTGATATCATATCTAACAACCCAATTAAATTGGTTTTTTATTTCAATCATATGGATTGATCTGGGTTTTACAAAACTTTGATTGCTGATATCATATCTATCAACCCAATTAAATTGATTTTTATTTCAATCATATGGATTGAGCTGGGTTTTACAAAACTGTCAAAGTTGATACAAACGAGATTCGTTGAATTACAAATAGAATTATTCGATGGGTTCGAATTCACTCAAGATTCATAATTGGACAATTGGACATTGAAAGATATAAGATAAACTACCCTTTAATATAACAAACGCCGCGTTTGCGATTTGGCGAATGCGCAGACCCATCGTTAAATTTTCTTGAATCTTGTGTTCCGCTGAAATTTCCTATTTTTTTCTTTCATAGGAACCTTCTCATGACAATAATAGACCTAATCAAAAAAATATTATTGAAATTTTTTATTATTGTCGAATTTCCTATCATGAATTTCACTAAGAATAAAAAGCATAAAATCAAATGGTGTTATGGGTTATGTTTTTTCTATCGAGGCACACATTTGAGCCTCTATGTGGACGCAACTTCATGATTTAATCACTGTATACTAATTCACCATTCTTTCTCAACTTTAGAAAATCAAAAACTTGACGAGCTGATCTGTAAAATTAAATTCATACTGTCATCATTAACGCGATTGAAACACATAGATGCACCAGCGAAATACATGATGATTAATACACGAGGACACTCCCAATTTGGCACGTTCAATTTGGATTTCCTACCAACGAGAGTGTGATTTAGACTGTAGGAAATGTTGCTGACTCGGTGATACTCAGGAAAGTGGAACCGCAAACCCAACTCCCGTGATATATAAAGGGTATAGGAGATGAGAATTTGAAACGTGATACAGAGTTTGTAGCTTGTATCCATCTTTTACGTGTAAGCTTCTAAAGCCCCGAAATTAGTGTTCCTAAATTCAAGCACGACTATCATTATTCATTAGAGTCTCACCACACGAGTTCCCGTGATTATTATAGCTGAGTTGCTAAATGACTTAGCGCTTAACCTTATGGTTGGCGTTGTATGTTGCTGTTTGCGGAAAAATGAAATATGACTTCCACCTGAACGGGGTTCTGAATATTTCATCTTTTTTCACTTCAGCTGTTGCGGTTCGTCAGAAGGATTCATCATCAAAATATTCCCACATTAAGTTTTGTTTCCAGGCGACTTCAAGAATCTTCGCTCTTTTATTATCGGAAACTTGTGGAAAAGCAAAATAACTTAGAATATTTCGCTCCAGACTTTCATAACTTCAAAAGTAATGACACCTCAAGGAAAGACAGGGTATTTTCTATTGACGTTTATTTCTTAGTATGCATTAATACGTATATGCAACTTTTCAAGATGTTGAAAATTTAATAAAATAGTTTGAAATGTTCTGAAATACACACATTCTCCAAGAAAACTCTTTATGAAACATAATATGTACAAGATTCAGGCATCGTTGAGAATTTCAACGAAAACGGGGTTCAGGAAAATAAATTTTCAGTAGTATTTGAACGAGAAAATCTAGAAATACGTTATACGATGTCCAAGTTAGTCCGGGTTGATAATTTTCGTATTCAAATGAATATAAAGTGTTTATTTTGATATGTGATGTGTAGAACGCCAAACTGAACAATAAGATGAATCTTCCAATTTTCTTATAAAGAGAATCTCAGTAAGAATGAATTATATCATTTCGAAACTCTCAATTTATCGGTTTAAATAGACGAATATAAAGGAACATAAAGTCTCCTATTTTATTGATGGATATGGAATATTTGTTGATAGTTACATCAAATTATTTGAACCTTCCTTCCCACTTCCCAGCGATTTTATATTTTATATTCAGTGCTTGCTTTTGTACTTAAATCCATTCTGGGAAGGTTCTGGATTTTCTGAAATTTTCAGATATATTTCGGTTTCCTCTCCCCGTTCTTGGAACCAAAATCAATCAGAAAATTCCTTTGAATAATAGGAGACAGGCCTCTGGGTTTAAATTGTGCAATAATTTATTAAGGGCCAATTACTTTCAAAAAAGCTAATACCTTATTGCCTAAAAATGAAAAAAGAAATTACACTTCAAACTTAACTTTGTAACGTTTCGGGGTCTATATCAGATTCTTTCATTAGACAAATTCTTGGATTGATGAAAAACTTCAGAAGCATTATTTATTCATCGATAATTGGTATATGAAATAAAAATTTTCAGAAAAGTTGTGTGAATTTTGTAGGTTTCTGTTAAAATTTTTAAACTATGAGAATAATTGTCAGGATCATATACTTTAAAAAAAACTGTTGCCTAAACAACAAATCTCGAACTATCAAAACAACAAGTCAAATGAAAACGTAAGTTGTTTTGATAGTTCGAAGTTGTGAATTTCGTTCATTGTTCGGGAACAATTTTTTTCAACTTAATTACTGTCGAAATATTTGTGCAAGAATTCAGATATGAACATTTTTAATGTTGTATAATATGTTGAGCAGATTATACATCAAATACACACAAGAAATTGTTGAGTTAGCCTAATTGTTCAATTTTTTGTCGAAAAGATTGTGAAAAAATAGTGATTATATCTTCAAAATCTCTCATTGTAAAATTTTTTTTGCAAGAGTGAAATGAAATAAAGTGCGATGATGCTGTTGCTGGTATAACCTATGAGGAAATTTCATACAGGGTTTCTGAAACAGGGCTTCAAAGTAAGCGTTAGTGAAACTATGAAATCTCATTTTTTTTAAATGACAACCATATAATTTTGTGATTTCAAGCGATTGCTCGTCGAAAACTAGTTATTGAATAAAATTCGAATTTCACGAACAAAGCAAAGTTTTCACCTTAAGGGACATTGTCTCCTCAAAAAGTATCTCTTCAGAATGGATTTAGTGGAACTGACTAGTTTTTGTGGGGAGGAGGAAGCTGAAGCCTTTCCAGATGTTAGATTTCATTAGTTCTCTGGAACTGGGAGGCGAGCTGTAAAGGTTGTGATGATTACAGCAGGGAGCGCAATATACCAAAAGGACGCAGCCGACTGTATCCCCTTCTCAAACTATACTAAACTAACTACAGTTCGGTCACCGAGTTCAGATCATGTGTTATTTTTCAAACCATTTCAGATTTATAATTTTTGGTCTTTGATATGAAGTGGTACTGATGTAACACAAGTTTTGATCCATAGAATTGGCTTCAAGATGAAGAATGTCGCATTCTTCGATTAAACATTGAAAAAATAATCGCATTGCAAGATATTTAACAAAAAAGTTTATTTCAGATAGAATGTTACTATAATGAATGCTATGAGATATGAAGGTGCGTTTAGTGTCCTTTTGCGTTATTTAATTAATAAGTTTCATCACAGAGCATTATTTCAACAAGAATAGGAAAGAATTTGAGATATAGGTACGAATGATCGTTGAATTCAATGTGGTTCATTCAGTCAAATCTAATCATTTGCAATAATATCCATATAATTATGCTCGGAATTTCACGTGCTGCTGGTTTCGTGTTTCAGTTAATAGAATTTTAATTCATAATTATCAACAAAATGAATCAGAAAATTATAATTCTTGGATCATTGCTCTGTAGAACTCGGATAAAAGAAAATAATATGAAACTGAATATTACGTTCTTCTGCATCACAGGATAGTTACAAACTATACAGATAGAAAAATGGAAATAGTCTCTGTGTCAACGAAGATTTCAATATATATTTTTCAGATATCTATTACAGCGCAAATGTATCTATAGCACAATTCAATTGTCTCCATAACTTCTGTTCTTTGTTCTCTACAACACTGTACCATGTGTCAATGCCCTAGTTGCCGAAATACGTTAATTCAAACAAAAAATAAATGAATGAATGAATAAATAAATAAATAAATAAATGATAATAAGAAATTCAGTCAGAATTCTTGGGGAATCAGGTGCCGCCATGATAATTCATGGTCATGGAATCACGAACTTTCAATTAGCAAAAGCTTTAGTCTATATCAGTTGAAGCTGACTATTTCATAATTAAAACTGTTTTTTGTACAAGTCATTGGTTTAATTGGGCAACAGGACATTATAAGCTAGTATGAGGAACTTCTTCATGTAAATAATTAATCTATGTAGAAATTTTAGTGTGTCTAGGGATTTAACTAGGCACCAGGTGATTTAGTAGAATGTTTAATGAATAGAGTAAAAACACTGACAACGAAGAACTCAGGATTTCAGTCACTGAACGCATTTTAATTAATATTTTCGTCTTATGAATTCATCTTATAAATCTTTTTGAACGACCTCTGAACTAGCTTCCGTCTATTCCCCTGAGTCTGCGATTCGCGTCCCAAGATTTCGTTTTACGTCTAACTTTTCCGACTAGTGTCCGCCAATCACTTAGTCGAAAATTCCGTCTAATCGGTTCTTCTGAACCGCGTCTAATTATCTGTCAACGTTCTGACCGACTCTCTTCCCGTTCTCTGATCGACACTCCCATATCATCTCATTGATTGTCCCTACTTGTCTCAAAGCACCACTTACTCTCTTTTCTCCGCTAGACTTAGAAACCCTCAAGTTATTGCATTCCCATGATTCTCGACTTTTTCGAATCAACACCTGCTAACACCCAAGAAATCTAACGTCTAGCGTCAAGTGCCTCGACCTGCCTGATAAAACTTCTGAATAGTGCACTTGAGTCCAGATCCGTAGGCTCAAATTTAAAACTACTATCAACTAACTAATTCTAAACGAAATCTCAGATCCCACATCTATATTAGTGAAATTGAACACGTGTGGAAACAGTATTCAAAATTTTACCTAATGAGTAATTAATTAATCATTTATTCTTTGATTTCATTTTTCGGAGCCAATTTAATTCAAATAAAAAAATCATTACTATTATTCACGAGGGTGAAGTTTTAGATAGTTGCAATTCACCCTACTGCGAATAGAATACTATACTTTGTCTAAGACTTCCTCGGTGAAAGTAGAATTAATCTGAATTTTTAACAATGATAATTATCATCAAAAGCTTCGAAACAATTAACACCGGTGAATAATGACTATCTGAAAGATCATTCGAAATGTACGGATTATAGAGTAGTCGCGGACAAAAGCAGTTTTCCTCTGCTTCAGCCATCCCTAGGTGTGGAGAATCAGGTTGATTGGATTTAAACTTGACTATTCGGAACTCAGTGTGTAGTTTCATTAAGTTCTGGAATTCTCCTCTTGTATCAATAAAATTTGTTCCGCTGTCCAGTATTATAGTTTCGCAACGTACTTTACGACCAATAAAACCTCTTTACGCCGCAATGGAAGAATCTTAGGAAGTGAGTTCCGAATGAATGGACTCAGTAGGCATAGATATAGAAGCAGACATATATAAAGGTTGTCCTGGACGTATCTATGGGTCTTATATTCTAAATTACACACTGTTTTTCACATTTGAGTCATAATCCTGAATCAAACAGTCGATTCAGCTGATATTTGTAATGAAGATAGCCCTCAGCAGGATCCAATATACCGCAGCAAAATTGAGTTCGTTTAGCAGCGACAAATGAAAGATTTGGCAATTCTGTGAAGTTTTCATAATAATGCGTTAGATGCTTTGAGAGTTCAATTGGCCAACGAAATTTGGTACAGTTCAAAACCTCGAAACACATAACAAAATTCAAAATTCATTTCGTGACTGGAAGATGAAAAAACAGGTGTTTTACCCAAAGCATTGTATTAATTTTTTCGGAGCGACTTTCAACTATTTCTCCCGTTGAGTTACAGATTTTTTATCAGAATTTTCTACTGTAGGAAATTTCTTAGAAATATGGGATTCCGTAAGAAAATAACAGTACTTCTGATTGAATTCCCAACTATATCAGTCAGATAGCAATCGTTTGTACATGAAAGGATAGTTGCTGACTTGTGCTTACTCTATAGATATAACATCCAGTTGCCAACAGATTCTCACTCACTTCACGACTCAAGCTGTGCAGCATGCGCAGATCCCTGTGTAGTTCAACTAATAAATCTGAGAACGCATATTCATCAGAAATCTTTCTCTTACCGAACTCGCAAACGTCAGAAAACGCTTTCAGCTCATAGATTCCGTCGTCATACAATATTCAAGCAAGGTTTACATTGGTAGGTACAGTATATGGTAGAGTTCAGTGGTCGAGTACTTACTATTCCCCTACTAGCACAATGTAAACAGTTCGTGCTAGTGACAGTAGAGTACTAAAGCGTGGTTTACATTACTAGAGTAAATGGTCGAGTTCACTAGCATACTTTTTTACGGAAATGCTCTACTCTACTCGATTCAGTAGAGTAACCTTTCACACATTGCTAGTAATTTGAAAGGATAGTTCGATGGGTCGTATCACACGGGAGACAAAGAAGACGTAAGAGAGCGCGGGGTAATGGGCGCGGTCAGGAAATGGGAGCCGTCAGGAAATGGGAGCCATTGTGATTGTAGTCAAATTCACTTAAATGTGAGCACACGTATGCCTTCGCCAATCTTCTAAAAACTTCGTATTAGCGGTATGAAGCTGTTAGTATGCTGCGTTCAGTCAGGAGAGATATTTTTTTGTTATTTGATCCGCGCTTATAAAAAATTGTGGATGCTCACAGCCAAAGTAAGCATGATATTTTATGGCTATTTTATTATGTTTATATTTATTAAATCCGTAGATTAATTCACATATTCAGGCTCTTTTCAGACTCTTTCTCCAATTGCGATTGAAAGTAGTGTTACATAATTTATATTATTATTTTTAGAAATGGTACTCAACGGGAAATGGAAGCCTAAGATCTCCGAAGAGGAAACTCTTTGTGCAATTTGTTCTGATACTGTGAAAAGTGGAGAGATTTGGTGCTGATGCAGAAGGTGCGGAAAATTGGCCCATCGAAAATGTTTTGGAAGTGATAGTCCAGCTTCTTAAATTTGTTTCTTTTGTTTGGATCCGTAAGATATGTTCTTTTTCAATAATTTTGTGTACATGCCGCTTGATTCTCTCAAAAAATAGATTATTGAATTAAGGCAATATTCAAACCGTCGAAGAAGATCAAGGACCATCTCAACTCCCCCAAGGACAGAAGGGACCCACTCAGTACACCGGGTGTATACCGAATTCCGTGCAGCTGTGGGAGTGTAAACGAAGCGATCAATCAACACGAGGATCAAGGAGTACAAGGTCAATTGTAGACTGGGACATTCAGAGACATCCGCCGTCGCAGAACAACACGAATCATGCAAAAGATTCGACCAAACCCAAGTGTTGTGTACTACCCCAGGCCTTACAGGGAACCAATCGAAATTCATAAGCTCTCATCAAATTTCACTAGATCAGAGGAATATTTAAAAATCAATAGAACATGGGTGCCAGTACTCAAAAACACCAAATCATCTCCTGAAATATGACTCCTGAAGATGCCAGACACTCGAACTGGCGAAACGTCGAGAACTAATCCACGACGACGGCCGAAATGCTCGAAGGAACAGGTTACATTGAACAATAGCAGCGAAAGCCTCAACTAATTCATTTTCAATACAGGTTTTCCATCAGCGTACGAAAATTTCTACTTCCGGAGTTTTACTTTGAATGAAAGGTTCAAACTTTTAGTGAAATATTTTCGTAAGAGGTGCGAAAAGAGAAAATTTTCGGCACGAAACAGCCGTTGGGTAGGCAGTTGAGTGCAGGAAAGACACAATCTGCTCGAGTAAGAAAATAGTTATTTTCCTATCAAGTGCAGAAGGTTTCCCGCACTGAAAAGTGTGCGGTAATGGAATAGCAGGGGTTTTTCCCGCACTGTTTAGAAATATGATTCTTTCCAAATTGAAATGCGTGCGGGAAAAGGGTGGAAAGCGTACGCTTGTAGAAAAAATATTTTTTCTAACAACTATTTTAACATCTATTCGACTTGATATGTGCAAATAATTTCATACGAATGACAAATGTTAATTCACACGTGGTTTCCATATAACCTCGTCGGTAGCATTTGATGCATGGAAATATATCATAATTCAGTTTATTCTTCAATAAAAGTGTGAGGGAAAATCCCTACTATTCCTTTCCCGCACGGAAAGTGTACAGGAATGGAATAGCAGGGATTTTCCCCGCACTGTTCCCCAAAGTTACTCTTTACGAATTGAAATGTGTGCGAAAAAAGTGTTGAAAGCGCACGCTTGTAGAAAAATACTTAAATGAATAAGAATATTTTCCCTTATGGTTCGAAAACCTGTTGTCACGTCCCTCATATCAGTCTCTTAACAGTCTTCTTGTCAGTTTCGGTGTGCACTTTTCCTTAAAATAAAAGGCACCCAAGCATCCCAAATTCAATTTGAGGGCTGTTATATAATATCCTTCCATTGAAGTGACTGCGCCAGGATTTTTCGTTGGTGTTAGATTACCCCCGCTGCCTTAAGTAGGTCTGCACGGTAATTTTTTTCTTCTTTGGCGTTTTTTTCGGCGCTCACCGCTGGTTTTGGTCTGATTAATCCTCTCCGCCTGACTGCTCGTAGGTCAAAATGCTTGAAGCCACTCAAGGCGTAATACTTGAGTTGTTTTTGTATTTCTAAATTGTATTCTTTCAACATAGAATGGAGTAATGCTTTCAGGTCAGAGAGGTACGTTTATACTACGATTTATCTGTGGAAAAATGATTCATTGAGAGATTCAAAGTATTATTTCAGTAGAATATGAAGCTCTTGAGTGGAATTAACTTATTGTTGGTTTATTATCGATTAATTCAACATTTCGAAATAATTCTATGAATGTGACTACAAAGGGTCGCTGCGGAAAATATTCATAATTTTCAGAAATTCTTGATTTTTTAATGATTTCATTATCCTTGAAAAGTGGAGATTTTTTGTTGAATTTTCAATAAGTTATTCATTATATGAAGGCAGTTCGAACATCAGGATGTATCTCCTAGATGCTCTGTAGAGCATCTAGTTTCTTGTAATTTTTACCCTCGTTTTGACCTTTTTGTTTTTTTGGTCGTATCTCTGCTATGAAGAACACAGGTTTCTGGTTTCTGTCTAAGCGCGTACAGATATGTAACAAAACATCGTATCGTAACTCCGTCGCGTAACAATTGTTGTTACGTATCGATGATACGGTCTGTCATCAAAATAAATGGATGAGCAGTGCCTTCCAGACTTGTTAAGCGACAAAGTTACGATACGTTGTTTTGTTACATGTCTGTACGCGCCTTTTCAGTTCAGGGGGGTGCAGCGAGAGCACAAAAACGAGAAACACAGAGAAATCTACGACCTGCGTTTCATCTTCATTTCCTAACCTCCTCCGATAATGTCATCTGTCACAACTTTGAAAGCTAGGTCAAAATCGTAAAGGAGGCAAAAGTGGAAATGTCATATCATCTGAATTTTGTTTTCATCATTTTGATGCTAGTGCTAGTGATTTTATGTATTAATATTTTTTATTATTATGATGAAATGTTATCAGTATATGATGTAGCTTTTGTGGAGATTTTTTATCAGGTTTTCATTGTAAACACTCTTTGTGAAGATTTTTTTTCAGGTTCAATGCAAAGCAGATGAAAGGTAATAAAAAAATAACTGGATAGTTTTGACTCATTCAATTCAGTAAATGAGTAAGGGCAGGTATTATAAACGTGTCAACCGACAATTGAAACTCAACTTCCGCTTGAAGGCCAGTTTTGGCATTTAAAAACCGGTCTTCAACCTGAAGTTGATTCTCAATTGTCGGATGACACGTTTATAATACCGGCCCTAAATCTGTTCCAGAAAAAAAGCTATGATGTGGTCAACTCAAAGCTTAACCAACCGTTAATTTCAGGATTAATCAACTATTAAGTGAATGATACCTGTTTCTTTTGTAGGTACAAGTGGATCTTCTCACCTACAGAATTGAAGAACTGCAAGTGCTTCCCATCCTGAGTGACTCCGTTTTATTGTGCTCTTGTGAAGTGCTTTCATCATAATCAAAAAATATAGTGACTTCTCCCCTTCTCTCAATTATTCAATATCTTTGTTAAAAACATTAATGTAGTTGAAATATTATTATTAGGGAATTATTGCAGGAATCTGGTAGGGGTTGTTCAATTTATAATTATAAACAACCTGAACCAATTTTCCAAATAAGAAAGATCTGTGTCATATGTTCAGTTTAAGTTTGTTCGGGTTTTGGTTCCCCGAGGGGTAAATTCAATTTACCTGTTTCACAGAACTGCTGTAGTATAATATGAAAAAAATAAAATGAAAGAAATTATTGTGTAAAATATGGTTTTATTATGAAATGCACAAATCTTTTCAATTTCGAAGATAGAAAATGTTAATATTTAAAATTACCAGAACCATAGACTAGTAATGTCATTCGATTCTAGTATGACGTATATCAAAAATTCAACAAGCGGACTCCCCTTAAGCACCGAATAGGACAGGTCCCACTTGTTTTCAAAATGTCACAAATGTTGTACCCTCTTAACTAAGGGACTAGCACTTCTTATATTTTGATGTTCTGTGGTTCACGCACTTATGTTTTAGTGGATTGGATCATATCAGATGATGAGGATAATGTTCAATGAAAAATTATGCTTAAATTTTATACTTGAATAGATGCCGAGATCAACTACAAGAACCTTCGCAAAAAAAAAACTATCACTATAATATTTTCTGTGTTTCAGTATCGTAATAAATTCATTACAGTACTGGAAATTGTGCTATAATGAACTCATTACAGCATTGTTGTCACTTATATTTTTCGTTCTGTGGTTGTCAGTACTGACCCCCATAGAATTATATTTTATATTCTATGCTGACACCCGATCCTATCAATTTTCAAATCTGGATACAAATACAAATGTCACTAATCTGAATTTTTATTAGAATTTCGAGACAAATGTTGTGCTCATTGTGAAAAAAATGCAATTTCTAATCTAATAGACACAATATAACACAATCATTGAAATATTGGTTGCTCAATTTTGATCACTCATGTACCGATCAAGTCTGTTTTGGAACGTTAAGCTCCTGGATGAGTGTTTTCCAAGCCGAAGTATTAGAAACCGAAAGATGTCTAGATATTAATCTAGAGAGAAATTATCGGGATTGCTATTCACATAGCTTTTATAGTCAAGGTGCTATTAAAGTGGTGACGTAAAGTTGACTTGGAAGTGCCGAAGCAAACTCATTGAGGTAGGCAGAAAAAATAAGGTTTCATTTAATTTGGATTCTCGGTCATTTGGGAATCAAAGGAATGGAGGAGGCCAATACACGTACCAGAGAGTTTACCCGGAAGCCGCTCGGTGGCCCAAAACCTTTCTGTCTAGAAAAATTTTTGAAGAAGCAGAGAGCCGAAAGGGAACTCTCTGACGGAATCTCATATGTATTGTATTTTCCATGCATTCTGGGTTTCTGTGAAACCCCTCATAAGCTACTTTAAAGCTTGTGCGAGTTAGAATCATGGGTGTGTTCTGTGTAGGCTTTGTTACTGTGTCCCGACGCCACCTTAGACACAGCACTGTTAATTGTTTACCCAACAGTGAATGGTTCGGCGCGTTCTCCATACCAGAAAATTTCTTCCCTGGCGGAGACTCGAACCCCGACTTGCCGAGTCGGAGTCCACGGCCATATCCACTAGGCTACACGCACAGATGTATGTATGGGCCACTACAAGAAGTTTCTTCCAACATTGAAACTACAATATCGAATATGTATCTGGATCGTAGTGAGAAGCAACTACACCTCCTCACCGTATTCTTCACGGGGCATTGTTGCCTCAGAAAGCTTCTGTTGAGAAAAGGCTGACCGCTCATCGGACACTGATGAGGGTAGATTTTATGGGGAGGAGGAAGAAACTTGTAGTCACTTAGTCACGGATTGCTTTGCCATTGTAAGCCAAAGGAGACAATGCCTCGGTCAAGAAACATGAAGGAGTGGGGAATAAGTCTCGCTGAATCTTCTCCAGGTAGTGGATTCCATTCGATCTCTGGAACTGGAAGGCGTACTGTAAAGGATGTGGTGAGAAACAGATTTCTCAGGGAGCACAATAGACCATAAGGTCTCAGTGGGTATAACCCCTTCTACTAACTAACGTACTAGAGATAAGTTGGTTATCGGCCATGAAGTTCACACATCTTTCATTCTCCTTTCCCACTATATTCTCCATGTCATTCAGACAATTCAGAGACATTTTTGTATTGAATATTTCAGTTCCTCATTCTCCAATATTTTCACCATTTTGTTTTTGTAAGAAATGATCTAAGCTAGAGCTCAGCTTCACTTAATCATCATATAGTAAGCAGTAGGAATAACATCTTCTTGACAAATCTACAAATATCAGCTGATTCCAGCATTGAAAACTTTTGGTGCCCCTATTGTTTTTGGGCAAAAGGGAATTCTGATGTCACCTTAGCCTCATCAAATTTTTATTTTGCAACACCAGCCCAATAGAAAATTCTACGGACGAATATGCAATAATCTATCTTAATTCTCTATGTTTACAAATCTACATCTCAGTGCTCTGGTAAAATGAAATATAGCTGATAGCTCTTTGTACTGATCTGCCTGCCTTTCAAGTAGTCTACGGGGACGTCAGAGTTGTTTATTCATAGAGGTTTTTCTGGAATTCCAGATAAAAATGCAGCCCCGTGCATAATCACCCCCAGTTCCATAGGTAGGTTCATGAACCTAGTTGCCTAACATTAAACCCAGAGAGCAGTTCGCAATATCAACCCCAATCGCATCGCAAATTCCAATCGAAAAACGACGTTTTCATCAAAATAACGCATATCCGTGCCAACAAACGCCCATCTATCATATCTATTCGTGATATTACCGAAGCTGAAATGAGTCCCGTCGAAATTCTTCCTAATTGTTCAATAAATTACAATTTTCATGAAACAATGGCGTCCGTCCAGAAAGGGTGCATAACCCTGGGCGTTAACTTGACTGGGATACAACAATCGCAAGCCTGAAAATTTATTAGCGGGCGAGTTTCACGGGCTCGTGTTCATCAACTGTTTCCGTCGTATGAACGACTTTTATTTCCCGAATTTTATGAATTCCGCCGAAGCGGGCGTGTATCGGGACATTTTCAATTACGACGCGATGCGATGGATTCTGTGTGAGTTTTCGTGATTTGAATTCGGCAAACGGTGTGAAAATTAATGGAAATGAGGTCGGGCAACGATGATTAAAATAATAAGTAGCGGTTCGGGTGAATTCGTATTGGAATAATTCGCAAAGGTCACAATTAAAATGTGTGACTAAATAAAAGAATATTACTTCTACCAGAATCATTGCGGTTCGTGAAGTTAGCGAAAACTTGGTAGCACTATTTCTGAAGCTATGTCGAATATTTATTGCCTAATTGGTGCCTTTTAGTGCCGTATAAAACTTTTTCTTCACCATTGTAGTTCTTGAAAAACTGTCGATTCAATATTTGGTGCTGAATTCACGACCGGTAGATATCAACATTTTAGAATTACCGTGAATTTTATATACAGAAGGACTCACATCGATGGCCAACAAAACAGCACTCAATTACTGTTAAACTAAGAATGAGATCGTAACCGTTTTAAACGGCACCAATAGGCACTAATAAGGAACTAATAAATGCAATAAAATTTTTCATGAATTTCCAATATGTTGGTGCTGAGCGGGAAGTCAACACCAAAAGAGATAATCTCGGATATTAAGGAAACAGTTCATTTTCCATTGGTTTCAAGAGCACTAATAGGTACTAATCAAGCACTGAATATTATTATATTTATTTCATGGTTAGTCGAATATGTTGAGCGTGAAGTCAGCACCAGAATTTTGAATTGTTAATTTCTCAGAGACTGCAAATGGTGCAATAAAGTTTTATACGGCACTAATAGACATCAATAAGTCACTATACCGGGTATCCCAGTATACCTGTTCTCATGGATTATCTCAGCCATTTCGGAAGATGAAAATCTGAAATTTCCATGTTTCATCAAATCGTTCAAGGAACCTCCATTCGGGAGGAACAAAAATTGAAAATCACCTCCGGTTTGACCGGAAGTGACTCTGACTTTTTTATTTGGAATAGCACTGAGTATAGAGAGAGAGAGAGAGAGAGAGAGAAAATGTCTTTATTGACCAAAAAAAGCCAAGAGCCACCGACCCTAGGTCCTTCAGCTCAGTACAATTAATATACTTTAAACTTTACTACAAAAAAAAAGGTCTTAGATGTTTGTATTATTGTAAGCACTTCTCATTTCTTTGTATTAGAGACGCCTTCGGAAATTTCCCCTTCGTTCTTGAGTTCCCGTCATCATGATAGAGATGTAGTATATTTCGAAGTCTGCTGTAAAATTTCTTGTTCAGTTTTTGGAGTCTGGTTGAGATAGGTTCGATGTTCGTTGATGTGTACAGCAATTGGTTGGGTGGGTTATAAAGTCTGTTAATAGGGTGTCTTAGTCGACTAATACTTCTGAGTGCTGTCCTCTCTGCTACTTCCAAGTTTTTGATGGCTGGGTTTCTGCAGTTCATTAGAATTGGATGTGCGTATTCCAGTATTGGCCTGCATATAGATGTATAAATCTTCTTTGCATTTTTCATTGTTAGACCTTGATTTCTTATTACCAGTTTAGAGAAACATTTTGCTCGTGATATTGCTTTCTTTTTCATCAGGTAGGTGTGTTGATTGAAATTTAGTTTTTGATCTATGTATACTCCTAAGTATTTGATTGATTGTTGTATTGTCTTGTGTTGGTTACATACTTTAACAATTGGGGAACTTGGTGAAGGTTTATGGCCAAATATTATGAACTGTGACTTTTCTGGGTTGGGCTTAAGGCGCCAGATGCGGAACCAAATTTCAGTCTTATCCATTAGCTCTTGTAGATTAATCATGCATTTTTCCATATTTTCACCGTGTGATATGATCAAGGTGTCATCTGCATATTGAAGAATGTACGGCTTACTATTAAGAGCTCTCGGCTCAAATATATCTCCACAATAAATATTGTATAGGATAGGTGAAAGAGGTGATCCTTGTGGTGTGCCCTGTTTTGGAGTGAATGCGTTTGATGTTTTATTGTTTATTTTGACACATAGTCTTCGGTTTTCTAGGAAGTTCTTAATGATGAGCAGAAGGAATCGAGGTATCTTGAGCCGATGGAGTTTATATAAGAGGCCTTTATGCCATACACTATCAAAAGCTTTGTTTATGTCAAGGCTAATTGCTGCTGTTTTAAATTTTTGCATCATGGCATTCTGGGTGTTTGATACTAAGATGCTGAGTGGATATATGGTCGATTTTCCGTTCTGAAATCCAAATTGGGTGATGGGGATTATGTTTTCAATATATTTGTTTAGTATTTCTCTAATGATTTTTTCATATATTTTACCCAAAACAGGGAGAAGAGTTATTGGCCTGTAATTTGCGGTTCTTGAATGGTTTAGGTTAGTTTTGGGTATTGTAATTATAACACCCTCCTTCCAAATGGAGGGGAAGATTTTCTGATCCAAGCAGTATTGGTATATTTTTATGAGGTGTTTGTGTACTTTTCTGCTGAGTTGTTTAATTATTTTCCATAGTATGTGGTCCTTTCCAGGGGCGCTATTTTTGGAGCCATTTATTATTGAGAGGTATAAATCTTCCTCAATTTTTACTTCGTCTTTGCACATTGGGTCTTCCTCCTCCATCGTGGAGAAGCACTTATCGTACCACTTATTCACTGAGTATATTTTTTGCAATGTTTATTTTCTGCTCAAAATTACCTTTTCAACGAAGTATTACAATTTTTATTTTACATTTGATTTGACGGAGACAATTTTTAGATCTTCCAAATCAGTAGGAAGAAATCTGGCAGTGTTAAATCTGGAGATATTGCAGGGTATCTCATCTTGTTCATGAATCATCAACTAATATTGAATCCAAAATCAAGAATTCACAAAATATCGTAGACTTCTGCAATTCTTTCAATTTGAAATTTTAATTGTCATCTTCCCCACAAATGAAATGTAAAATACAATGTGTGAGTAAAAATAAAAAATTTCGAGAAATTCACAGTGCGCTATTTGAAATGAAAAAGTCAGAATCACTTCCGGTCAAGAAGTGATTCTCAACTTTTGTTCTTCTCAAATTAAGGTTTCTTGTCCAAATTGAAGAATATGACATTTCCAAATTTTTATCTTCCGAAATGGCTGAGATAATCCATTGGAACAGGTATACCGTGGCACCCCATATAATTATTTGACATAGTGTCAGAATTTGTGTTTCCCAACTTTTCTCTAACTTCACGGACCCGAATCATTGCCACTTGGAGGAAGCATAACATGATTAATTAAATATAGTTCATTCAAGATTAATTGACCTCTTGTACGGCACTGTAAAACAAATTGATAATGCTAGAGTGCTCGGGAAAAGAAAAATAAGTCATTAAATGGCCGAAATGAAATATGCCCATGAACTTCACAGTAATAATGAACTCCATCTTCTGGTTATTGATAGTTTAAAAGGGGTTACTACAGTCCACTGCGACCTTATGGTCTATCGTGCTTGAGAAAGCTTTACAGCTCGCCTTCCAGTCCCAGAGATCTTATGAAATCCAATATCTCGGAAGGCTTCAGTGAGGATAATTCCTCACTCCTACAGGTCTCTTGACCAAAGCATTGTTTCCTTTGGCTTACATTGCCGAAGCATTCTGTGACTAGGTGAATAGGAGTTTCTTCCTCCTCCCCACAGAATCTACGATACGCCCATTCTCAGCAAGTGCTTTCTGAGGCGACAATGCCCTGTAAGAAAGCCAGAGAGGAGGGGTAGTTGGTTCTAATGGGTCCCATCCACTATCAGTTTAACTGAAGTTAATCGTAAGGCCCACGATCTGGATCGCCCACACATTGATCAGTTAGCGCGGTTTCACACGGTCCGGGTGTATGTCCGTCCGGGTTTTCGCCCGTCAACCGGACAAGTAGAAATACGCAATTTAGCATAGGTTCTTTCACACTTTCCGGACACGGGTGAATCGCCGTCCGGGCATACAAAACGCCCGGATGTTCCCGCTAGAACTCAGCGCGGTTTCACACGGTCCGGGTATTTGTCCGTCCGGGTAATCGCCCGTCCGGGCGGCACCCGGAAGCTCTCTTCACACGGGAACTGCGAAAATCCGGATTGCTAGGTGCTAGGTACGAGTAGTACTTCAGTTTGCCTCTGATTTCTATGGACAGTAGACGCAAACATATTTTGATTGCTTTATTGAAACATCGGCGAAAAAAACAACGAAATAGGCAAATTTGGGTTCACCCTTTGCACTCAAATTATACGAAATTTTCCCTCCATAGGAGTTCAGTGCTTTAATAGCAGCTTGACTATCTGGTAAAAAGAAGATAAGTCATTTGCAATATTGCAAGGTAGAATATAACGAAATACATACACCTCTTGCCTAACTACAAGGAACATTTATACTTTCTTCCAAAATTTTATAGTAGGTCGAGAGCGTTTCGCGAAAGATAATCATAATGAATCCCGTAAAAAAAGATTACTTTGAACAAAAAATAAATTTTGTTATATGGACTTATAGTGATACAACACTAACACATCTATTTTTGAAACATAGATGAATTCAAAATAGTAATCATTCTTACTAACACATCTAGTTTTCACCACCCAATTCGTCAAACATTCAAGAGTGGCATGGCAACATCTTTTTGAAAATAAGTGTAGTAAGTATGCAACCCAGACATGTTATTTGGAACCTAAAAAATCCACGTTCGATATGATCTGCAAACTTTTGTTGCTGTAACCGTATGTATTTACACCACATCTTCGCAAAACATATTTACTACAACAACACATCGGAGCATCAGTAGAGCGGAGAAATTTCAGATATTTCAACACACTTTTTTCTCTTAATTCTTTTTAAAATAATGTACACAGTCATCGTTTTCGGGGTTACTTTGAACATGCTCAATGCAGTCCAAGATTCTAAACTAACTCGGTTTTTTTGTCGAAAATATTCCTCTTGTACAAGAAAATATTTTTTTTAATTATGTATTTCTATTGCAAATTTTAAAAAACAATAACAGATATTTTAGTATTGAGGTGTTCATAGAAACTGCTTCAGGGAGATTAAATCGGAATCGCGTGGTTTCATCAGAGTCATTCGAAGTAGTCCCGATCGTGGGGTGACTTTGAACACCCATAAATTAATTTTAAAAAAATTGTTATTCATCATTTCATTTTAATAATTTCTTTCTATATACAAAAATCATTTCCATCTGAGTTCTAGTTCAAAAAATATACCTTTCTAAATTTAATGAGATAAGATGACAGTTTAGTGAATACAGGTGCTCATTTTAGTGTCGTGTTACCGCGTGCTTGCGGCAACACTGTCATGTAGGTCATTCGATAGGTAATTTCATGTTGAGTGATGAACTGTAAACATTTAGACATTCCGTACCCGCATTTGGCACCTAGCGCGAATAAGCACTATGTCATTGGTCAAGCTCGAATTGAGAAACCAATCAAAGTTCGGGTGCAAAATGTATAAAATGTTCAATAAGCGAGAATTCAGTGCAGTGCTTTATTTGGCTTTATTCAGCCATTACTTATATAGGCTTATTGAAAAAGGGATTCTTTTTCAATTCATGAATGAATTGGATGGTTGATTTATTCAGCCATTTCACATTGTGAATGTATCAAGCCTAGCATGACGTTTTCCAGTAGATATAGTTGCCAGACTCACTTATACCATAATATAGGTAATTATATTCTGCATCATCCAAATAAAATATTTTTGAGATGAATACATGGTACCAGACATGGTTCTGAATAAGAACTGTTCAATTTTGAAGCAATGAACTCAAAATATCTGGTTTGAATGAGTTACAATCATTTCGTACGTTTTCTAAACATGAAAATTCGATTAATTCAATATCTTTCCAGAAAACTCCAAGATACACTCTTGATTGATTTGGTGGTTTGGGAGTGTCGAGTTTTACTTCCGACTGAAAACATCTGTACCAATGTGAAAGATGAACTGATTATGAGATTAATCAAACTATAGTAATTTAATCAACTGGTGTATTAACGTGTGAACGGAACAAGCATTAATAGTTCACGATCATTAATCGCTAGATTACCTAATAAACCAGTGGATTGCAAAATTTTTCCGTCGGTCCCAAATAATCAATCAGGAAATTCTAACATAAAAAGTACTTCGTTCTTCATAACCCGATTTATGAATTTATTATATCCAAATTGAATGGAACCATTGACGTATCTCAGGTAAATATTATAAGTTCTATGAAGGGGACACAGATGTCATATTAGAAATGAGTAACTCTGTTCAGAAATGCAGTTATATTTGTGAGATACCTGAATTTTCCATGTTTGGTTACCCATGACAATTAAGTATTAAAATGCGAAATCAAGCATTAAAAGGGGTCCTTAATGGATGATTTCCTGGGCGTTAAACTTGACTATTATTTCGAGGTCGATGGAAAAAAAATAATTTTTGATTGATATTGGCTGATTTGATGAGTAAGTTACACGCACCCATTATAACAAGATTGATCATCAGCAACATCGTGAAATGATAGTACAGCATAGGTACTTAACTGTTGCAGTTATCGAACTAAAAAAACGTTCATTCATTGTGTGAACACAAAAGAGGCCATAGACGTAACGAAGGAGGGGGTTATTAGGGACGTAACCCCCCTATTGATTAGAATAAAATCAAACTCCTCCAGGAGTCAACTCTGGTTACGCCACTGAAAGTGTGGGGAAAGTTTGTACCTATATTGAATCGCACTAAGTCTGGTGAGGAGAGTCTTTGGAATTTCACATACATTTGAAAAGAAACATACTGAAGGAAACAAAGCCCTACCTTTTCCAGTATAATTTTATTGGAATTTTTCAATAATTTTCATAATATTTTTCTGATTTTGCTCTCAAAATCATTTCAATTCTAGCAGAACAAAACTTTCATTTTGTATCTATGTGTAGGTTCGAATGTGTGTTATTAAAAAGGTTTATTCTCAAATAATGTGAAAACACGCACAAGATTTGTTTCAAAGCGCTCACTCAAACAAGGAAGGTTTCGATTCATCCAATGGCATAGCCGCTATTCTCACTAGGTGCCAAAGGCGGGTGCGGAATGTCTAAATGCGAACAGTAACCGAAACACGGTATTTGTTTTTGCTTCTATCTGAAAAGAAATAATTAATGTTTTAAAATTTTAATTATATCCGTCAAAGCTGCAGAAAGTCCAAATTTCTTCGCGGAAACATGAATAACCATATATCTCTGTAATGAGCAGATTTAGCCACCATCTGTGAGGAGTTAAGTTCATTGAGTTACTCTTGTCATATAAGGTACACTCATTCACCGATCACTCTGTATATGTCGAAAGAGTTATGTCTTTATCCAGCCTGACCTAATTTGAGTCTTAATTTTGGCACTCAAAGAAGAAATGACTGCTACTAGTGTATGCCCTAAAAAATGGTGGGCTCGAGTGTCTATTTGGAGAAACTATTGATATTGGATCCGTTTCAACGCTGATAATTAATAAAGAAATTGAAATCAAGTTACTAAAAACATTTCATTGTCCGTGAATTGATGCTTCATAGTATCATTGAAATGAAGAAGATTTGATAAGAAGACTAGCTGACAGTTATAAATCTAAATAAATTATGGGGGTCTCTGCATTTTTCTGAATTTGTTCTAGGATTTTTCCTCCCAGTCAGTGTTCACAATTCTGAATATTTGCATCAATTTGAGAATTTGTCTGATGAAGGTGTCTGATATAGACTCCGAAACATTATGAAGTTTGAAAGTTTTAAGAGTTATTTCTTTTTTTCAGTGTAAGGCAATAGATTTTTGAAAAGAATAGGCCCCTGACAATTTACTGAACAAGTTTTACGCATGGGCATTTTTTTATTATTTAAAACAATTTTCTAATTGTTTTTTGTTCCAGGGACTGGGAAAAAAAACCAGGTGACAGCGAAACCTTCATTCAAATCCAGAGTACAATGGCTTTATCTTGTAGGACTCAATGAGGGAAGATTGAAGCTTGAAGACTTCAGCATTGAATATTTTTCGTCTTCACTAGACTTACAATCAGTTGATCGTAGTAATTCGAAAAAAGAAAGTTTTGCATTACGTAAAATCATGGACTCATGGAATCTCAAAACAGAAGAGACCTTTTGAAGAACCCTTAAACGCCACTCTGATCATATCATCATCACAGATCGTGACTTAAATTCACTGAAAAAATTATTTGAGTTCTTTGATTACCAAAATGAGCAAAATTCAAGTTATTCACTTCATCAAAATATTCCCAAAAAGGAGAGTTCCAACCCTACATCCAATATTCTCCGATGGGGCCGAGAACCGCACATTACTTTGTGAGGTTCGTAATAATTCAAAGCGCTGACAAACAGAAGATCCACACGGAAATAAAGTCGATGTTTGTCTTCGTCTCCGACAGAACTACTTCCTTGTCAACAAATCCGGATTGTTAAAAATTGCCGCAGCCTTCGTCATCCCGGATTATTTCCCCAGACTCCGTCGCTACTCGCTACCACCTTCCCGGCTGTTTACGAAAGTTTCTGATGTAAATTTCCGCTACGATGTCGCCTTTTTTCGGTCGCACTTCCATTTACGAAAATTGCAAGTCCGATTACGAGAAGCATGAAGTTCTAGGATTTTTGAAAATTTGATCTTTATAGTAGAAGATCCGAACCTAAGTCGGCCTTCTATTCACCGAGCTGATAAAAGAATGAGACCTATTTCAAAATAAATTTCGTATATGAGAAAATATATTGTATAAGAATAGGTTGTCTAAAAAAATTCTTGAGATAATATTTTCATTATTTTTCGAAAATGATTTTTCATAAAATCTGCAACAAAATAAGAAAATTTCAAACTGGACTCAAAGTACGAAACATGTAGCATTCTACATGTTTCTGCACATTTGCAGACATACGGTTGTCTATTTTTTACCTGGGTTAACAGGTATGTCGATACCAGTTACTTTCACTTGATGTGATAATAGAAAAAATGTTGTATCAGCATCAGCGCTGTTTTATCGCGAACACATTAATTAGTGTGTTCTGCAAAAAATTTGCTAAAACGTGTTTTCTGTTAGACTCGGACGATTCTTTAAGGGATTTTACTCATTAAACTTTTAGAAATTGTTCGTTAAAGCTAGCTTCTCGTAAAAAATATGAAGGTGAACTAACTCAAGCAGTACTCGATTTTGTGGTTACCATACCACGTGTTACAAAAAAGTAACTGTTTTGGGAAATGAATAATACAATGAAGAATTTGAAATTTTTTCTACAGAGTATTCAGTAAGTACATAAAAAATGATTTTTTCAGTTATCATCTGATAGAATTCGAAATAGCGCAATGAAAAATAAAAATCATTTTTTAGGAAATAATTAAAAATATTCTGTCCACGATTTTTTCAGAGGAACTATTTTTAAAATATTTTGTTATATACGAAATTTATGATAAAATAGGTTTCATTCTACCTATTATCAGGTCGGTGAAGATCGATGTAAGTTCGGATCTTAGACTATTATTAAAACCGAGAATATATATATAGTCCGTTTCAAAATGATTGGCATCTCGGGCGGCTGTGGAATCTCGAAAATATGTTGGTAATATCCCATCAGTAACTTTTGAGTTCTAGGATTTAGGTTGGTGTTGATTGAAAACATGAAGTTTTGACATTTCAGAGTTTGAATTAACCTCCTGAATATATTTCGAATTTATTTCTGTAAGCTTAATTTCTTGATTAAATCGACAAATTAGTTTTGGATTTGAATATTTCTCAAGTATTACCGAATTGAAAATGGCTGGAATTCATCAAGATACCTCTCGCCTCGCCAAACTACAAGGAAACGTGAAGCAGTTTATCGTCGGTATTGCGAGTTTTTCAACAATTCAGCAGATTTCCTCCAGTATTAATCGCGTTTTGCTAGTTGTTCAGGTAACAATCATTTACTTGTTCGAGGTGTTTTCGATTTTTTCGAATAAATAAATAAGTCTCAAATTTCAGTTTTCACCTAGAACTGTCAGGGGAATTTTGGAGAAGAAAGAAGGCAAGACAAGTCATTACGGTCAGATGTGAGCAGTGGATGGAAACCTATTCCACATGATTATACCTTCAAAGAGACATTATACAACGTTATTCTTTCTAAAATCAGGAACAATGAATAAATCAGTTTGTACATATTTTTTGAACTGCCTGAAAAGTAACTGAGTTTTAATCAAAATCAACATTTTGGTATATTATTTAAAACCCTTTCCAGCCCGAATTATCAATTTGAGAAAAAAAAATAATTACCCACCGGAATAAGTTCAGATAAGCTCCAGAAACACAAATATATGAGTAATTTATGTTAAGAAGTGTCCTGATCCTTGCAGGACTCGTGATGCCATATGGCATCATTGGGAGTTACACAAACATCGAAGAAATTTAATTTTTTTTATTCCAATAGTATAAACATTCATTTGACAAAAAGAAAATTACATTTTCATTTTGCCTGCTCTGACAAACTTTTTTATTCCCCATTTATGAAGTTTATTTTTCATGAATTGTTTCAAAGATGATCGCCCATTGAAGGGGATCATAATTTTTTCAATTGAATTGAACTCTTCTGGTTCCAGCTTCGCCAAGTTAGACCTTGTCCCATCTATCACCGGTCTAATCTTGAACAATTTGTCATAATCTGGACTATCCCTAGGCTTCGTTCGGGAATTATCATTGAAATAAATCATATTTCTGAAATTATCGAATCTATTACGCTACATCACATCTGCGATTGAGGGATATTTGTACCTTCCGCCCAATACATTCGGTAACTTGGCCTTTTGATAATTCTACTCTGAATGTGAAATCCCATTTCTTTTTCTGTTGTGTTCACAGATGTTTGAGTTTGTTGAACAGAATAAAGGTTTGTTCGATAAGCAATATTTGCTATTATATCATTTTACAAATGATAATCAGCGGAAAAATAGAGGGACGAAGGGGTGTTGGAAGAAGGCAAGCCTCCTGACTCAAAAATATTTGGGAGTGGATCGGAATAAGAAATGCAGGACAACTTTTGCATTTAGCTCAAGATCGAGAAGCTTCTCAATGGTGATCGCCAACGTCGGAGAAAACTGACATGGCACATGAAGAGGAAGAATTATAGAGGAGTTATTTCAGTAGAATGGGGTTTGGAAAAAGAATTATTGCTAATTGTATCTAGTTGTCGCATATCTTTCTTTCGCCATCGATAAGTTTCTATCCTTTTTTTTCAGGATATTAGGTAATCGGGCAAGTGGAATATCATTCGACGAACTATAATCTTCTGAGTCCCCAACATTCCCTTCCTCCCACTTCACAATCAATACAACCAGCAGCTTCTCCTATCTGTATTTGACTTTCTTCTTGAGGAGAAATGTCTTCTTTATCTTCTACATCAACCTCTACCTCTTCATCAGAGTTTGCTAACTGAATTTCTGAAATATCTCCTTCCAGAATTAGAAGTAGATGCTTTTCTTCTTTTTCCATCAACCCAAGACAACTCATTTCGAACTGAATTGATAAAAAAAATATTTCTACAAATACAATATTATTTCTACAAATATGATATTATTATTATGAATATTTCATTCAAATATACGGAAGACAATATCTGTATAGTATGAAGCCCAATGATTCCAAATGGAATCATAACTTTTTGGCGATGGTGGGGTAAATTATGATGCTAATTTCTATAAACAAAAAATATTATTGAATGAACTAAAGCATGATTACTCACCTCGATTTTTCTCAAGTCTGTATATAGCGCAATTTGAAAGTAATAATACTAGAAAGTTCACTGTTCACTAATTTATGTCAGCAGTAGGAAATGCAAACTTGCAAATGTGCATAAACATAAATACAGAACTCTTTACTAGAAACTTTTGATGTCCATACAACTAGTGCCTTTTCTAGGAATAAGAAATATCAACAAGAAGGTTTTCAGTAACATCTAGGGATTAGAAAAAGAACTTATTTCTGATGATGCCAAATGGCATCACTGGGCTGGAAAGGGTTAATGAATCATGAAATATACAGTATTAATAAAAAATACAAATAATAATGATGTATTTTATAGCATATCATACTTCCAATGATTGACAATTTTTCAACAAATATTTTCTATTTGTTTCAACAACTTGGCTATGAAATCGTAAAGTTGTCAGCTTTATTATATTTTTTTTTCTCAATACTCAGAAAAAATGACACAGGGTGAGAACTTGGCTGAATTTTCGATAGTAATCAAGATTCCAAAATTTGCTGAAGAGTTTTCATAGAGAACGAACTTTTAGTTATCCTTGATTATTTAATGAATGAATCTTGGCTGAATTTTCGATAGTAATCAAGATTCCGAAATTTGCTGAAGAGTCTTCATAGAGAACGAACTTTAAGTTATCCTTGATTATTTAATGAATGATATCTCTTGGAGTTCCTCGAAAGCCTGCAAGATTTCATGTTGAAGTATTCCACGCTATTTTCATCATCAATCCTGAATTTCCAATTCCCATGCTTGATCCTTGATCTACAGCGAAATAGTGTGTATATTTTAGTCATCATCTCAGCTTGTTTTTCTTTTGTAATTGAAGCTTAGTTTGAAAATGTGTCAAAACAACAATGTCGAAAATAATATTATTTCACAAAAAAATCTTCAAATTTATTTGCTTTGAAAAATATATTCAATCATTTTATAGGTTATATTGATATATATCAATCTATGATGAACCCACAGAAATTTTTAGTAACTTTTTGTAACTAGAAATAAAGCCCCGGCTGGAATTCCATGGCTTGCTCCGATGACAATCATTTTGAAACGGACTATATATATATATATAAAACCGAGATCAAAACTGCTAGGAAACCTACGGATTTATTTCTTTTATTCAGAGTTTATTTCGTTTTCAAATCTCTTATGATGATCTTCATATAATTCGTTTTCCTTTATTTCCATCATACCCATCCCTTACCTGTCAAGAATGCTCCTCACCTTTACATTTGTTCTTGCAGCTTGCTCGACAACTGAATAATAACGATTTTCAAATTTAGAGCAATACAATATGTCCAAGAAACGTTCAAAATTCATCTATTGATTCATTTATTCGAATGGATTATTTTTGAGAAGCTAGGATCTAATTTGTCAATATCAGCCATAATATAATGACGATTATTAGTAATATCATTTCATATAATGATAATTTTTTATGTGCCTCACCATCCACTGAATTCTTGTAAGCCGGTATTCATTGAAAGGGAAATATTAACATTACCTTGTATATATATTTTTAAATGTTTGCTCTATGCTAAGGAGAATGAGTGTAGATGGTCAAAATTATCAGATCATCACAAGTATGAAACAAGAAACTCTGAGACATTTTCTTTTTCGAAACATAGAACTCACAGATTCGAATGTAACCCCTCATACAAAAGTATGAAATTATATAGTCATCTACCATCTGCTATGAAACAGTTGAATATCAAAAGATTCAAGAAAGAAATCAAGAAATTTCTTTTAAAAAAAGGCTTTTACTCTGTAGAAGAATATTACTGCGACACCTTAGTTGCTTAGTTCCTTGTTGCTCAGTTTTAAGTCTGACATGTCCTATACACTGTATAGTGTCTCAATGGAATGAATAAATTATTATTATCATTATTAGATCACGAGCCGCCCCTGGTTCAAGAACGGAGCCGCATGCTATTAAACTAACTGAACGAGCAAAATTTTTTATTATTCTTATTCTATGGTGAGCCGTGCCCTTTATTGGCATTATGTAAGAAAACATTGAACGACTGCCTATAAATTGTATCACTAGCCACGCCCTCCACTTGAACGGCATAATTCTTCAAACTTGATGGAATCGAAATATCATTGTATACTCTTTCATGTATTAAATTGTCTTCCCATTTTTTCATAATTCACCCACGCAATAGGGGGAACCAATCGGGTCCACCTGTATACTGTTTCAAGGAGATAAAATGAAATATTCATTCTTATGGTTCGGAATTCAGGACAAATCACAGGTAAGTGGTAAGACATGACTGTTCCGTATTTCGATTTACGCTGTCCTCACTCTGAAAAACGTTACTTCTCAATAATCGGTATGAATAGAACCTAAATCATATTTCCTGGAAAATTCGATGCCTTCCAAAATATTCGTCAATGTAAAGCGCCCTTTTCCATCGCTAAAAAGTGATTCCTTGTCGCGTAGAATGAAGAATGTCACATGCAATTGACAAGTTAGTTGGAGTAAACCTGTAAAATCTTTGTCGGAATTCAGATGAAATTGGAAAATGTAGAAGCCGTGGAGAAACAACTCAAAAAATATTTAATTTCGGACGCCCTCTGGCCCTGTAGTTTTCAAAATAAAACTTATCATCGAAGGGATCACCTCTATACTTTTCTCTAATCATGTGTCAAATCCGTTCATTCTGCCACATCTCGTAGAACAAAACAATGTTAGAATATTTCATTCTAGCATTGTTTTCAGTAATATTTATGGATGACGTGTTGGCATCCTGTCAAGAATTTATTTAACATCTGTCAAATTAATGAGATAGAAAACAATTCTGCCAATTAATTATTTTTAAATGCAAAAATCACTATACGATATTTACGGCAATATTTCATTAATTTCGATAAATATTCAGCGAATTAAAGAAAATAATGTATGATACTCGTACAGAAGACTCGTTCTAACACTCGTTCATTTAAAAACTCGTGGCTCGTTTTTGAATTTTGAACTCGTGTAAGAATATCATAAATTTATCCAAGAAAATGTTAGTCGCTAACTTCTCGATATTATCTCTCGTGATATGATCCACTTTTTTATCTCTTGGTCAATTTCAAGGATGGACCTCGTAATTTGAGTCTTCTTCTTTAATGTAGATAGATGGCACTCCTATGGGGTCACCAACTAGCCCAACATTCGCTAACTTAGTGATGCATTTTGCTTTTTGCAGTATATGTCGATGAAGCGCTCCTTTTGTTGCCAGAAACACAGGTAGATGAAACATTAAAGATTTTCAACTCATTTCATGCTAACATCAATTTCAGGAGAGAGAACAGAATCACAGCTTTTCTGGACCTTTTCTGGACTTTCTCATAATTAGGGAGAATAACTCACTCAAAACAAGTTGGTACACTAAACCAATTCATTCAGAGAGATGCATCAATTATCTGTCCAAACGCAGTCACAATCGAAAGAAGGGCGATGCCTTTAACTCGATCCACAGGGCAATATCGCTAAGTAGTGAAGAATTCATAAATCAGAATATAAAAAAGTCACCGAGATTCAGCGTAAGAACAGTTACCCGACACATTACATAAAAACAGCTATTAATTGCTACGAGCAAAGACAGAAAAACTCTGTTACAGCACAAAACTCAAAGGTCCTCGGTAAGAACAATACAGACACTGGGAATATGTTGTCAACAGACTCTCAAATTGGTTCATGTCATCCTCTGTCTGAGAAAATTAAATATTTTAAACTACGCCATTTCCAAGTGTAATTCAGAAACCGTCAAATGTATTTCAGATTAGTCACTTTAATTTCAGAAAACGTCAAATATATTCCGGATCACTCAATTGAATTTCATTTGATATTTTCTGAAATTCAATTGACAAATCTGAATAACATTTGATGTTTCCTGAAATACAATTGACTAGTCTGAAATACAAGTGATGTTTTCTGAATGTCAATTGCCGATTTCTGAATTACAATTGGAAATGGTGTAGTAATGTACCCAAGAATTTCTTATAAGATCAATAGCATATTTCAAAAATATGAAGGCACAACGGCCTATTATGACATCGTGAATAATAA
Source organism: Hippodamia convergens (assembly GCA_038502775.1). Lineage (NCBI taxonomy): Eukaryota > Metazoa > Arthropoda > Insecta > Coleoptera > Coccinellidae > Hippodamia > Hippodamia convergens. Next base: position 22,080,147 of record CM076610.1, read on the forward strand.
CAAAAGATTTTTCACACAACTCAAGGATAGAACACCTACAAACAATCTGAAGTGATATACAGAATTTTGTGTAGTGATTGTGATAGTTGTTATGTCGGACAAACGGGACAGTTATTGCAGGAGAGGATTAAACATTAAACAACATTAGAGTGATGTACAAAGACCAGAAAATGGACGAAAACGGCGCTCACGACTCACGCGCATTCGCTAGGTCATGTTTTTGACTTTCAAAACGTTTCTGTTCTTGATAAAGAGACTAGTTACAACAGAAGAACAATCAGTGAGATGATCCACATAAAACAACAAAAAACTATGAATTTCAGGGAAGACACACAGGGTTTGAGTACTGTTTATCACAGTTTGATATAACTCAGAGTTCCTGTAGTTTGTTAAGTTTTTTCTTTTGTCATTTTACATGTTTTTAATTGCTTTTTTGTGGTGTATTTTGTTCATTCTTGTTTGCATTTATGTCAGTTACCGTTTAATCCACAATATGTCTGGGGTTTGTACCACTTTCCACTCAAGATAGTGAAAAAAGAAAAAAAAAATTGGACAACAACCATAAATATTTTCAACTCAACTGTCCTAACCTCTCGGATTATTATTTAACAATTTCCACCTGTCTTGTCTTCAGAATATGAATGAATAAATTCAGACACAAAATTTTCAGTAAAAATTGAGGTGAGTGATCTGTTCTAACACATTTTCATATACACTTTTCTCTTGTAGCCTTAAAAAAGGAGTAAATTACTCCGAAACGTCGGCTAAAAATTTGATAAAAAATTAAATAGATGCCAAAAAGTTCAAATTCCTGTCATCAATTATATTATATATTCAACATGGATGCAAACAGCGACAGATTCATAACTATGATATGGACAGGACAGTTATAGTTCTAAATTAAACAACCCGAGGCATGAAAATTTAACTTCATTCATATAAGGCAGTGACAAATTTTTTTTTCAAGAAGAGGTTACGAAGAAATCCATTTGAAATTTTATTCAATAAATCCTTGGATGATCGAATTTTTTCGAATTTTTGGTCTGATATTGTCAAGCCCGTTTAGTCGTGATATGGAGAAGATATTTCTAACTGTAGAACAATAACCATACTTAGGCCGGCCACTCACGTACAGTTTCAAGTACCAGTTTCAATTGTTCATATTTCTCAGTTAAACTGTACAGTTGAAAAAACCGAGTTTAACTGAGACTGAAATACCCACTCACGTTCAGTTTCAACTGCCAATTTTAACTGTTCAGTTGAAACTGACAGTTAAAATTGTACGTGAGTGTCCGGCCTAACATTCATCCCTTTGTTATTCAAATTTATTTTTCAAGAACAAAACAAGTCTAGAATATATGATGAAACAGGACTGAATTTTTCAGGGTAAAAGTGTCGAGGCCAACCTACTTATCTTCGTTCAGTTAACTATGTAGTGGAAACATGTCAGCTGAAAAATAAATTGTTTCAAGTAATTTTAGACTACCTAAACCTTTTAGAAGTAATACCTGATACACATTGATAATTGTTCTACAAAAGTTCATGACAGATTTCGAAAGCTTGTTGCTTGAAAACAGACCGACGCCGCAGGCGTTGACCTTTTTCTCTCAAACACAAGCTTGAAAAAAAAATTTTTTTAAACATTTATCAGTGTTCGAGGGTCATTCTCATAGAATATTTTTTGAGAATTATAAAAAAATACAGAGCAAAAACAATTTATTCGAAGGTTCAGAGATGTTAAGAAAACAATTGGAAAAGTTAAATGAAGATCTAGAGAAGTTATGGTTATAGACACGGATATAGATATACAGGGTAACCCAAAACTAGTGAATCGAACGTCTCGATAGAGTAGACCAAATACTTTCGCATGAACCCAACATTAGTTGAGCGAAAATGTACTGTATCCAAAATAATTACTATTTCATGAATATCCCTGATGTTGCCGATTATCGAACCTTTTTTTTCACTTGCCCAGTATGTAATTTACGCCCAGTGTTATTCAAACCGCCAACATCCCGCTTACGGCATCTTTATTAGAACCCTTACCGAGCTTGGAAATAATTGTCACCTCTACTCGCAACATTGAACGGCTAACTGGTATTCCACGATCTACCACTCATAGAATATTAAAAATGTATGTGTACCACCTTACTATGTCCAGCGGGTACAGACATTAGAAACTCGGGATTACGCAACATGTGTGCGATTCTGTCGCATCACGATAGCAAAAATTACCGCAACTCCCAATTATTCGAACACCGTATTATAGAGAAACGAATCATTGTGCCAGAAAGATGTCTACATAAATATCTCTTGTATCCCAGACAGATAATAAGTTAAAAAAATATTGTTGATGTTATTTACCAATTTTGAATTTCCAGAGAATGGGGAAGTTTTTAAAACTGTTTAGAAAAAAATTGCTATATTTTTTTAAACTGTAGAGGGTTGATTCAGAGTAATAAAAATTAGGTAGAAACAGAGCTGTCCGAGCACTGCATATTAGTGCTTCGAGCACTAAGCACTGGAAAAAAGGGCTACCGAGTCGCGAGCACTGAGCACCGGTTTCAACCAAATGCACTTTGTGAAAGTAATTCGATATTACGAGCACCAAGACCTAAGCACTTTCCTAGGAACTTCTGTTTGTGAGGTTATTCCAATCGGAATGAAAATTGTTACTTTTTATCTAAGCTGTAATATGTGAGATTATCGGCAGGACAGATTGGATGTATAGGCTTATAACTTTTGTTAGGAGAACCCTAGAGTGCGCATGATATTTCATATATCCTCAAAACTTTTCTGAGAGAGATATATATATTTATATATATATTATATATATATATTTATATATATATATATATATATATATATATTCTTATGAAAAAGAGAGCCAAAATCATACATTAAATGTTGAAACAAAAAGTACCTAAGCTGAGGTAAAAAAAGAACGGGGTATCATAACATTCTTTGTATGATTTGTATGATACTATAGAATCATACGATACTATCAACACTAGTATCATACGATACTATACAGCCAGGGGAAAAAACCTCAGCCGAAAAACCCTCCCTCCTCGTAAACAAAATAACATAAAATATCAAATATCAGGAAAATCTTGAAAGACATCAGTGTGGTCATCTTCATGTTATCCGTCGATGGGCTCGGATATACAGATTCTTCCCAAAACGACTCGTAATTCTTAATCTGAAATGAAAAAAGACAAAAGCAGAAAAGAAACCGATTATTCAGAATAAATCGAATGCATTTTGGAAATGCATTTGCTACTTTAAAAAACATCAACATTAAGATTTCTTGGCCAAATAATATTCAGAGGTTTATAAATATTTATGACAGAAATGTCACAAAATTTGAAAGAAATGAAAAAAAAAAACTCCATCAATTTCCTCTTTCCGAATCTGTTGAATGTTACGAAAACTGATAATTTTTCAACATAACATGCTTTTTTTTTCTGTTGCCGTATGGGTTTCTTGCAGAAGAATCTCTTTGATACCATGTTCATCAGCTAATTTGGAGACGTAATCACACTTTCCTTTCGAAATTCCTTCGATAGTCAAATTCAAAATCCACAAATTGTTGCTCTCTGGTCGTGAGGGTTTTTTCAAACCAGATACGACCTTCCAGGTGATGATTTTTCGGCACTTCAGATGTTTGAAGATACAATAATCTAGGATTAATATGGATTAAAATCGCTATCCTTGATCACATACTGGCCCAGCAATTTTAGGTATATTCATAAAATTCTAATTATTTTGGAATCGGTACATTTTGGCTCGCTAATATTGGTATCATTCGATAGGATTTGGTCTACACTTTCGTGAAGTGACGTTTGCTTCCCTAGTTTTGGGACATCCTGTATTTCCAATAAGCATGCTGTTGATTATTTGATCATGATGTTCTCGGTGAATATTGCCTATGGGTTTTCAAAAAGAACTGTTCCTTACGTTTTCCACCCACTACGAAAATCTTTTGCATCTGCTGTAGAAATTTTAGTTTCATAGTTAATGGTTCGAACAAAAGATAATTTATTCGAGTTCTCATATTTCATTCCTTCACATGGCAACTGTTTCCTCGCAACATATCTTACAGGATACAGACTCTTTCTCTTCAAACGGGCAGATATTGTTCGGAGTGCATACCCGCTTCCAATAAGAGAATATAAGCTCCTATTTTCTCCAATTTTTCCTCCCGCTTTCAGAATGTACGGCAATAACATCGTGATTTCATATGGGACTGGCTGGGTTTGTTCTTGTTGAATAACAAACGGCAGGAGAGGCGGTGCCTTGAGATTTCAGTTTTGGGTAACGGAATGAGAGAAGGTTGGATAGAAATAGGGAAGGGAAAGGTACGTCATACTGAAAGGGGTCTGCGTCTTATTGACTGATGTTCAAATATTCATTGATGAGTGAACAATGTGGATGATATTCGAATTGATAAGATATAGCCTGCTCTTTAGAGGATGTGGTGACAAAGTTGACGAGTGACATTACAATGGTTCAAGCTATACCTATACCCTGTTAAATTTAGGATCGTGATTCATATTTAACATTTTTGGCAACTGACCGTTTAACGTTTCTCAATTTTGCAAGCTACCATCTTTCAAAATAGGCAAACATTTCAATTTCAAATTTTGCCTTCCGCATACTCAATATTCCCCAACCAACATGAAAATTATCAATTCGCTTGGTTGCATTTCGAGGTTACAAATTAAACATTGCACGAGTGAAATTGGATCTCTCTATTTGGGAAAAATGCTGTCATCATTTTGATAAATAGTTAAGTTGCTTCAAATTCCAATTTGTCAGTTTTCCAAATTGTTTACACATAAGTCATCTTTAAAGTTTCCCAAAGTGCACTGCACATTGTCTTTGAGGTCCCCATTTCTCCTCGAGCTCACACGCTGAATGTCAGTTAATTCATTGTAGCTTTCATCATGTATTTTGATTTATGAACAGAATAATTCAGAAGAAAACTGTACAATTACACGAATTTTCATTTAATTTGAATCCTTCATTAAAAAGGAATATATATATACTTTTCTCTCACTAGAGACTAGAGGATCAAAATTTCAATGAACCATTAAATTTTGATGCACGTTCTTGAAACTGAAATTATACCCCATCAATTGTGTGGGCTTTTGTTACTTAGAAACGGGGGGTTATAATAATAATAATAATAATAAATGACTTTATTTTCACAAGTGGAATTACAAGTATGCAAGTATAATGTTCATTATGAAGTTAATTGTGAAAAAAGGCGGAGTCCAGCTATGCACGCGTGCACAAGCTGCTCAACTCAACCAGTTTTATTTGAGTTACTGATACTTTTAAATCATGAAACCCTAGGATTTTAGGTATAGTTAATAGAATTTAATTATTTGTAGAAGACTCGACCCAAGACATATATGAAAAAGTTTTTTTTTGTTGGAACCCTATATGGAATAATTTAGGCTGAATAATTTGAGCTCAAATCTATACAGAGTGACTCAGATATTAACCAAGAAACTTTTACCACGTATTCCACGTAAAAAATAGGCCCCAGTTTGTCATATAAGCCTGTGTCGAGAAATGCTTCCTCTTTGGGATGCAAGGTGTTGAAATCATTAAAAAAATAATTTTTATTAATTACATTTACAATGCTTGAAGTGTTCCTATGGAATTAAGTTCATCGGTTTAATGCATCAAGGAGAATTTTTTTGCATAAAATTACTTTTTTTTTATTCTACCAATGTATATTTCTGATAAGTCACTAGTTTTTCGAACTGAAACATAGCTGTAGTAGCACTTCTGTTTTGAAGGTAGCCATGTTTTCCCCCAGAGAAAAGTTTGTACTTATACATAAATAAATGAACAAGTATATTCAGTACATAAGTATACATAACTGTATACTCAATTTGTATTTTTTTAAGAGTTTTTGTTTCAATTACGATCAGAAGCCTGAAAAAAGTTGATGAATCACCTATAAACCTTCAATTACTTATGAAGGACAATAGGACCCCTACGCTGTGTATATATCTGCAAGAAAAGTCCAAGGTCGAAAACATAATATTTTTTTCATGCCAGAAACTCATCAAGCAGCCATATATCCTTTTAAAGTTTTTGAAAATATTTTCTTTCTTGAAATTCAACTTACTGAACTATGTCTGTTGAGAATAGGCTGACCGCTCATCGGACACTGACGAGTGTAGATTCTGTGGGAGAAGGAAGAAACTCCTATTCACCTCGTCACAGAATGCTTTGGCATTGTAAGCCAGAGGAAACAATGCTTTGGTCAAGAGACCTGTAGGAGTAAGGAATTAGCCTCACTAAAGCCTTCCGAGATATTGGATTTCATAAGATCTCTGGGACTGGAAGGCGAGCTGTAAAGCTTTGTCAGGGGGCACAATAGACCATCAGGTCGCAGAGGACTGCAACCCCTTTCAAAATATTAACTATCAACTACTGAACTATGTTTGAGATACCTCCTGTCAAAAAAGTACCGCTCTGGATGATTTTTGAAATGGCTTTATGGCAATTCATTTTTATCCAAAACCCGTGCATGCGAGTGATACAAAGCGTTCAAGGAAGGCCATGAAATCGTTAAAGACATGCCTCTTTCTGGACGACCTTCCACCTGTCTAACGGAAATTAATATCGATGCAGCGAAAGAAATTCTGATCGAAAATCATCCTACCAACTCAAAACATCTCTCAAGAGTCTTTTAGCACTATTTTGATTGAGCATTTGGGCAAAAAACTCTTGGATTTTCCACGACGATAACGCGCTCTCGCGCCGATCTACAATCGATAGAAACCATCGATCAACCACCGTTTTTGCCTGATTTAGATCCTTGGGACTTTTTTCTATTCCCGAAACTAAAATTGCCCCTCCCGGTGGAACACATTTCGAGTCCGTTAAAGCCATTAACAGAATTCGGCGCATGAGTTGAATGCCATCCCAGAAAGTGCTTATAATAGATATTTTGAAGAATGGAAAAATTATGGCACATGTGCACAGACTCTAATGGGAAATACTTCAAAGGCGACAATATAAATTTTGATGATTCAATGTAAAATGTGTGTTTCATTCACCAATTCCCGGTACTTTTTTGACAGAAGGTATATTGGATGCAGAACAGAAAAACTTGTCGAAAATGAATTTCAGAATGCTGTTAGAATTACATTGAACTGCTGGAATCTGAATAACTTCTTCCCATTACAGAAAGGTCAAATTTCTCGGTTAAGTTTCCCAAATTGCCCCCCTGTTTAGGTTATGGTAGAAGGAACTTCTGAAAAATTCATGATTTCCACTTTTAGACCTGAGGAGTTCGCATGACAGATAAATTATTGAAAGGTGGAAAAATGCATGACTACTAAATAATTCACTCTTCTCGAAGATAGTGGAGGACGTCAGCGATGGTCCCAACGGAATTGTTCCAATCATAATTTCAGATATGGGTATTCTAGGAATTATTAGAAATTCGATTAATTACAGATCGCTTTTTTTTATACAAGCTTATAATAAGTTTTAATATATATCATTGTACGATCATTCATCGATCAAAATTAATATCCCAAAAAATATTTTCAAGGTTCGGACTTTTCGTTGTTGATCTCTTCTTGGATACTCCGGACAATTTTTTCCGTATAATTACGTCCATAACTGACTAGAACTAAAGACTTCTAGTGCAAACCGAAAATTGCTATCTCAGGAACATTAGTATTCAACGAGGAGCCTACATCCTTCACTGAATTTCAGCCCATAAAATGGTTAAGAGGTTTCTCCGCCATTAAATCTGACCATTAGTGTTCGTTGCTTTCGTCTAGCATTTATTCTCTTTCATCAAGACTATGGCGCGGTCAATCTGCTCTTGGAAAGTCCCTTGCCACTAAGCCAGTGTCAGGGGAGATTTGGATGAGTGCTTTTTTCTTTAAGAGAATTTGCATGTCCAGTATAAGAAGCCTCATCTCATAACTCTGAGAGATTTCGTAATGATCTTAGAAATTTATGTCAAATGTCCTTTGCCCATTTTCTCTAACCTATTCTATATGATTTCAGGCAGGCAACCGGGTTGGAAACAACATTTTGGTGTGAACACAGTAAGTATCATACTTTATTATTAATTAGAAAGATACCTCTACTCAACATAGGCGGAAATCGAAATTTTTGTAGGGGGTCCACAACACGGATTTCTGAGGTGACCGCCTCCGAAGTATAGGTAAGTAGGTTCGGACAAATTTTTACATTCAATAATTTTTTGGAGAAATTTTGAGGCGTTCTGAAATTTTTTTACTCAACTTTTTTTCATTAATACCAAAATTACAATTCGACGTTTTTTCAACCTGAGAGAAAATCTGAAAACCTAGTTGCAAAAATAAGTATTTTGTCAATTTGAGAGATTAGTCAGTAGTGGCTTATATATATATATATATATATATATATAAATATATAATATATATACAGGGTGACACAGAATCATGGTACACCCCCAGAAGCTACTTAAACTTGTCTAAACTCCATTATCGTGTTCGTATTGGTTATACAGAAAAATAGTTGATATGGATGGATACCCCACCGATGGTACTTTCGAATGACGTCAGAGTACCATTATGCTACCATTTGACAAAACGGAGTTTCGAGTGAAAAAAGGTTTTGGTTTACTCTTTTGGCACGTATTTCGAACCACGATACTTTTTAAATCGAAATTACTATAGTGTAACATTATTTTGATTATTTGGAATAATTTTAGGGAGTTCAAGGCTCTCTAGATCGAAAAATAAAATGGGCGTTCTGACGAATGAAATATCAACTATGAGGTATCATTAGATTGAGAAAATTATAGAAATTTCAAAAATGTAATAATATACCGGGTGTCCCATTTGAAAATCGAAGGTTGATGTGATTTCCGGAAAAACCAGCAGTTAGATTTTTTTTCTGAATATGTCAAAAAGTGCCCTATAGTGAGTATATTCAATGTTCCAAATTTCAGAAATATATCTACAGAAACAAGGGAGTTTCTGGCGGTGTACCATGAGTCTGTGTCACCCGGTATATATATATATATATATATATATATATATATATACAGTGTGTTTGGTCATGACTTAATTCAAGGGCATCAAATATACCTAATATCATCTACAAAAACACTCATATTGGGAAGTTTCCCCCTTAGTTTTGGAGTAGCCCCCATTTTGAATTTACTTTTTTATTTTCGTTGACCCTTCCAAATACTATCGATTTCTTTGGACATAAAGGTCCTACAGATGTAAAAAAAATGTTTTTTGTGAGATGATATTACAACCTTTTATTAAAGTAGAACAATTTGAAAACATTCAACTTGAAAATGCCATAAAACAATTCTCAAAAAAAATTTTAGTAAGAAAATGTACTGATTTTCTTAGTAAATCCGCGATAGTACCAGAACTAGCACATTGAAGCATAATTTTTTTTCAATGAACTAACACGCAAGGATATTTGCTACAAAGCGACACCAACGTCATTTCTCTAAGTTACAAAATTCTAGAGTTATTGTTGTTCGAATATGACCACTACGCGAGCGCCCCAAACTTTTCTTTTTGTTGCTACAGATATTCGGGCGTGTGAACAGGTTATGAAATATTGTTGTTGTAGTGGTGAGTGAGCAGGACAAAAACTTTTGTTTTTTAGTCACTACATGTAGGCATTATAGTCCAGTAAACGAAGGTCTGAAATCACTTTTTTGCGGAAAGAGCTGCATTTTGGATATAATGATTGTCACTAGAGTAGGAACTCATGGTCAAAAATGCAGGTTCCCAAATTTTCAGGAACCTTGGAAAATTCGTGAAAATATAACTAGAAGGTTTATCGAAAAAAGTTTCAAACAAAAGTTGTAGAACGGAAAATTTTAGTTGACATGATGGGTTTTCGCATTCTCGTGTTGTTTATATTGACTATTTAGAGACGGATATCTGTATTGGCATTCTCAGTTGCTAACTTCATTAAGTACGAATTGCCGAAGAAGCGGAAAGGAAGCAGGTAGTTTTACCATTCTCATTTTATTACGTTCATGTTTGTAAACGAAAATAACAAGACTCTTCTTATCCCGGACATCTCTCAAATTATTTCGAGTGCAAGAGAATATGTTGGAAGAAATAATCATTTTTAGATGCATTTCAGCATTTCGCGTTTTGTGTTGTGTGCTTTGAATTTGGCTATATCTGATTTATCTGTATTTTTTTAACGAAAGGTTGATGTTTGCGAAATGCAAACCAGACCTCTCTCTTCGATCAGCGTTGATTCAAAATTTTGTAGAGCTTCCTAATCGGAAGCTACACAGAACTACTGTTGAAAGTTAAATTAATTTAATTGGAAATGTGAAATGAGTGAGAGACATGCTTGATTTTTCCTCTAAATTGAAGAACGACTCCCCATTTGAACTGTAGTATGAAAGTATGAAACTTAGCATAGCGATTATAGATTCGCTTTTGCAATCATTGTAATATTTCGTACAACTCGTCGAAAGAAACTCAGAACTTTCATAAGGATGGTCCAGAGATCGATTGTTCCCACCTCGAATAATTATTGGTTTGACCATTGAATAACAACAGCTAACATTCGACGAACGACTAGTTTTTCTATCGAAATCGATCAAAAAACTTTGATGAACTAACTGAACAATAATCAGAACTTTTCTGGCTTTCAAAAAGTTCTTCGAAGAGTAAATGAACGAGAATGATTGTTTTTTGTCATACTTGAAAATATTTTGTCAAAACACATTAAGCGGTTTTCACAAATGTTTCTTAAATTGGTATAATTAATACATATTTTGAACTTTGAACATCATAATAGCTAATCGTAATAATCATTGAGAACGAATTACTAGAGACTTACGGTTTTTTTGAGCTTGAAAGGTATTTGCTTACCACAAATTTAGGAAGTTTCTATTGATAGTACCCTTCGCGAAACAATTAAGATAACAGGAAGAATTTTCAAATTTTTTTTTTCAACAGACTGTATCTCAGTGAAAAATGGTCGTGAAAAAAATAAAAAACCAACTTCTGAAGCTGGAAGAATCTAGTTTCAGAAATTATTGATTAACAATAATTCTTTTCAGAGTACCGGTGGTCATGCAATCATAGGATAAAGAAGAAAAAATTTTGAAAAGTTTTCGAATTTTTATTTTTTGCTCTACGCTCACGGAGATTTTTTTCTTGCTAGGCCGATAAAAATGTCGTATAACCTGATCATTCAGATCTAATTTGCTTTTTACAACTTTCGAAATATTCAGTTTTGAGTGTGAAAGGGTCCTTTTTCACCCAATTGCCGATATCTCCGGATTAACTGGTCGCCTAGCGAGTCGAAAGGCTATCTCTTGTTCTACAGAACATTTTCTACGAAAATCTGTTTGGTTCAATGAAAAAAAATTTTTTTTCACCTATCACATAATCTCGGAAAAATAGCGCACAAATATCATTTTGTCATTTTTTGGTTGATGGACTGTATCATCTTCAATATTGGGGCAAAGCTCAGGTTACAAAAAAATTTCGCAGCCGGTTCAGCGGTTTTCTTGGACCTTTTTATGGAACATTTGAAAAAATTAAGAGAACGAGGTTTTTTTCCTTAAACTTGACAAAAATCTTGATCTCTTAATTTTTTCAAAATTTCAATCAATCGGTTCAAGAAAACCGCTGAACCGATCTATCTGCCGATTTAGGGGGGACTTCGGTCAACATCAGGCTATAAAATTTTTTCATGAACTAAGCTGTTCCGCCAATATTGACGAAAGGATAAGGTATATATCACAATAGGTATATCACATTCAATTTAGGTAACGTTGAGTAGCATATTTTCTGTAGTAATGTAGAATGTTAATCTTCATTTACTGCTATATCAATAATGACATTTTCGATAAATTTAGGAGGAGATTGAATTACTTCAAATATAAAAATACATTACTTTAACAAGGAGTTAAACAACTCAAACTTCTACAAAATTAGCGATCTTCTCACATCGGAATCATAATCTGACCTTTTTTTAATCAATCCGTTGAATGCAGAACTTTCAAACAAAAACTGCTCTGTGTAGAGCAGAATATTCCTTTTGAATTTTTCCAAAGATTACTATTTTTCTTATTACAGTGTTAAGCTTAGTGAAAATAAAATAAAAAATTTCATCTCATAAAATGAGCTTCTTGGACTCACTTTTATCTATATTTCAAAAAAAAATTAGATTGAACTTCCGTGATTGTATGAGTTTTGTACATTATGCATCATATTTCTGAAAAATTCTTGAGGGTGTGCCATCAACAATTTTTCTTTCATTTTCTTCATTATCTAAAATTCCAAATGACAGATGTTACGATGAAATTTTATATTCTTGCATGGAATGCTAACATCTGATTACCCGGTAACATCCGATTAAAAAAAAATCAGGTGTAAAATCACAAGAGAAACAAATATAAGTGTAGTTTTCGGGCAGATTTGAAAGAAAATGCTGCTTAACGAAAGCTGTCTTCATTCTTGAACTCGCATAGCATTGGGTAAGGGTGCTGGCATTTCGCCATGTAGTTCATAAACATATACATCATAAAAGGGAATAATAAAACCCTCGGCAAAACCACAAGCTCTTGGAGCGTCTTCGGCTATCCGAACGTAATGAAGTTAGCAACTGAGAACGCCATTACATAAATGCACCTCTAATTAGTCAATATTAACACCACGAGAATGCGCAAAGCCATAATGTAAACTAGAATTTTCCGCTCTACAACTTTTGTTTGAAACTTTTTTCGATAAACCTTCTAGTTTCCGAGAAAACGTAACTTTTTCGACATTTTCACGAATTTTCCAAGGTTCCTGAAAATTTGGGAACCTGCATTTTTGACCATGAGTTCCTACTCTAGTGACAATCATTATATCAAAAATGCAGCTCTTTCTGCAAAAAAGTGATTTCAGACCTTCGTTTACTGGACTATTATACAGAAATTCTAATAAATCAATTGTCCCTCGCTTTGCGTTGCGATCAGTAAGTTCTGCCTGTTCACTGAGATATCTAGCGTATCTATCCGTGATTTTTGTAATCGCACTATGGCAAATTATTAGTCTCGTCACATAGCTGACATGCATTTCGTATATGGCTTATGTAACGGAAGTGCTGCTGCCGCTGTAAGAGTGTATCGAAAAAGGTTTCCAAATCGGCCTACTCCCAGTAGACAAACTTTTGTTAATATTCATTTAAGACTTTCTGAATACGAAAAAAAATCAAACGCCGCCAAATGCACGCTCTCGTATGGTGCCGGTACGAGAAGAAGAAGAAGTCCTTCGATTAATTTATCGAAATCCCAGGCACAGTGTAAAGCGCATTGCATTAATGCTACTTTTGTCGCAATGGACTGTGTGGAGAATTTTGACACGTAAACGTCTGCATCCGTAACATTTTCGACGAGTGCAAGATGTACGCGAAGCAGATTGTGCTGCCCGCGCCACATTTGTCTCGTGGTTCAACGACTACAACCGACCTTTTTTTAAAAAGATTATGTGGACTGATGAAGCGACATTTACTAGAGCTGGAATAGTAAACCATAGGAACCAGCATTTATGGACGGAAGAAAATCCAAATGCAGTAAGACCCAGCAAATTTCAACATGAATTTTTCGTGAATGTGTGGGCAGCCATGATCGATGAAAAATTGATTGGGCCGATCGAACTACAAAATAATATGAGTGGTGCAAGATTCAAAGAATTTGTAGAAATCTAATTTCGTACAGTAATAGAAGAACTACCTATTATCAATCGAAGGCGTATGTGGCTTCAGTGAGATGGTGCACCAGCGCACTACAATGGTGTAGTGAGAGATCACACATTTTCATTTAAAATTATTCACCATGGATTGGACGTGGTGGAACATTTGCTTAGTCACCACGCTCTCCAGACTATTTTTTATGGGGCTGGATGAAGCAAAGGGTATACGCCAAAATCCCAAACACCAGAGAAGAACTTGTGCAAAAAATAATTACTGTTTCAAATGAAATAAAAGCGGATACAGCAATGACACAAGACAAGTTTTCATATCGGCCACTGCCTGTCTGCAAAGCAGAGGAGACCATTTTGAGCAATTCTTATGATAAAATTGTTAGTTTGATCATTAAAAATTATCGAAAGTACAGTACTGAATTTTATTTTATTTTATTAATTTTCATAAGGGTCATGTTCGAACAGCAATTACTTTTTAATTATGTGACTTACAGAAATTATGTTGGTATCGTTTTGTAGCTTATATCCTTGCGTGTTGGCTCATTAAAAAAAAGTTATACTTCAATGTGTTAGTTCTTGTACTATTGAGGATTTACTGAGAAAATCATTGAATTTTTTTACTAAAATTTCTTTAAAGAATTTTTTTATGACATTTCTAACTAAAATGTCTTCATATTGTTCTTTTTAATAAAAGGTGGTGGTATCATCTTTCAAAAAAACATTTTTTTCACATCTGTAGGACTTTTATGTCCAAAGAAATCGATATTATTTCGAAGGGTCAACTAAAATAAAAAAAGTAAATTTAAAATGGGGGATACTCCAAAACTGAGAGGGTAAACTCCCCAATGTTAGTGTTTTTGTCGATAAAATTAGGTATATGTGATGCTCTTAAATTATCGCTAAATCATGACCTTTGTAGAATCATTTATGACAGTACGTTATTAAAATGAATAATGAATTTATATTCACAGGGTGTACCAAGTTTGACGGCCTATTAGGCGTTTCTGGAGAACTAGACCTATTTGAAATCTGAAAATTGGGATTATGTTATTTTTTGACATTATCTACCGATCTAAAATATTCTTGGAGCCTTGCCGCTTTCAGTTATACAGGGAGGAAAAAAAAATTTCATTTTTTTCTGTTTTTTTTTTGTTTTCGAATTTGATATAGTTTGCAATTCTGAATACATTCGTAACCTAATCGTTGCATTCGTCAAAATACTTTCCAAAATATCGAGAAAAAACTGAAGAAAAAAGAAAGATAAGAGTATTCGGTATTATGTTTGTTATTCCTAACCTAGATATCGTAAGCACAAACCGTTTTCACATTTTTGAAGGCGAGGACTATTGAAATATTGTACATTTTCAGAATTTTGAATAACCCGTCACAGGGTGTTCCAAATGTTGGATCAAAAATTGGGATCAAGATTGGCTCATAACTTTCGTTTTTCAAATTAGAACCCTATTTTTTTATGATTGCGTTGGAGTATATAACTCACCTTGATTGAATATTAGAACAGATTCAATTCACTAATTAAATAGGTTCAAAAACACAGTCTGTACTTTACTCGTACAACAACGATTTGCAGTATGTAAAATCTAATTGGCGCTCAGTGTAGGTACTCTTTTCTGTCAGTCAACTGCATCTGACAATACCAACCATTTAGGGAATCAGGGAAGGACTTGGCTAAAAGAATTTCACACCGGGCGAATTCCACCTCAGTTCAAAATGGCACACACGCTAGCAATTCTCAAACCCGGGAAGTCTCCAGAAGATGCTTCCAGCTACCGCCCAAATGCACTCCTGAGTGTCAGCTTTAAAATACTTGAACGCCTAATTCTGAATAGGATCCGAGAGATAATAGATGAAGTAACTCCTACATACCAGGCTGGTTTCAGATGTGGACGAAACTGCTGTGAACAAGTACCGGCTTTAACATCCTACATAGAGGCTGGATTCCAGAAGAAGAAGAAAACATCGGTAGTTTTTGTGGACCTGACGTGGTTGGAAGGATTACTAATTAAACTAAAGAGAAACGTGCAAAGTAAGAAATTAACAACACTCATCAAAAATATGTTAACTAATCTAAGCTTTAAAGTTAGTATTGGACATAGAGCAAGCAAGTCATTCATCATCAAAAATGGACTTCCACAAGGATCCGTACTAGCCCCGATACTCTTCAACTTGTACACCAGCGACCTACCTGATACAATCAGTAAGAAGTTTTGCTATGCGGATGATCTAGCATTAGCCACTCAATCCAAAACATTGGAAGAAGGGGAAGCTGTCCTTACCAGAGACTTGGAAACACTGAACCAATATTACAAAAAGTGGAGACTGCCCGAACCCATCTAAGACAGAGGCATGTGCGTTCCATCTAAATAATCGATTAGCTAACCAACAGCTTAACATTAACTTTTGCCAAAAAAGTGTTAAACACAATTTCTACCCTAAATACCTCGGCGTTACTCTGGACCGCTCACTAACGTATAGAAAACATCTGGAAAATATGAGCCAGAAAGTGAAGACTCGTAATAATATTATTAGGAAACTGGCTGGCACCTCATAGGGAGCCGACGCATCGACCTTACGTACTGCTGCTCTAACTTTGGTATATCCCGTGGCTGAATATTGTGCCCCGGTATGGCAGCGGAGTGCCATACCGGGAAATAGATGTTCACCTGAACGACTGTATGAGAATCGTCACGGGTACCCTGAAATCTACACCCATTCCCTGGCTGCATACTATCACTAACATTGCACCACCAGAACTAAGACGAAAGGATGCCACTGTGAGAGAACGGGCTAAACTTCAACATCCAAACCACCTGCATGACCTCCCAATTCACGAGACCTTAAACAATCCTCCACCAAACCGCCTCAAATCCCGGAACCCCTTATGGGCTGAGGTGGATCATAACCCGCAGATCAAACAAGACTGGCGCCATAAATGGAACATGGCACCAATACACAAACATGACATAGTTGACCCCACACTTGCTCTACCAGGATTTGATCTGAAGAGAAACATCTGGAGTAGACTCAATAGAGTTAGGACAGGCCATGCAAAATGTAATGCTATGATGTTCAAATGGGGACTTTGACAATCACCAGCCTACGACTGCGGAGCTGATCAACAAACTGTACAGCATATTGTCCGGGAATGCCCTTTAAGGAAGTACCTGGGACCATTCATAGACATTATTAATGCGACATCTTCTGCACTAGACTGGCTACGTTCTCTGAATGTGGAGCTCTAATTTGAAATTTTGATCACATCTGTCGTTGCAAAATTCAATCACATATTTACCTACCTTTTTACTTATATCTATATGAGTGTCTTTCCTTTTTATTTTTATGTTAGATATACTTTGTTTTATATTCATGGTCACTATCTTTTACTTGTTCACTGCTGTTGCTTTGCCAAACGATAAGTAAATAAATAACCACTTGAGGAATTCTGGGGGACGGAAAAAATTGGGGTGTAAAAAATTCATAGCATCAAAGGAATATCCAATCGTAAACAAGGGAAATATCAAGAAATAATCATCAAAGGCGCCGCTGTCCTATTATACTGGTAAACATGGCAGTCGGCCCCTCACGGTAGTGGACACTTTATTTTTTATAACAACTTATTTACGATATAAGCGTGACCCCATTACCTATTGTTGTTCATTGTCGGGACGGCCTCGGTGATATTTCAGAAATAATTTTTGTTTTCAATTCTCCAATCCGAAAACATAGCTATTTCCGATTCCGAGAAGAGCGCAAGATACAAATTGGTACACTCTGGAGAACACAGCAACCCGACTCTTTCAGAGCCACATTTGGCACTACAACCTTTTTTTCAATTGCAAAAAATAGTTTTGAGCAGTTTTTCTAGTGCAGATGGGAGTAAAGTTTGAATCGGTTGAAATTGCTAAAAAGGTTTTAGTACCAGATGTGTCTGTGAAAAAGGGAGGTTGCTATGTTCTCCAGGGTTTACCAGTTGCCAAGGTCCGTCTTGCTCAAATCTCCAGTTGAGTACAATAGCGAAAGATTCCTATGATTTTAATGATGAGACCAATGACCGAGCCAATGAATGAGCCATATTTGAACAATTTATCAACATCTAGCAAGAGGAAGAAGAAGAATTCGAAGATGACATGACTGTTGAAGTAGACTTTCGAGAGTATGAATCTGATTAAAAATCTGAATGAATGCAAACAATAGTTAACTAAATAATCAATAGCAATAATAAATAATGAGATAATATCTAGAACTTGACCAGAATTGTGCTCTTAAATTATCCTAAAATTTTCATAACATAATAGTAGACCTGCAGCGGAAACCACCTTAAAAAAAACGTTGGCGTGGAAATATGTGCATATCATGTATAATGTGACTCTTAGAAGCGCGATATCTCAGGAATTGTAACTCTAAGGAAAAAAGTTGTGAATACCATTTTTGTAGGTAATTTTAAGATCTACAACTTTTTCTCGGAGTATTTTCCGATCAAACTCACTTTTTTTCAAGAAAAATTAAAAAAACCTAAAATGTTGATCTTTGACCCCGAATAACCAAATAACTTCTGTCGCTCACATAGGATCGATGAGAACTTTAACATCTTCATTTGTGTAAGGGTTAACCCTAGCCCTCCACCAAAATTTGGCTTCCCGGCAATTTTTGTTATTTCAAATGTCTATATTGACCCGACTCATCTACCAGATTCTCCTTTGATAAGAAACGAAATGATCTAGGGGGAGTTTCAATCAGAGAATTATTACTATCGCAATCATAGGTCAATATAATTGCCCTGTGATCACCAATATTGGCATCCACCCTAGTGCCATGCTTGTTCGAATATGCTATCATCTATTATCTATTAATCTGAAAATATTGTAGCGTACTGTTCGAGTCGAAATACATAGTCGATGTTTAAATCTCCGTATACGAAGACAAAATTAGTGCAAGATATATAAAAATGTTACCAAAAATTCTATGCTACCACCAGGAGGCCGGCAATCACTCATTAAAATTTTTTAAATCAATTCGGCAGATTTCACATATTCGAAGTTCGAACCGAACCTACACAAAAGAGTTTCAAACAGTAGGTTTGTGTCGATATATACTTTTCGTCAGATCCCTTCTTGTTAAGAAAATTAGAATATACTAGCTTCTCTGAGATAATTGATTTTTCCAAAGCAATATACAAGTAACTATGGAACTGAACATGGCTCATGATTGAAAAGGAAATTTACAGACTATACACGTTTGAAGTATGTACTTTTAACATCTAAATTATGATGGTAATAATCATTGAGAAATGGAAAGAGTCTCTATCAGACTCGTATTTAACGCCATTATAAAAAATATTATTTTCCTCCCGAGTAACTTTTCTCAAAGCTCTAGTAATATCAAACGAGGTGAATAATCGGAACCTCTAACTAAACGTCCTAGTGTGATCTCGAATAATGATTCCATTGGTTCTATCATTTCTGCCGAATTTTTTATGGTAACAGATCTGTCTTTCCTAATACCTAAGTTTTTATTCAGATTCTGGCCTATTCAAATCAACAACCGTCGCTCCGGCAGCCTATCTATTTCAACTTGTACAGGTTCATTTAAGCTGGATTAAAAGCTACCATTTTTTTGCGCTTATCATTAATCAATGCCTCCCCAATCTTTCGCGAAAAGTTCAAGAATCACCAGAAAAACTCTCAGTGAATAGCATGTTCACACAAAGGCCTAAATCTTGGATCGAAACACTTAGAAGCTTCCTTATTCTTCAGTGATTTCGACAATAATGAAATATTCATGCCTGCTTATTTGAGAGTTGCGATTTCAATTTTATCAAAGAAATTCTATTTTTCCTCAGAACGCAATCTTCGACTAATGGAATAATTTTGTTTTTTATCAATTTTGGTTGTTGTGCAACTGTTGACCTTTGACCAAGAATTCCTTACATGCTTGGTGGTGGGTTCAAGCAACTTGGGGGTATCAAAAAACAAAATGAAATAATTTTCATATAGATTGAAAACATTCATAATTATCTGGCTCATTACTTTTTTGATGAAGCAGAGAATTTTCCCAAGTTTCCATGAAACTGGACATTATGCCATCGCGGACTTTTAAATAAAAACTTTTCGAGCCCTAAAAAATTGTCCTAAGCTGAGAAGCTCCTTCCACTAAATGGTTTTTCTACCCATGAGAATCAATCCAATCGAATATTGAGAAGGATTAATGAACATTTTCTGTTCAACCAATTACTTCAAGACAAAATTCCCGGAAAAGTCCTAATTGACGGAGCACTAATCAAACTAAATCAACAAACTTTGTTACCGCATGTTCTTGGAATATAATGGCTGAATTCAATATTATGAGTCTGAAAATGTATAAAATTGAGCCCAGAGGGTAAGACATTTTCATCGGTGGGCGCATAATGAACGACAGAAAATGTTCCTTATTGGAAAGTTTGTAATCAATTTGAACACAGATTGAATAATGGACATCTAAGTCAATTCAAAGTTTGGGGAGTGTGCTCCAGAAAAACTTCACTGCTGAAACCATTCATTTTATCATCTAGATTAATCACGGGATTTCACTGTTTACATAAAAGATAGGGTGAGATTGGATACAAAAGAAGTTTTTATCCCCTTAAAATGCAGAATCGGTCATGGTGGGCAAGCTTTTCTTTCTCTAGTGATCCTCTACTAGCTATATCGGAATTCGAAATATCCAATATGCACATACTTAAAAGCAGTTCTTCACATATTAGGAAAACAATTTCTATTTCCAAATGAAACACCTTGTGCATAATTACATTTTTGAAATTTTCTTCATTATCTGAATACAATGATAATTTATAGTTGATATTTTATCGATTTCATTCTTACTCGGAACTGAATATGATGGTACCCTAACATAATTTTTTTATTTCCATCGGTGGGTCGTTGCAACGTGCATCATTTTGATAAATTGAAATAATTTTTAGGAGTTCTTGGCTAGATAGATTAAGAAATGAATTCTGCATTAATGAGACGTTTTTTGAAACACAGAGACACTGCATTTGCAGATAAACTATTACCCAGATTTTTATTAAATACACTAAGGTGCAAAAAATTCGAATCAGTACTTCATCATTCTCTATCTATTATTAGAAGAAGTATCGAATGATTTTGATGATTAATTCTTGTTTTCCTATTGTTTTACCTAATAACTGCATTTTTATCAATACTTTCATGTTTTAGAAGACGTCTTGACATCCTTTAAACATAACGTTATCGTTCAGTTGACACGATCATCCAAAAGAATAGTTCAAGTGTTCAATTCTCACTACATTCACTTCCAAAAAATGGCCTTATCACCTCCGGATGCAGCAAGTGCTTAAGCTTTAGTTCAGTCTAAATGTTAATAGTTCCTTGGTTCAAAGATCTGTCCAAAATTTCGATGAGCAAGCAGCGACACAAAAGACCAGAATTAGTCCGAAGAAGAGCGGCATCGCAACATTTGCTTTGTGAATGAAAATACGTACTTGGTTCGATTTTTTTGCATTTGAATGTATACGATCTTATATCACTTCACATCAGCTGTGACTAGAGAAAGTTGGTTATAGATTTCGAACTTTGATATCCTGAACTTTCCATACCTACATTGTAAGTAATCTCTATGAAAATTTTCATTCTTATTGATAGCCATAATTTATTATTTATTCAATATAATTCTTCAAAGCCTGTTATTATTTATGTATAATAAAAAGAACCTTCTTTATACAGGGTGGTTCAACCCAAGGGTGAAAAACTTCGGATTTGAATTCAGCACACCATTTCAAACAGATTTTTGTTTCTGAAGAACAGTCCACAACCTCTTCGTTTTTGAAATACAGGGTGTTGCAATTCAAAAAAAAAATCGGTCCTCCCTCATATCTTTAATTTTAAATGATGTATTCTCGTCATTTTTGTATATGTATAGATAGATAGATATATTTTATTTGATCAAAAATACCATACATGTGTAGATCGTGTCAAACCAAATTACAATCATAATAACAACCAATTAACACAAATTCTCAAAATTCCTCTCATCTAAAAAATCTTTTATACTATAATATGATTTATAAACTAAAAATTTACTAAGCAACAATTTTCTTGAGCGACTTGAGTTGTTCTTGAAGGCTTCAGGCAATTTATTCCACAATTTCAACAAGCTGTACGTTACATTTTTCTGGAGGTAAGTATAATTCGGTTTCTGTTCGAATATATAGCTTTTGCCTCTAGTGTTATAGTCATGATCCAATTGTATAGAGCTTAACTCCTGGAAGTAATCTATTACAAATAGAATTGATTCATATATGTATAGACTATAAAGCGTTAATATCCCGTACTTATAAAATATAGGCCTACATGATTCCAACTGACCCATACCAAAAATAGCTCTTATGCACCTCTTCTGCAGAGTGAATATTCTAGCAGCTTCCGGAGATCTTGCCCAAAAAATTATCCCATATCTGATTTTTGACTTACATAAGAATGGTAAACTGCCGGTGCAGCATCCAAACCAACCATCATTCTTATCAATTTAACTGCATAACACTGTTGTGCAATGTTAGATGCTAATTTTGCAATATGATCCTTCCAGTTCAGATTTTGATATATTTGAACTCCCAAAAAAGATAAACTTTTGACTATTTCAATCTGTTTTCCCTGAAGACAAAGCTCTATATTTTAATTTTTTTTGACTGAATATTATCAGTTTGGTTTTTTCAAAATTAACTATTAATTGGTTCATGTTAAACCACTCAACCAATCTTTCCAAATCACATTGAAGTACCCTCTCACAGATACTTGCATTAGCTTCTTTACATGTTATGGACGTATCATCTGCGAACATTACCATTTCACTATTTGTTGTCAATACGAGGTCATTGGTATATATTTTATACAGTAAAGGTCCCATTATGGAACCCTGTGGGACACCTACCTCTATATTACACGATTTTGATGTCTTTATGTGTCCGTCTTTTCCTCTGCTAGATATTCGTTGAGTTCTGCCTGTCAAATATGATCTAATGAGTTCTAGTGCAGTGCCTCTTATGCCAGTCTTTTCCAGTTTTAGCAGAAGTATATCGTGTTGGACTCTATCAAACGCTTTTGACAGGTCCAGATAAAGAGTAGGCGTGACCTGGTTTTGGTTGAGAGATTTTATAATGTTGGTAAGAGTTTGATAAATTGCATTAATTGTTGATTTTCCTTTTCTAAATCCATATTGTTGTTTCACTAGAATCTGATTTTTCTCAAAGAACTGGATGAACTTATCGAAAATTATGCGTTCAAATATTTTGTTAATATTTGAGAGAAGTGACACCGGTCTATAATTCTCGAAACTTGCCTTGTTTCCCTTCTTATACAGTGGCTTCACTAATGCTTCTTTCAACTTTTGTGGATATTTTCCAGTTATTAATATTTGGTTCATAATGTGTGTTAATGGAACTACTATAAGTGATGCATACATCTTCAAAAGTCGAACTGGTA
Source organism: Hippodamia convergens (assembly GCA_038502775.1). NCBI lineage: Eukaryota > Metazoa > Arthropoda > Insecta > Coleoptera > Coccinellidae > Hippodamia > Hippodamia convergens. The sequence continues at coordinate 22,103,380 of CM076610.1, forward strand.
TTCCATCGATTCCAACCGAATTTTTATTTTTCAGTCTTATAATATATCCATATACCTCAGGTTCCACAACTGGACTCAAAAATATGCTCCGGAGACAGGGTTTCATATGTTTAGTATCCAATTTGATATTATTTTTCGCACCAACTTTCATGAAATACGAATTAAGTTCATTCAATACATCAGTTTCATCTTTCGTTGTAAAATTTTCTAAAATTGAATAATTTAAGTTCTTGTCTCTTTTTGTAATTTGATTTACAAGATTCCAAGTTGCCTTCATTTTATTTTCTGCAGTGTGAATATAGGTTCTATTACTCATTAATTTAGCTTGTTTGACCAAATGTTTAAGTATATTGCAGTACCTTTTGTAGTATTCACTTGTAACTTTACCCTTCTGTAGTTCTTCCTAAATTACTCGTTTTCTTGCACTTGAAGTTCGTATTCCAATTTCGGAAATAAAAGCCTTACATGCATATCCAATACTTCAGAAAAACGATTGTAGGCTCTATCTGGATCTTCTTCTGTCACTATATTGTGCCATGAAACATCCTGTAATTTATGAAAAAGTTGTTGCATTTTAGCCTCTGTGAAAATTATTTTTTCAACAAAATGTTTTTCATCATGAAATTTCGCACATTCTATCGTGATAAATTGAGCATTATGGTCGGATAACATAGTATTAACATTTTTATTATTCCAATATTTACAATTTTTAGCAAATATATTGTCTATTAATGTATTCGATGTCTTTGTTATTCTAGATGGTTCTTCTATTGTTTGCTGATAATAAAAACTGGTAACCATATCTATAAAGCCATACTTAACTTGAGTATCTTCCAATAAATTAATATTGAAATCACCACATAATAATGTATGATATTGAATGAATTCATCTTCTATTCTTTTGAGTATTTTTTCTAATTGATTCATAAATACCTGTATATTCCCCAAGCAAGTTCTGTATACAGACGTTACGATCAATTTTCTTCCTCTGCTTACTGCGCATGATACCTCGATTTCCTTTTCAATACTCATTTGATTGATATGCTGTACCTCTTCAAAATCCTTTATGATATCCTTCACCAGTATGCATGTTCCACCATGTATGAACTTCTCTCTAGAAAAATTTGATATGACATTAAAACCTTGAATATTTAAAAACTTCATTTCACTTTCATTCATCCAATGCTCGGTGATACACATTACATCGGGTAATTCCTTTGTTGTTTCCAATAAAAGTTCAATTTCAGATATTTTGTTTCTTAAACACTGTATATTCTGATGCATGATATTAATTCATCAGCATTTTTGTTTTTTGGCATTAGTGGTGAAGTATGTCCATTTTGTGTTCTCTCAAATACGTTGTTTCCGAAAGATGTTGCGAAAGGAAAATTCCCGAACTATGACTCCTTCCGGCCAGAATTCTGAAGTACAAATGGACTCAAATAGTTTATCATCTGTAACACCCAAACTGAATGAAGAGTTTTGCCCTTTAGTCTTTAATTTCCTGACTTCTATTTCCTCAATGATATCTGCATCTTTGACATACTGTTTTATTTCTTCCTCTTTCACTTCAACATATTCCCATTTCTTTTTACAAGCTCCCTTTATTATAGTAGAATGATTTTTTGAACCTGTACATATAATAGTGTTTTTCGATTTATCATACCTTTTCCGTTTGCTAGCTACCGTTTTCCATTCCTTTGCTACATCTAATGTTTTCCCATTTTTATCGTCATTCATACTCGTCGATCTACTTTCCTTATTTTTGTTTTCTACATCTGTAGCCATATTTCCATGAATATCAGCACTCATTGTTACCACACCAGATGAATTTTTTCCACTATCTTCGGTAGTTCGTATGTTTTCTACCTTATGATTAGTTTTAATGAATCGTTGATCTTTATTTTTATTCTGGACGGTTTTCTGTTCCATTTCTGTGTTTCCTGACGTTGTCAGAATTTCAACTTCTTTGTTTATCTTTTTTTTATCTGTTTGTTGAATATTTTTAATTTTTTCTAACTGAAGTTCATTATTCTGCATTAATATTTCGTTATTTCTTCTAGTTTCCACTAACAACTCTTCGGTATACTGTAGCTTCATTCTTAGATATTTGTTTTCCATTTCCACCTCAGTACTCTTAACAACAAGATCAATTTTCTCCAATTTTTGAGACTTGCCATCATCGTGAATGCATACCGCATTCCTCCTATTAGCGGCTAAATTCATACACGAGGGATGAAAATCTTCACAGCACTTTATACACTGTACAATGTCCGTTACTTTTTTGTTATAGTGATTACACACTTTATCCACTTTTAAGTAATTTTGTCTCTTTATCAGAGCGCTCTTCAACTACCTGTTCATCGTTCGCCATCTTTATTTAGACTATTTTGCCTATGGGATCCAGGGGGTGAATTTAGATCAGCTAATTTTCAAAATTCGATATCTGATGAACCAGCACATACTAAATTAGATATTTAGAATTGTTACATCTATGTGATTAATCTCTGAAAATTTCATCCACTGGTCGTTTAAGTGCACCACCCTCAGTTGATGGTTTCGACAGAAGGCTGTCGAAAGGCTGTTTTTGTGGACGGGTGTGAACACACCCGTCTACAAAAACAGACACCCGAATAAAATATTCATATGAATTACTTGATATATTTTTTGAAGAAAGAGGTTGAAAAATGAAAACGAGGTCGCTCATTTAAAACCAGGAGGTTATAAGAGGTTTTTTGTAGTTCAAGTATCACGAATCACCAATCTGTCCCGCCCTGTACAATTTAATGGCTCACTTAATGGATATTGATCGGAAATGATTAGTTTATTGACAGCTTTGTTGTTGCGCTTCATAGAGTTGTTTGATAAAAAAGGCAATCAATTTCAATTAGGCTGTTCGATAAAAAAGGCAATGAATTTCAATTAGACCGACGTTTTGCATAAATTTAACTTCTTTCCAGGCTAATTAATACTGCTACTCATACTAAAACGTCGAAACAAAACCTATCATTATATCATAATATCTCTACAAAATGGAAATTTCATAATGAACTAAGTAGCTACACTGCAATGAAAAATCACAAGTCGCTTCTGGTAATACTGACCAAAATGTATTCACTTTTTGAAAAGAAAGAGGAAAAAACATGGATCGATTTTTAGCAAAATTAGAGCATAAATCGCATTTATTGATTTTTGATGCAACAAGAATGTGAAACACATCTCAAAACATTATTAATAATTATAGCACCCTTTATTAGTTGAATAACTAGTTACAATAGTTATAACAAAAATAATTATTAACATATTAGTAATGCTATTGATTTAACAGTTTTTTAATGCTTTATAACTATTACATTTTTTCATCTCAAAGGGTAAACCATAATTCGTTATTTTTGAATAAGAAGGTACCTCTCTAATTACACATGACTTCAGTACTGAAATGTTTCTTCTAGTGAAGATTATGGAGACCATACGTGATCATTAGAGACCGGATTATATGCAATTGCATATTTGCATATGCATTTGCATATTTGAGACATCTTCAGTGGTATTTGCATATTTTAGACATCTTCAGTGGTATTGGCAAATTTAACCTAAGTTCCACATTGTGATGCATATTATCGGTACATATTTTCTTTCCTGCGTTCCGAAATGCGATAAAAGTGATGATATTGCGAATCCTACCAAATTCAATAGTCACAAAATATGAAGTATATTGAGTAATATTCTCGATAATATTAATAATTGTGACTCGGATTCGCAAATCACTTTTTTCGAATTTTGGAACGCAGTGTCAGTAGCCGCGTGCTTCGCTTGTTTTGGCACTCACATAATGAAATGAAAAAAGATACGGAGGATCTCACCCTTCAACATTTGAAAGAATATTTTATTGTTAACGTTTTTGAAAATATTAAAAAATTCTAATACTATTTTCAAAATAATTACTGATACGCTCATTCCGATATTGCATATTCTGCCAATTTTCATGCATAATTATATGCACATAAGAATGTGCATATAATTCTAATTCGGTCTGTAGTGATCATACTATCATATTTTTTATAATGGTATGTGCCAAAGCCTCACAAAATTTCCAATCTCCTAGTGCATGTCTCTTTCCGTCTCACCCTCCGCGACTTTAGAATGTAGTATTATGAGGTTTGAAATCATTTAAGGCCTACTTCTACGTAAATCAAAAGTTTCCAAAGAGATGAGCAATGATCTAGATGGTGCCTTTTTCCCTTATATTTTTTTTTGTCATGATAACTTTACGAATTGCAAGAAGTCAAACTTTCAACTTTTCTTATTTATTACAGTAGTAGAAGTTCATGATAATAATGAAATTAATTGTTTTCTTCTCAAATTCCATTAATTTAGTAACTAATGTATCCGATAGATATGTCCAAATATTCAACGGAAAGGATGAATTAATAAAGGCTTCTTTCTTTTAATCTGCTACTTTGATGTGAAAGAATCCATAAAGCATGCATTCTTTCTTGGCTCATTTTAATTATACCTTTTCAGAATTATCCCATTTATTTGAAAGACTAGCACAAGTTTAAATTTGGTCGACCCCAAAATCAGTAATTGTTTTTTTACAATCGAAAGAGAAATTGCAATTCTATTTGATAAAACGAAATATTAAATCCACTCTTTTCTCATTAATGAAGATTAAATCATTCATCATATTATGTCTGAAAAAAGGACATTTGAATTCAAAAATAAGTATTTTCTGTTGTGTACTGGTTCGACAATAAAACTCCTGAAATCAGCATTTTCTGTTTGAACACTTTCATACTTCGAGTAATGGAAATAACAGGATAAAAACCCTATTACATATTTTCTGGATAAAATACAAAGTTAAAGTTCCGATTTTTCTGAAGAGGAGATCTAAACTTTCAGTGTTTCCCTATATATAGTTTTGGTCTTGTTTTCGATGTGTCGTCCAGTAATAACGTTGAGAGTTTGGATAATATTTTCCTTCGGAGCTCCAAATATTCAAACGCTTGTTTAAAAATTCAAAACATTCGATTTTCTCGTCAGGAGCATGAGATTCCCATTCATCAAGAAATATAAATCATGTTTGGAAGTTATAAACAATACGAAACATAAAAAGTTTTTTTAATTCAGTGAAAACATCTTGCATCTATGTAAGTATACATACCGCCCTGGCAGCAACAGCGCTGAAAATCGTGAACAACGTAAAAACCGCGAAGGTAAACATAGGGAGCCGGTGATTAGTCATCATACAACTTTCGTGCCTGCAGTTGAATCGAAGTCGCGTGCTCTACTGGCTCGACGTCTAGGGTGCGTCAGCAGGAAAAGCGATGGGGCTGAAGCTCGCGCAAAGCTCATGTTGTCGTGCTTTGGGCGCGAAATGGCGAAGGCGCCACTATACTGATGATAAGGAAGGAACCTTCAATATTAATCCTATAAAGGAGATACTTGCTCGCCAGATGGAAGGAGGGGTATAAAATTCCTTGAATTAGATATCGAATTCTAAAATCATAGGTGGTGTTAGGATACGTTCTCGATAAAAATGACTAAAAAATTTTTCGATGAGATCTATTTGATTTAATAAAACAATATGAAAATTCAAGGATAGTACTTACAATATATTCTTCACTTCATTATCAATGTTTCAATTATTTTTGATATAGTGGCCTTTATTGAATGAGGACGCCCTCAATTTCACAGCATTGAGTATTATCAGTCGGCCAGGAGTGGTAAATTTTGTACCGAACTGATAGTTTCTTCATGTTTTTCCAAGTTGAGCAAATTCGATATTCCGATTATTTTGATTTCGAGAAACTCCAAATTTTCAAGAATGTTTAGAATTGCATGTCATAAATGTAAACAACATGAGAATTCTCAATTTTCAAAATGATCATATACAGGGTGAGTTTTTGACTTGTACATATATTTTCTCTATTTCAGTATCGTAATGAGTTCATTACTACTACTGAAAACAGTTCTGTATTGAACCTATCACAGCATTGTTTTCAGTTATATTTTTCTTTTTGTGGTTGTCAATTCTGACCTACGATCCTATAATTTTTCAAATCAAATCAATTCAAATTCCGTAATCTGTCAAAAATAAGTTACACCAACTGCCAAGATACAATACAAAAAACATTTTTGAACCATAGATGAATTCAAAATAGTAATCATCGAGATGAATACCATCTTCAATTCATAGGCTCATATCTTTTATCACGAGGTTGGAAACAGTATATTCTAAAACAAGTTACAGAATGAGCTCCTATTCCAACACGAATGCAAAGTTCGAAAACGAGCGACGAAGGAGCGAGTTCTCGATAGCCTTCTGCCACGAGTATTAGACGATATTTTCTCTATTTCAGTCAAGTTTTGTGAAATACTCTCGAAATTCAATATAAAAATTCAGGTTAGTGACTTTTATATTTCATCTTGGCAATTGGTGTGACTTACGAAATTTGACAGATTACGGAATTTGAATTGATTTGATTCGAAACTTCATTCGATCGGAGGTCAGTACAGACAACTACAAAAGGAAAAATATAACTGAAACAATGCTGTAATGAGTTTCATTACAGCACTTCTTTTAGTACTGCAATGAAATTACGATACTGAAATAGAGAAAATGATTTTAGATTTTGTCACTAAAAAGAAAGATATACCGGTTTCAGCCTTATTTATGTTTCAAAAATGTTCTGGGTGTGGCCTCCGTGAAGGCAAAGAATTTTTTCTTTTTCGATTTATTCTTTTTCTTAAAAATACAATATAAAAGTCACTAGGATGTACAATCTGAATTTTTATTTGAATTTCGAGTGTATTTCACAAAACTTGAAATGGAGAGAATATCTACTCGAGGCATTCGTGTTGGAATAGTAGCCCATTCTGCAACTTGTTTTAGATTATACAATAAACGGGAGATTCCAGAAGTCAAAAGAAATACTTTTTGTCTTCGCCATTTTTTCCAATTCAACTCGATTGAAAATAAACCAGCTGTTCAAAATCCATAAGAAATTTAATTTGCGAATACATCTCGCAAATGATTTTATCAATTGAATGAATACAAAATTCCTCTCATATGTTTTATGTTTTCAATTATGAACATTATGAATATACGAGAAATTCAAGAACCTAACTATTAAAGCTGAGTTGAATGCTATTTAATGAATATTTGTTCATTTCGGTGAATGAAACTATTGCCTGTGAAATGCGTATTTTTCGAGTTGATCATTAATAAATCTCTATCAGCGAAAGTACAAAATATCTTACTTCGGCTGAGCGCGACTCCTATTCAAAAAAATCACAGAACTAACATATTTTTTCGTAGGTTAAAGCTGTGATCGAATGCTCGCAAAAATTTCAATGGCATCTTTACGGGGATGGCATAGCTGATTATGGAAGTTTAAAACTGCCTCTTTTCATCTAGACTGAATCGGAAAAAATTATATATGAAGGAAGTGTACTTTTCGAATCTTTTGTTAAAATATATGTACAAGTCGAAGTTTCACTCTGTATTTAGAAAAGTATGAATTTTCAAATTAAGCAAGTTGAGAAAGTCATTTTGAACTAGATTTTTCTTCGTTCTCTCTGCAACTATACCCTTTCGTTTTATTTGGCATTTTCCATAGAACTTTACACAAAGCCTATCCTGTCCCGATTAGTGATTGTCTAGTTTTAAGGTCCATGATAACTTCTAAGGAAGCGCATCCGCCACATTTTCACGAAATACCTTTTTCAAATTCGATGTATGAAATTGAAAAAATGGATATGAAGTGGACTAGGACTAGCAGTACTGTCCAATGTCCTCGGTTATTTTCTGATCTTTTGTCGTTTCATGTGAAGTTTTCTCAAGAAAAATCCCCGAAATATAAATGAAATGAAAACTTTTCAATATGCTTGAATAAAATACAATCTTTACAGATCCTCAATGTGGGGTGAGACTCAGATGAAAGTAGAATTGTATCCATCAGAATTACCGAAATACGGTATTAAAACTTACTAAGATTTCTGGGATATCTCGGACAAAAACCTAAGAAAATCGAAATATTGAAAATAGTAATTTTTCAGAAACTCCGTAACAACTCAAAATCAGTCCTTGAAAATGTTTTCTCTAAGTCGAATGGCCAACAAGTTGCCAGAAAGTATTTAAAAATTGTACGAGATTTTTTAAAACCCTAGCTTTCAGTATAGCTTATGGTTTGGAGGATATCAGCTATTGACAGTTCTCTGTGAGATGGTGTTTACTGCTTCATAGGCTACTTTGAGGAAGCATCTCATTGCTTGGAAATGTATCAATATTTTTTCTGAAACTTTTTCAGGGTTTTGTCTCCCAGTTTCTAGAACGAAATCAAATAGAAAAATTTTATGAATATATTAGAAGAAATTCCCCTACTTGAATTCGTGCACTAATTCGTCAACGCATAATCCATTCAAAGAATTGTGGCCTAACGAAAAACTCCTCACTGAACCATTGGCAAGATCATTATTATCTAATAATATATGTTGAATCTTTAATCTTTTTCTCATAAGGATCAAGTTTCCATTTTCGAGTGATTTCAATCCATCATGTGGTATTGAGACACTTCTGTTTTTATATCTCTAAGGTTCTTGATGTTTTTCCGTATAAGTTTTACCACAAATGCAAGGAATCTTCGCATGTTGTAAAAAACAACTTTCTGACACTTGTTTCTCGATTGGTTAGTTTTTGTTGGTGTATTTGGTCTCAAAGTATTTTGTATTCTGAAAACGGTTCTTATGTTTGATTTGGAACCAATGGCCAATGAGCATAAGAAATCGAATTTCTTATTCAGGTTGTGAATGAAATTGAATGAGCTCTATCATAAAATGGGAGAAACAAAGAATTCCAGGCTAACCGAACATGCTTGAAAAAAGACCACAACGTCAAATGGAAAGAAGCTTCCATAATATCAAAGGAAGAAGGTTAGATAAGGAGAAAATTGAAAAGAAGCAGTTTTCATGACGAAAACTCCCAAAACCAATCAGCACAGCTTCTCTGGAAATAAAGAATGTCTATGTGCACATAATAAGATCTGCATTGAGGAGGACGAACTCGGCCCAAGGAAGTAATTCATCCTGACACGAACCAGACCTGACCCAACCTAACCTGCTGCGCATACCATCTGCGCATATATAGAGTCAAGGTGACCTCTATCACAAAAATTATACTCAATATGTAACTCAAATTGTTTAATAATTCTCTGCTTCGGTAAACTTGTAGTTAGAGTGAGTGGAATTTCGGAAAATTGCACCTCGGATAACTTGCGTTCGAATCCTCACACTGTGTAATTGCGAAATTGAAAAAATATAGAGCACACAAGTCCAAACAAAACCAAGTTTGGCAATCACCAGTCCTTATCAGGATCAACAACACCCTGAAGACGGCAGACGAATGCTTGCCAAAACGTTGGTGATTAAAGCAACCACATATATATATATATTATATATATTATATATTATTCTTTTGAATAAGAGAGCTAAAATAATACAATAAATGTTGAAACAAAAAGAACCACATAAATAATGGAAACAGCCCAAATAATGTTTCAACGAGTTTTTGTTTGAAAATATGTTGAATTTATGAAAACATCTAAAATCTCCAAGAGTGATAGAGGATGTAATAAGTTATTTTCAGCATGTGACCGGACAAACCCGTAGCCAGAAATTTTTTCGTAAGGGGCCATTTATTTTATTCATCATGAAATAAAAAGTTCAAAACATCCATCAATTTCGTTGATGGAAGTTCCATTTTCACTAACTGGAATATTAAAAAAAAATCACATCAGAACTCACTAGAATTTCAAAAGCACGCAGATTACAATTTCTTGAATTTTCAAGAAGTGTGTTTTTTTCAAAACGGTCTGACTTTCCTGTTAGTGGTTCGCAATGAATATTCAGATAAATTTTGACAAGGAGATCCAATAGAACTCACTATCGTTGAGTTTCAGCAACGTCTATTAAAAATTTGAAGGTCCTTCAAACGTTTCATCTTCCTTCGAGAATCCATGGTTACCGGGATGGGATTTTCAATTTAATGAAGGATTGTAATTGTATTGTACCATGTATGGGTCTTAATCGAATACGAGGTCATTTTCTTACAGTAGCTGGGAGAAAAATCCCTAGGGGAGCATCGTCCTAAAATATAATAATAATAATTTCTATTCCGAAAGAATGTCCAAAATACATGGAACAATTACAATTGCGCATTAGGTGGAATAGTGTCGAATACAAAATGGTTAATTCCTCAACTCATGAATATTATATTCATCAATGGAGTAAGGTTCCTTGTTGATAAGTAACATCTTCACACATCGGCGAACCCAGGCGGGGGTAAGGGGGTTATGACCTCCCCCCAAAATCTAAAAATTACATTGCTTATAATGAGCTCTTTGTAGAAATACTCTTTTTTCCGAACAGAAATCTTTAAAACCCATAACGTTAACCCCCAAAAAGTAAGGCTAGGACCGCCCTTGTCTTCACATCACGTTTGAATGTATTCAGTTATGTACAATTTTTTATTTTTTCTGGTAGTTGATTGAAGAATTTCATTGATACATATATATTTATATATATTATATATACATTGCAAATTCTGTCATGTACTTTTTTTTTTAAGATACCTCATCAAAAACCTCTCTGTTTGAGTCCAAATTATATTTCAATCGATAATATTTCAATATGTTTCCTACATTCTAGAAATGGTATTATACTCTTTTTCAGACAATACAAAACAGAATATATTATTCCGAATGACGTGAAACAAATTTATACGATTTCCATCGATCCCCACATGTCCTGATTGAAATGAAGTTTCAATCTGTAATTGAGTCACTTCAAGGTTTCCGAACCCTCCTCGTCAAACATGCTAAATAGTTTGAGTAAATTGAACAATTGCAAACCAACAAATCATATGATTATTTCAAACTGGCGCAGCCGCTCTCAAAATTCGTATTCCGCCAAAATCACAGGTGGAATTGATGTTTAGATAGAGAAAGAAACAATCTGCGCGATCTAACATTCATCGTGCCCGAATGCACAGGGAAAACGATGCAGTGAACGATTTTAACAGTTTTCTGAAGCTTCTTCACAGACAATATCACAGATTCAACCATGTAGAAATTGACGGCATCTTCGAAAGAAGTTGTTGTAGTGTGCTCAATGTGGCTTAAAAATCCGGTTATGGGGCAAATATTTATGGAGGGATCTGTGGTAAGGGGTGCAAAATGCGGATTTCTTCTAGTTTCGTGCCTCCGTGGGGTTCCAGGGGGATATAAGGGGATTAAACTGTTGATATGCAGGCTTCAAGTGATTTTCCGAAGTTAAAAGGTAAACTTTCGATAATGAATTATCTTGTAGCCAATCGTGGTACCTCTACGTCATATGAATACTCATGTACCTAAGTTGTTAGCTAAAAACTAAAAATTTGTTCATTTCGGATTTAGTATGTAGAGTCTCGTCTCATCTCGCCATTAATTGAATCATAATTTCCCAGAAATATCCGAAGATTTTGTTTGCATGTTGTTATATCTTATCATGAGGTCATTGACCTTGTTATATTTATGGATATCACTTCCGTTGTACATAATGCACTGATATTTATATTCAATTTTTGACACAAATACGTTATCGATTGTTAATAGTGCTACTATTTAAAATCGACGATCAATTCATTGGACCATTTCCAAAAGATCTAAATCTGGCTCATTGGAAACGATCATTCTAATCAAACTGTAAGTGTTCAACTGAATGAGCAGCCCCTTCAATGGTCTTCAAAATTATGAGGTTTTTTTTGAACAATCAAATAGTTATCGCGACATTACAAATTTGTCATACAACATGAGTACCTACATTAATGTATTTCCCGACGTGCTTCTAGAGATCGAAATATAAAAGAGTTGGTTATCCATCTAAATCCTAGAATGCACTCCTTGAAATTTAGAGCCAATGCAGCATGATGCCTGAGATCCTGCTACGTCTTTTTAATTATTCTGTCAAAGTTTTGCAGGTTTCATTTGGAAATCATATTGGCAACTCATACCTATAAATTTTTTGAGCTGATGAATTTTACGAGACTTTACATTCAAAGATGAACGTCCCGTGACTTCTCCTATCTGGAAATAGAATTATTCGATTGACCAAAACTTCCTGAGTCTTCTGTTTATTTACTCTGAAAGCGTTTTTATAGTTAAATTTGGATGATTTTATGTAGATTTAGTTTCAAACCTGTCGTGGTGATACCTATTTGTACAGTTGAAATCTGGAGGTGTAAGTGTATTTATTTATTTATTTATTCTGAACAGGGGTCGTTCCGGGAACTTCGACCGCAAGGATCTTTTGTCCTTTACCCAACTCGTTCATTAAATCCCAAGATCTTGTTTTTCACGTTCCATGGTGTGTTTGTGTTCAGCAAAATTTTTAATTGACATCTTTGTATGACAGGTATATAAGATTAACGGTGAGTTTTTATGAACGTTCATTAAAATTGAATGGTTCATTAATCTTCCATTAAACAGGAAATTCCGTTGGCGGTAGCCAAAGATTTCTGTTGAATGGAAGATTTACATTTCAAGGACCAATTATATTCTAAAACATTCACCCTTAGCCCACATCCACAGAAGCCTGTTTCTTTTGTCAATATAGGATTAGGAATTAACTGTTTGAGCTCGCTAGATAAACTTGATTCATTTCTTATCAGCAATTGCAGATCTCTTGTCCTTGGTAACTTAACGATATCTTCAACCAAAAAAAAGTTTATAATCATTGAGTACTAGAATCAATTCATTCTTGGTGGTCCTGAAATTCATAACTCACCTTCATTTTGACTCAAATTCGGGAAACTACCAGAATCTATTGATTCTTCACCACAAAAAACTTAATTATAGGAATAATATTTGGAGGCACATATCTTTGCAGAGGGGGCTCTCGTTGAAAAAAAATTGAAACATTCTTAAGTCATCCTTGAGATATACTTTATTCACACCTGAAAAAGTCACTCACTGCCGGGACATAAAGATCTATTGCTGGTATCTATCGAGATGAGATGCTGTGGTGATCAATAGTTCGTCACTGGCGAAAGAGTACATTAAGGTGCTATTATCCGCAAAGCCCACAATCAATAAGATATTGGTGGAAGCGCAAAGCGCTACTGCTACTTATCGTTAGCGGTTGCCGTCGGGAACGTGTTGAACGTTCGCTGCCAGCCCCTTTTTATTTTCTGCCAATTGTTAGTTTGCAGAGAAAGGAAATCATTCATCCTCAAGCACAAAGCCAATAATTTTTTCTTCAAAGCTTAAACGTCTATCTGTCTGGTTTTTATGGGTCAACTTTCCGATCAGTTCCCGCTACCGCTACCTAGCACAAATTAAGCGCGCTTAAGAAAAATGGCGACCGCCCCAAAAGGTGTTGAGTTTGTAGCACATGTACCACCGCCCAACGATTTCGTCCGCTGAACGCGACCATTGTTCTTATGGATCACGAAGAAGGTGGGTGACAAAACTGAACTTTGGAGCACTCCAGTGTTCACTATGTAACTCCAAACTGACACCATTCTCGATCTAGACAACATAAACGCCCCTGTGGGTGCGGAAATTCTTTATTCATATTCAAACACACTCTTGAGAAGATTATAAGAATAGCTTATTCAGAAGCGTCTGATGCTGGGGGACGATCGAAAGCTTCGGATAAATTATAACCAAGTGCATCAAGCTGTAGTCGTGCACTTAACGATGAATCAGGAAAAATTCTTTTCCTGACGAAGTGAACATGTGTGTGCTTCTGATGAACACTTTTTTGTGCACAATAGCAGACATCTTATCTGGTCGACGAATAGTTCGTAATCTTTAAGTAAACGGGAAACGGGGTGTTTCACGAGGACGCTGGAAATAATCATATATTTAGTATACATAACCCAAAGATGCTCAAAAGTTTCACAAATACTGAAAAAATCATTCAATTCTCATGTAGAGTACCAGGAATATATTCGAATGCAATTTCGGTCAGAATGAATAAAGAATCATATATCATGTATATTGGCAAGCAAAGGCTGATATGGTAGGAGTAACGAAAGTTCCTAGTGGGACACCCTTATGAGAGTTTGCGCGAATGTCTGTTGACTCTTTTCGGAATATTCATTCCAAAAAATTTTTTTTTTTTT